>CAMTDV010000003.1:46505193-46932693 GCA_947069175.1 Scalesia atractyloides | reverse complement strand
AGAGCAAATGTGTTACAACTTTTTGATAAGGAAATGGTGAATTATCTTTGGAGCTTATGATATATATTTCCAATCTTTCAAGTCTTCCATCAAGATCTTAAACACCAAACTTATGATCTCCATTTGTCAACAAAATCAAGTGGGGTGGGACCCACTTGAGAGGGGGAGTTAAGTGTAAATATTTATTATAACATGTGTTTTTTATTAGATATTTAGGTAATTAGTTTAAGTATGGTGATTAGGGGTTGATCTTGTATCATAAGCATAAGACTTGAGTTTAGTGTGTATTTACTTGGCATTTAATCCATATGATTCTCCAAATAAGTTTCAGATGACGGATATGTCGCTAGATCACTCATCGTCGTAATATTCGCTACTAAACAGAAGTATTTATTTAGTACCGGAAGCCTTTGTTTTCGACTACCACAACTAATATGGTGTCTAATTAGTGCATTTCCGATCCAAAAATATGCATGACTAGTTCGCTAGACGAATATACGATTTGTCTTTCGTTCGACCGTTCGATTGATATCGGCACTTTTATGTTTCGCCGTCGAACTTTTTTGGAAATTGTGTTTACGTGACCTAATGTTAGTTGAATGGATTTCGAGTTCCAAATAATTCTTAACTAGTTCACTGAATGGCCAGATGAGGCTATCGGCCACTAAAATATTCGTCGTTTCGACAATCGACCGCTTTTTGGTCGAATTATGCACTGTTTGACGAATGACCGGAAATGATTTTTTTTGTGCATTTTTGCTATTCTCACATTATTTTAGGATGTTTCGCATTGTTTTATTCTTATTCTTACATCCGGAATTCAACGAATTAGTGTTGCGGACAAACTGACATTTGCCGCCTTTTTGGTCGAAACGGACAATTTTGCAATTTAGGCTTTGTACCGGAAAGTTATGTATTATTGTAATGGTTGATCTCAAATATGTGTTTTCATTTGTATATGGACTCAGGTATGGCATTAACATGCCGTTATTTCTTGTCCTGATTCGTTTCAGCGGGTTTACCGACACAGTTAGTGTCATCGCAATTAGAGCGCCCAACACTTTCTACCAACACTTTTAGGGCATTGTTTTGGTCTGTTTCTCGTCGTAACGGAAACCAGTATATGTTATGATCAGGTTTCCTTGCCCTAATAACGTACGACTCAGTTTTGCAATTAAATTTACGATAACTTTGCATGAGATTATAATATGAAATTATTGATTAAATTGTACGAAATTACCTGTTATTTGCCATTTGTCACATACTCCCCCTGTTAAAAAGAATTTCGTCCCAAAATTCATCTTGAGGCATCCACTGAAGGAGTCTTCTCGAATAGGTGGGGGTATTTGGACTTGATTTGATCTTCAAGTGACCACATATACTCGGGACCGTGACTTGAATTCCAGCGAACCTTCACCAGTTTGATTTGGCTTCTTGTTGTCTTTTGGACCTTCCAGTCCATGACTTCCACTGGTTCTTCGGTGAATTGTGATTTGTGATCAACATGAATCTCATCTGCTTGAATGATAACTATGTCATTTGTCAGACGTTTTTTCAGATTGGACACATGAAATGTGTCATGTACATTATTGGGTTCCTTTGGCAGTTTTAGCTTATACGCCACTGTACCAATCTTTGCCAGAATTTTGAAAGGTCCAATATATCTCGGGTTGAGCTTTCTATGCTTCCCGACCTAGCCACGCCTTTCCAAGGTGAGACCTTTAACAATACTTTGTCTCCCACCTCGAAGGATAATGGTTTGCATCTTCGATCTGCGTGGCTCTTTTGTCTATCTCGGGCCATTTTGATACGCTCACGGATCATAAATATCTTGTCTGTGACCAATGAGTTGTCTATCACCGACTTCCGCCCAACATAATGGCGATCGGCACTTTCGTCCATATAGTGCTTCGAATGGCACGGCCTTGATACTATTAACTGTTATTTTCAGAAAACTCTACCAATGGTAAATGAGTATCCCAGTTTTCGCCTAAATCCACCACACAGACCCGAAGCATGTCTTCTAATGTTAGGATGGTTCGCTCGTTTTGACCATCAGTCTGCAGGTGAAAGGCTGTGCTTAAATCCAAGCGAGAACTAAATGAATTTTGAAACAATTGCCAGATCCATGACACAAAGCGACCATCTCTATTAGAGATTATCGAGATTGGCACACCATGACGTGCCACAATCTCCTTTAGGTACAGTTCAGCTAGTTTCTCCATACTGTCTTTCTCGCGGATGGGTAAGAAGTGAGCTGATTTGGTTAAGCGATTAGTCATAACCCGGATCATGTCATGACCTCGAGAGGTCCGTGATAATTTTGTAATGAAATCGATTGATATCTGTTCCCACTTCCAAACAGGATCTCAGGCTGTTGTAATAAACCAAATGGTTTCTAGTATTCGGCCTTGACCTTTGCATAAGTTAGGCATTTCCCAACATAGGTCGCAATATCTCCCTTGAGATTAGGCACCAATAATATTCCCTCAGATCCTGGTACATTTTGTCCGATCCTGGGTGTATCGAATACTTGGACTTGTGTGCTTCATCCAGCACCAAATCTCGCAACTTACCATAATAGGGAATCCAGATCCTTCCCATGAAATATAGAGTTCCATCCTTTTTTGGTTCCAATTGTTTTTCCATTCCCTTTAATGATTCAGCTGGAATGTTTTCTGGTTTCAATGCTTCTTGCTGTGCTTCACGCACTCGAGTTGTGAAATTCGTCTGGATCGTCATCTCTAAAGCTTGCACCCGTAATGTTTTGACTCGTTACTTTCTGTTCAAAGCATCTGCTACAACATTTGCTTTGCCCGGGTGATACTTGATCTCACAGTCATAATCGTTCAACAGTTCCACCCAACGTCGTTGGCGCATATTCAGTTCCTTTTGGTTGAATATATGTTGAAGACTTTTATGATCAGTGAATATAGTACACTTAGTGCCATATAAATAATGACGCTAGATCTTCAAGGCAAATACCACTGCACCTAACTCCAGGTCATGCGTGGTATAATTCCTTTCATGAACTTTTAACTGTCGTGACGCGTACGCGATGACTTTTTCACGTTGCATTAACACGCAACTCAAGCCTTGATGCGATGCATCACAGTACACCACAAAGTTATTGGTACCGTCCGGGAGTGATAGTATGGGTGCTTTACATAGTTTCTCTTTCAATACTTGGAACGCCGCTTCTTGCTTTTCTCTCCAATTAAACATTCTATCCTTCTAGGTAAGCGAGGTTAGCGGTTGTGCAACCTTGGAGAAAATCTTAATAAATCTCCTGTAATATCCCGGTAATCCTAGGAATTGTCGTATTTCCGTGGGGGTTCTTAGCGTGGTCCAGTTCTTTATAGCCTCGATCCTTGAAGGGTCAACATGTATTCCGTTCTCGTTTACCACGTGACCGAGAAATTGTACCTCGCGAATCCAAAATTCGCATTTCGAGAACTTGGCAAATAATTGCTCTTTCTTTAGCAATTCCAAAATAGTTCTCTGGTGTTGTCCATGTTCTTCGTCAGTTCGTGAGTATATCAGAATATCATCTATGAAGACGATCACGAACTTGTCAAGGTATGGCTTACATACCCGGTTCATCAAATCCATGAATACTGCAGGGGCATTCGTTAGGCCAAAAGGCATAACAAGGAACTCGTAATGACCGTAACGAGTCCTAAACGCTGTCTTAGGAATACTTTCCTCTTGGATTTTCAGCTGATGATATCCGGATCTTAAATCAATTTTTGAGTAAAAACGCGACCCTTGCAATTGATTGAACAGATCATCGATCCGTGGTAATGGGTACCGATTTTTGATAGTTAGCTTGTTTAGTTCCCGGTAGTCGATGCACATGCGAAAGGTTCCGTCCTTCTCCTCGACAAAAGGCACCGGAGCTCCCCATGGCGAGGAACTCGTTCTAATGAGCCCTTTGGCTAACAACTTTTGAAGTCGTGTAGATAGTCTTTGCATTTATGACAGAGCTAATCAGTATGGAGGCTTCGCTATTGGTGTTGCTCCTGGCACCAAATCAATGCGAAAATTGGAGTGTCATTGCGGAGGTAATCCAGAAAAGTCTGATGGAAAGACTTCGAGGGAATTCCTTCACACTGGTTATTTCCTCCAATTTTGGCTCCTTAGTTTCCTTGTCGATTATATAAGTTAGAACGGCTATGCAACTTTCTGTAGGCACTTCTCGCCTTCATGCACTTAATGATTCGTAAGGGCGGGGGATGCAAATAGTTTTCTCAGGACAACCTACTTCCGCTCAGTTATACGTCAACAAGTCTATGCCAAATGCTACGTCGTAACAACCCATGTAAAAATGTAAAAGATCGATATTAAATTCTCGTTCTCCAAGTTCCAAGGTGCATCATTTTATAACTTCCCCTGACTTTGACTAATTTACCATTGGCAAATCCTATAGAATGAGGGAACGTCTATCTTACTTGTATCTAGGTCAAGTATATTTTGAATTCTCTGGAGATGAACTAGAATTGGCACAGGTATCCAACAAGATGGATGCGAGATGTTGGTTGATGGAAACGTGTCAGTGACCTTTTAGTGATTCCCCATGACTCAGGGATCAAAACAGTGTATCTCGGATCTTTGGTATTGCTTTCGGACCATCTCGGATACTGTTCCAAATTACGTCTCGGATATCTCATTTCAGACGGATTCCCATCTCGGATCACCCTCTCGGATAGCGATTCGGATTACCATCTTGGATTATTGTTTCGAATTGGCTACTGTTCCGAGTTGAACCCGAATAAAGTAGGAAGTTATCCATAAACAATTTTACAAACCGATTGCATGGTCAGAATCGTGTGATTTTTAGAAAAAAAATTACATTATATATCATTGGATTCGTATTGACGAGATGAGTCTAATGCTAATTCTCCATTAGCTAACTTGATAAAGTGTCTAATTTACAAGACTCTAATTCGAGTATAAGCTTGACATCTAAAGACACTAGCTAAGCTCGGTGTTAGTACCAAAAGAATTGACACTTAATGAATGTAGAGTTGAACGTACGCATGACGACCTTAGGATCTTGTGGGGTATCCATAGTTTCTGCTCACCTACACTTTAATTCACTTGCCTGATTCATTCTTGAGATGTTCATGCTTGAAGTGGCCTTCATGCCACACTCAAGATCCTCGTTCTTGGTTGAGTCTTACTAACTTATTGATTTCTGTTTTGTGTCTTCATTCACCACACTTCTACTCTTGACACTTTTGCAAGTGCCCTCTTGAGGAAGTTTTCACTTATCACTTTTAGGATTTCAGTAAGTTATTGGCGTATTTCTTGGTGCTAGCAATTGCCTTCGTTTCTATCATCACAGGAGTTACCTTTCACTTCCCGTTGCTAGTAGATTTCACATGCATTTCCTTGATAATTTCCCATTCTCACCGCCTCCTTGGTGAGACTAACTGCGAGAGTTACTATTTGGGTGATGAAGGTAGGGTGAGATGATGTGGTCATGTTTGGTTCTTAGAGGCTAAACAACAAATGTAGCGCTCAATGCATTTGATATCAGGTGTTCCCCAGTATGGAACCACCCTTGAGAGATCGTGAAAGCGTCGAGTGTAACCAACAACGTTGGCTGCAATCATGATCGAGTTCTAGGATCCCGTTTCTACCTTGGGAATTCCAATCAGTGATCAATACTCTTCTAGCATAAGAATCTGAGTCCTCCCCATGATGACCTCTTCGTAGTATCACTCCTCAAAGTTTCTATCGAATGATTTCACCAAGTTAATGCTGCATTCAGCAGGAGACTCTTTGTTTACCTAATCGTTTACTAAGGAGTGCATTTACTCGCACTGCTAACTGACTTTGTTTTCATTATTTAGCGGACATAACCTACCGCACCTCTCGCACCTGTGAGGTCTCGCGGCTTACAGTCTAGAAAAGCCTTATAATTTAAAACCTTGTATGATCTCATCTTCAGGTGTAGCGCTGCCACTCGTTCCCAATCTATTAGGATCCGAACCATTTGAACTACCGGTATCACTAGTTTCGTTACTAGTGTCGACTAATTTACCCTCATGTCGTGCGATTTTCGCAACCGTATGTCCTTCCATAAGAACTCTAGTTCGGCTTACCTAGTAAGTCATGGATTAACTAACCCTTTTGGGTGTAGGCCTTCCTTTTGGCGCCATGTTTCTTCTTAATACCTAAGATTAAAAGAAGCTAGACATATATTTGAATAAATATAGTCTACCATGCGGCTAAGAATAAAGGATGCCATCGGTCATGGGAACCTCAAGATTGCGGTGTTCATACATGTTTGAAATAATGATAACGTGAATAACAACAATTCAAAATTCGTAGTACCTCTTGCGTGATTGGCCATATGTCTAATTGGAAAGGAAATAAGTCGTAAAGGAGAAGAAACCAAATGGTCATGTTCAACCTTATAGCATGTATTCCATACTTAGTGGACTTTGATCGCCCAAAGTAGGAAAAAAATCATTCACCACACCAACCCGTGTGACGAATACGTTGATATCCCTTGAGCTCCACGAGCTCCAGCTAGATTGTTATAATTTCCATAGATATCGAATAGAATGCAATGGGGGTGTTGAAGCATGGCTCGTGCCATACCATCCCTTGGAGTAAGACAACTGTCAAACGACGGAGTTTAGTGTAATCTCTTTCCAATAAATAAGATGAGGTACCATAGACACCATGGAACCAACCCTTGTACAAGAACTCTAGGCCGTGTAGGAAATATCCTCCTTGGGTGGTCAACCAGTTTTGTCTGTTTAGATGACTAGTCTCAATCGACTCGTGATATAGATCGAATGTTAGATGCGAACTAATACGTGTGGTGTTTCTGTATCGTAGGGTGTTATAGCAACCACCCCAGTTAGCGTCCCACTAGATAGAAACTTGAACAACTTTACAATTTCGAATGAGTAGTGATCTTTAACTTGAACCGCATAGTCCACTAGGATTCTCATCCATTGCAAGTTATTATTACGTGGGCCCCCGTAATAATAAATTGCCTTGCATGGTCACCCTAGTGTTCTACCGTTCAAAGACGACGATCAGTCAGAAAGAGGACGCTATTGTCCACATATCTTCAACATATAAGGGACCTTCATGGTTGGTCCACATGCTATCGTCCCTTGACAATACTTGCTAAAGGCACGTCGTTAGACAGATTTAGAAATAGAGAGAAGCAGCAATAACATCTGGAGGGGCATCTTCAAGATGCGTACTTCACCTTTCCTTGTCCGGATAAGAATGTCGTTATTAATGATTAACATGGGTTACTGGGACCTCGTCCCACTAATAGAGTTGTCGTCCAAGGCTACCACCTCCGCCTCTTCGTCACTACCGAAGCCAGGCATCTCCACATCCGCGGGAAAAGCAACCACCTTATCTGGAATCGATCCTAATGTCTCACTTAGGAACCACATTCGCCATAAGCTCCGTAATAGACGCGAGGTCGATATTCTCATCGTGCGAGTCAAGGATAATAATAATATCCGTAGTCGAAGGTATTTCGTTCTTGGCAAATATTCCGTACAACACATATATAAATAAATTATATATTTACAATCACATAAAATCCTATCTAGCCAGGATTTCTATCTTTTGTAATGTGTCCACGACACGTAGTCTTATAATGTAATGTGTCTATTTCTCATAGACTAATCATGTATTGATTCCTTTTCATTACTTATACTTGAGCTCGTGTGATAGATCCTTGTGTTATCGTGACATAATGCAAACCTTTTTGTTATTTTGTTTTAATTCCAAAAAATTTCTGTCATGTTTTAAACTTTGTTTTCATGTGTGAGCCTGGGTGATTGTAGACCAAACTTTTATTAAAAAGTTTTTCCCCGGTTCACTACAATCGGAGCTCTGATACCAACCTGTCACACCCTGGTCGTAGCGAAAGCGCAAGTGTGTGACTATTAGGTAATCATTGCATCCAATATAGTAAACATTATAAATTAACAACGATGCATGCCATTCATAAGTTTCGTTCCGATATTACAACCATCAAAAGGTGAAATCACATAGTTATATGTCTCAGTTTACCACTTACAAACATAGTTTAAAACACACGTTCCAAAATAGGATATTGTTTTCATCACAAATTCATGTTGAGGCTTTGACCTCTATATACCCAAACGAGGTTGGGATATAAAAGGCAAACCCTCCAAAAGGTAGTACATTGTTGTCTTGTAAATTCCCATACCCAGATCCCATCACCAGCTCAAATCCTGCGTCTTGAAATACATGTAATTTAAAAAGTCAACATAAAGTTGACGAGTTCATGTACTTTAATGTTTTCGTATCAAAATGTCATCCTTGAAAACCTGTATTGTAATCCAAGTATGTTATTAGCATCAATGAGTTAATTAAGGATCTATCAGTTTGTCGCGAGCACCCTGACATACTTGTGCCATAAGTAAGTAACCAAACCAAGACTTCTTTGACATGTTGGGATCACAAAAGCACTCCAATGGGTATACCAACCAGGAGTGGAGCGGGTCTCAAACTCAATAGATCTACCTCTTTTGCACCTTGGTCACTAAGTGATTAATGGTTACAACTGTTCTTTCCTACTTACGCACAGTGATCTATTATCTGCTAACTCATAGCTAACATATTGTTTTGACATGACATGTATTTCCCCTCGATAGTTTAAACCAAAACTTAAAATAAGTGAAAGGAGGGACATGAACTCATAGTTTTTGCGTTCCTTTAAGTCGTACTACTTATCGTTCGGTGTCCGCAACGTATGTAACCTACATGCGTATTGGTTTCATTAGACACCCAGGTCTCAATGGACCTTGTACTCGTTGTTCATCTTGAATTCTTGTTATGTGTTTCTTTGTTATGATTGAACAACTTAGAATATTATTATAGTGTTGGTAGTTAGTTTGTTTGACTAAAATTGTTATATATATTTCTCAAAAATATATATATACATATTATTGTTTTCAAACAATGTATGAACTGTGCCTTGCCCTTCACATGTCATTGGGCCTAGCCCATGTTTTCTTGTCACTGGGCCTAGCCCATGTAATTTATCTCTTTGGGCCTAGCCCATGTTTTCTTGTCACCGGGCCTAGCCCAAGTAATTTTATGTCTTTGGGCTTAGCCCATGTTTTCTTGTCATTGGGCTTAGCCCATGTCTTTTTTTTGGTAAATATGTATATAAATACTTGTAATATTTTCCAAGTAAAAATATATATTTGTAAAAACATTTATTTTTACTTATAAATATATATTTATAATTTGTTTAAACACTTGGTTATTTAGGGATAACCCTTGTCATTAGAGTCTACTTAGTGACGATTTGAGTCACTAATCGCTTTTAGTCCCACTAATCACCCCACTAATCATTTTTAATCGCGATTAGACTTTTAGAAAATTTCGCCATAGTTTCCCCTAAACTATGGCGTTTTCCACGTTTCAAAAACGTATTCAAAACCTGTTTAAGCTCACAGTCATCATCAACAACCATCTAACATTTATTTGACATAATTAAATATCATCATCCATGACTTTTATGATTTAAAATCTTAGTAACTCAAGTGGGTTTTTAGTATTTATTAACAATTTCAAATTAATGTTTTAGCATGTTGTTTAGACAAGTTCATGCACTTAACCCCTTAATTATTACACATTTTTTAAGGTGATTACAACTTAAATATAAGTGTGTACTTCTCATAAAAATCATTCATATGCATAAAAATTATTTTTAAGTTGTAGTATTTTTCATGGATGATATAGTTGATGATCTTGTTTAGATTTAAACCTTAACATGTTTAAATCTTCACTTATCAACATAAACAACTTCAACATGAAATCTAACAATCATATAAACATATAATCAACACAAAATAAACAATATTTAGTGTTATTATTATGTTGTGTTTTAGGGTTTTTGATATATCTTTTCTTGATTTTCAAGATGATCAACTTGTACACTAATAATCTAAGCATAAAAATAAGCTAGATTATGGAGGAGTTTAGCTCACAGTGGGTGCACAAGTTCCTTGAAGATTTAGTAGAAAAGAAAGCTCCTTAGGAGGCCCTAATGATCTCCATCCATGCAAGCTCCTTTAGTAGACTTGATTAGGCTTCAAATAATGTAAAAAGTGGTAGATTGTGGTGGCTAAATGGTGGTGTATGGAGATGGTAGTGTAGCCGTGAGGTAGGAAGAAGAATGAGAGCAAATGTGTTACAACTTTTTGATAAGGAAATGGTGAATTATTTTTGGAGCTCATGATATATATTTCCAATCTTTCAAGTCTTCCATCAAGATCTTAAATACCAAACTTATGATCTCCATTTTTCAACAAAATCAAGTGGGGTGGGACCCACTTGAGAGGGGGAGTTAAGTGTAAATATTTATTATAACATGTGTTTTTTATTAGATATTTAGGTAATTAGTTTAAGTATGGTGATTAGGGGTTGATCTTGTATCATAAGCATAAGACTTGAGTTTAGTGTGTATTTACATGGCATTTAATCCATATGATTCTCCAAAATAAGTTTCGGATGACGGATATGTCGCTAGATCGCTCATCGTCGTAATATTCGCTAATAAACGGAACTATTTATTTAGTATCGGAAGCCTTTGTTTTCGACTACCACAACTAATATGGTGTCTAATTAGTGCATTTCCGATCCAAAAATATGCATGACTAGTTCGCTAGACGAATATACGATAAGTTAGGATGGCCGATTTGTCTTTCGTTCAACCGTTCGATAGATATCGGCACTTTTATGTTCCGCCGTCGAACTTTTCCGATAGTTGTGTTTCCGTGACCTAATGTTAGTTGAATGGATTCCGAGTTCCAAATAATGCTTAACTAGTTCACTGGATGCCCGGATGAGGCTATCGGCCACTAAAATATTTGTCGTTTCGACAATCGACCGCTTTTCGGTCGAATTGTGCACTGTTTGACGAATGACCGGAAACGATGTCTTTTGTGCATTTTTGCTATTCTCACATTATTTTAGGATGTTTACATTGTTTTATTCTTATTCTTACATCCGGAATTCACCGAATTAGTGTTGCAGACAAACTGACATTTGTCGCCTTTTTGGTCGAGACGGACAATTTTTGAAATTTAGGCGTTGTACCGGAAAGTTATGTATTATTGTAATGGTTGTTCTCAAATATGTGTTTTCATTTGTATATGGACTCAGGTATGGCATTAATGTGCCGTTATTTCTTGTCCTGATTCGTTTCAGCGGGTTTACCGACACAGTTAGTGTCACCCAATTAGTGCGCCCAACACTTTCTACCAACACTTTCTACCAACACTTTTAGGGCATTGTTTTGGTCTGTTTCTCGTCGTAACGGAAACCAGTATATGTTATGATCAGGTTTACTTGCCCTAATGACGTACGACTCAGTTTTGCAATTAAATTACGATAACTATGCATGAGATTATAATATGAAATTACTGATTAAATTGTACGGAATTACCGGTTATTTGCCATTTGTCACAAGAACTTTACCTAAACACCCTTCTAACCCCCTTCCAGGTGGTTAACGTGCTTTATATAGACCTTAAAGACACGAGTGAGTGAAACAACGAAACATGAAGGAATGATTAACCAAAGTTAACTTTCAATAAAAAAAAACTAGTTATTAAAGTCATTAATATAACCCAATTAAAAAGTTGCCAAAGATTAGAAATCAAAAGTAATACATAAAAGATTTATCTTCATAAGGTGATGTAAGAGATTAGCAAAGCATGGCCTTTGTTTAACAAGAACTCTTAAAATCAATCTTGGATCCCGAGACTACTACACACACTCTAAAAGGTGAAATATGGATGACGTTGTGGGTGTTGGTGCTGTAGTGGTGGTGGACTGATGGCAAGTGTGAGAGAAGTGGGTTGCGAAGGGATATCATTCTCTTGAACCAAGAACCTCTATTAATAGTTGGAAATAGAGGGTAGGCACGACCTCGTGGTCTTCTCTTTATCTCCCTTCATTAACTGTAGATGTTAGGTTTTGTACCAACACACCCCGTGGTGTCATGGCACGGCCCCGTGGTCAGAGTACTTGCTGTACTATCACAGATTCTACGAATCTTAGAGTTGACCACGTCCCGTGTTGGGTTAGCACGACCCCTTGTTGGTTTGTCTTTTGCTGTTGTCTTTTTCTGGAGAGAATCTTGACTGGGCACGACCCCATGCCTGGTGGTCATGGCCCCGTGCCTAAGCTTTTGTTCTTGTTATTTTGTTGTTTTGGATGTGGATGGGGGTTCAGCAGGTCGTGTCAACCCTTCTTCTTTGTATTTATATTCGTATAACCTATTTTGATCCTGTAATTTAAAAGTAAACAAAGAAACATGCTTTTTCCAACATTAATATCGAAAAAGGGTCGATTTTATGCCTTGTTTGATGTAATTTATGTACGCATTTTGCGCACATCAGATACCCCAACACTTGAATCTCTGCTTGTCCTCAAGCAAAACTCTATAATGTGGCTTACACACCCAAACAGAATTGGTAGAAGAGAAGTTTTGGGTTTATCTTTAGAGTGTCAGGAATCCAAGTTCTAAATTTATTTTGTTTTTATTTTATTTACAATCTTATTCGTCATGGTTTATCTAAAACATATTTTAAGAAAAGTTATCTATATTGGGCATAACACACCTTTTTAAAGTTCTATTTAATTATATACAAATTTACCCACCTCGCAAGTGGCCAACCCCTAATGTTAATTTTCCATCGCTCATATCCACCATGGTCCGTGCAGTGGCAAGGAAGGGTCTTCCTAATAGGAGGGGCATTTCGGTGACTTCCTCCATATCTAGGATACAAAGTTGGCCGGAAAAACAAATTTCCCGACTTTTACTAACAAATTTTCTACGACACCTTGAGGGTATTTTACCGACCTATCCGCAAGTTCTGTGCTCATCCTCGTAGGGTGTGTCTTGCCTAGTCCAAGTCGTTTGAACATAGAGGTGGGCATTAGATTAATGCTAGCCCCTAGGTCGGCTAGTGCGTTGCTTATTGGTGATCTTCCAATGGAGCAAGGAATGGTGAAGCTTCCGGGATCAATCTTCTTTTGAGGGAGATTGTAGAGGAGTGTCACTGAGCACTTTTCACTTAAGTTGACTTGTTGAATGGATTCAATCTTCCATTTGTGAGTGAGGAAATCTCTCATAAACTTGGAGTATTTTGGCATTTGAGTGAGAACTTCTACAAACGGGAGATTGATGTGAAGTTGTTTAAGCAAGCTTACGAACTTAGTGAATTGCTCGTCGGTCTTTTGTCATAGTCCAACAACCGGAGTAAGGGACCAGGGTGGTTTGGTTGTTTCGGTATTTTGGGATTGAGTGTTTTCTTGGTTATCGGTTGTTAGGATCTGAGTTTGATGTTGATGTGATTGTTTTAGATGAAGTCAGTGGAAGAAGATAATAATCAATGAAACAGTGCAGTAGAAGTGTGTAAAACTTTGAAATCACAACAATAGAAAGACTGTTTTCATTGGCATGCTTTTGTAATATTAATCACGTATGTATGCAAATTACAAATTCCCCGTCAGCCTAAGATCACTCTAATTTGTTCATACAAAATGATAGATAGAATAGTACAAGCACTGTTCTATTTATAGTACGTTATAAACCACTGAGTATCTTTGGCTGACATCACTATGAAAGTGACATTTAACGAACTAAACAAACTCTAAACACTGCTAGACCTAAACACTGTTACATTAAAATACAATATAAACTTTGATGATAACAAGTGTTGAGATATCCCCTCTTTGGCTTCATCCTTTGTTAGTCTTCAGCAGACTTTACTTCAACAGACTTTATCTTCATCAAAGTTTCTCATCAGCAGACCTTTGCCATAGCAGTTCTTTGGTTCTTTATCGGAGTTTGTCTCTAACAGACCTTTGCTTCTAGAAGAGCTTTGTCTTTAATAGATCTTGTGAACAGTCTTTAAGTATCAAAAGAGTTTAGAACAGGGATCTTTATTAGTGATCAGATGTTGTAGATTATTTTGGCTTTCAATCATCTGTTCTTTTATAGGGTTCAATAGATCCAACAATCTCCCCCTAGAACAGATGATGCCAAAACCCTTCTTTATTGCTAATCTTTATGTCTCAACAGTAATTCCTGATTTTCCCTTTGAACAGTAGTTCTATGTTCATGGAATACATGTCTTCAAAATCCTTTGCAATTCAAGGTTCAAAAGTTCTTGGAGGTCATCTACATTCAGAGCATATGCATCCTCCAGTTTTAGCTTCTTGATTGAACAATCTGATCTAAGCATAGTCAATTCGTGGGTGTCTGAGGATGACTTCCACTTTAGAATTTTTGGATTAGTTGGTTTTCTTGAGATAAGACTTATTGTTGAGCTTGGTGGAAGAGATTTGCTTAGAAGGTTAGAGATTGTTTCTTTTAATTGCAGCATCAATGTGATCGAGTAGTCGATTTTTAATTCCCACTTTTCTGTGCTCTTCAAACCTCTATTCATCATCCTATTCCATCTGCTTTTGCCTTTTTTTTATGTAAGGAAATTGTGGTTAAGATAACGGTTAAGGGCTACCTTTTAATGGTTTGGGTCTGATGAGGGACAACATCTGTTGAGTAGTCTGGCCTTCTTGGAACTATAGAGAGGTAATGAAGAAGATGAGTGTAGTGAAAACCGTTTTAGAGAATTTTGAATTCGAGATGGTAAGTAAAAACTCTGTTTGGAGAGAACGGTGATATATAAAGGGAAAAAGTGAATGTTAACGTGGCAACGGTTTCAAAGATCTGATGGCTAATCATCTGTCCACGTGTAACCTCTAATGGATAATGGAGGACAGTTGTTAGGGAAACCGCTATTGAGAACCAGCAGTAGTTGAGAATAGTGGTCATGAACAGTGGTGATTTTACTCTATCAGAGGATAGATATCAGTGGATAAGGCAAAACAGTGGTTTAGCCCAATGGATGGAACAGTGGATTGGATAACAGAGGTTACATTTAGCAGTGGATAAATATTTAAGCTAAACAGAGGCTTAGAAATAGTGGTTTAAAACAGACTTTTAGGAATTTTAGCTATTTTTAAGGATAGATTTTTGACTGGAAACATTTTAATGCTTTTCATTTATGGAAAACAAAAGTTTTTTTTTAATCCATGTTAAGCATGCTAATTATAGAGATCAAGCTTTCAAAAGTAGATGTATCTAAAGCCTTCGTAGAACATCCACTAGCTGATCCTTAGTTGGAACATGATGCAGAGAAATTAAACCTTTTTCATAGCAATCCTTCACAAAGTGATGTCTGATGTCAAAGTGCTTGGTTGTTGAATGTGAAACTAGATTTTTAATGATGTTTTCAGCTGCTTGACTGTCTAACATAAGAGGAGTCTTTAGAGCAGTTACACCAAAATCCAACAATTGATTTTGAAGCCATAGGAGTTGAGTAGTGCAACTTGCAACATCAATATACTCAGCCTCAGCTGTAGATGTTGAAATTACAGCTTGCTTTTTGCTTTGCTAAGAATCTAAGCAATTGCCTAGAAATTGACAACCTCCTGAAGTTTAGTTCCTTGTGGCATGGCATCCAGCAAAATCACTATTTGAGTAACCTGAAAGCTTAATATTCCCATTAGTAGGATATTAGATACCAAGCGTGGGAGCATCTTTTATGTTTCTGAATATCCTTTTCACATCAATAAGATTTGACTTCATAGGTGCCGACTGGGATCTGGCATAGACCCATGTAGCAAACATGATATCTAGCCTAGATGCAGTTAGGTACAATAAAGACCGAATCATGCTTCTTTAAAGTGTTTGATCAACCAAGTCATCTTTATCATCAATAGGGACTAGCTTAGAGGTAGCCATAGGTGTACTACATGGTTTACAATCATTCATATCAAATTTGGTAAGTAGTTCTTTGACATACTGACTTTGATGAATGAAAGTACCATTTTGCAATTGCCTAACTTGAAGACCGAGAAAGCATTGGAGTTCAACCATAGCACTCATTTCAAACTCTGTTGTCATGAGTTTTCTAAACTCTTCACAAATACCATTGCTTGTGGATCCAAAAATGATGTCATCCACCTAAATTTGGACATGCATCAAATCCTTTCCTCTCCATTTTAAAAACAAAGTCTTATCAATTTTACCTCTTGTAAATCCTATGGATAAGAGAAAGGTGGAAAGAGTTTCATATTAGGTTCTAGGTGCTTGTTTCAAGCCATATAAAGCTTTGTTTAGCTTGTAAACATGATCTGGATAAAAGCATCTTCAAAACCATGGGGTTGGTATACATATACATCTTCCTTGATCTTGCCATATAAGAATGCACACTTGATATCCAGTTGTTACACATTGATGTTGGGGTTGGCAGCAAAGGCTAAAAACAATCTGATGGCCTCAAGTCTTGCAACAGGAGCAAAAGTTTCATCATAATCAATGCCTTCTTCTTGTCTAGAGCCTTGAGCCACAAGCCTAGCTTTATTTTTGACAACAATGCCCCTTTTATCTGTTTTGTTCTTGGAGACCCATTTTGTGCCTATGAGACATACATCCTGAGGCAATGGTACAAGTTCCCATACTTGTTGTCTTTTGAACTATAGGAGATCTTCTTGCATGGCCTCTACCCAACTGTTTTCTTCTAGTGCCTCTTGGTACTTGACAGGTTATGTGAGTGATAGAAAACCAGCAAAAAGACAATTTTTTTTGGGATTGACTTCTTGTGAGAACCCCTTCATTGATGTTGCCAATGATTTGGTCAGATGGATGGTTTCTAAGGTAGATTAAATATCCCTTGTATGGAATGATGGCATTTTGAGGTGAAGGCTACAAATGGGAATCATCTAAGCCAACATATTTTGGCAATTTTGAAGAGCCAACATCTGTTTGGAATGGAGGTGGAGTTATATGTGGAATGGGGGTAAAGATAGGTTGACTTTTGTTCACAGAAAATGGACTTTTGTTTATAGAGGTTTGATTAGATGAGCTGGCAGAGGTTTGGGGATCAACAACTATTGATCCATCAGTGGCAGAGTTTCCACAATTGCTAGTAACATCTGTTTCTCTGGTGGATGAAATGACTTTGTACTGTGGAATCACAATGTCATATCCATAATCTTGATGTCAAGACTGTGGTGTACATGCATTGTTAGTCTTGATAGACATATATTCAAATGTAAATTAATCTAAATAAACTAGTTCTGCAGGACTAGCTGAGATTTTTAATGAAGAAAGTTCATTGAACTTTACATTCAAGGTCTCTTCCACACACTCAGTCCTTGAATTAAAGACTCTCTAGGCTTTAGCAGTGGTTGAGCATCCCAGAAAATAACCACAATCTACTTTAGCTGCAAATTTTGAAATTTAATCTTTTAAGTTTAGAATGAAACATGGGTAGCCAAAGATTTTGAAATAGGAGAACAGAGGTTTAATTTTGTATAGAATTTCATAGGCAGTCTTTTATGTCTAGGGTTAATTAAAACTCTGTTCTGTACATAGCAAGCAGTGTTTACAGCCTCTGCCCAAAAAGATAAGGGTAAACCTGAGTCTGCAAGCATTATTCTAGCAGCTTCAATCAAAGTTCTAGATTTCCTTTCAACCACCCCATTTTGTTTTGGTGTCCTTGGGATGCTGTATTGCCTAACAATCCATTTTGACACACAGAAATCATACGACTCCTTATTTTTAAACTTTGTCTCATTCTCGTTCCTAAGGACTTTTACTGGTAGGTCAAATTGCTTTTCAACTTGTTTTACAAAATTTTACAAAATACTTGCAGTCTCATCTTTGGAGTGTATGAAGTAGGACCATGTAAAACTTGAAAAATCATCAACTATGACAAGACAGTATCTCTTCTTCTTAAGACTCATGATTTTTACAGGGCCAAAAAAGTCCATATTAGCAATTACAGACACTGACTTGTTTTGAGCTCATTAATTTATTTGTATGAACTTTTATGTTGTTTACCTTTTAAACAGGAAACACAATGTTCATCACAGATGAATTGTTTTGATGGAAGACCTCTTACAAGACCTTTTTTGGAGAGTGTAGTGGTAGTTTTAAGATTTGTGTGACCAAGTCTTTTATGCCATAGTTCTGTCTCTTTGTTAGAAGCAACTGAGAACAGACATAGATTGGACATTGGATTATCATTCAACATATCTGCTACATACACATTGCCACTTCTGTGAGCAACACGTTGTGCTTTGCTCTCAGCTATGATTTGATAAATCCTTTTAACCAGTTCTGGCCCAACAATCTAACAAGTTTTCTTAGTTAAGAATGACCTATAGCCTTTATCACTCATTTGAGATACACTAAGAGGATTAAATTTCAGATTGTCAATAAGATTTACATGTTCAAACTTGAGTTTCCTAGCCTTGACAGTCCCCAGCCCTAACACCTTCCCTTTTGAATTGTTACCAAAAGATATATCACCCCCTCCATGTGCCAGAAATCTTTGAGTGGGGCTCTACATCCTGTCATGTGCCTAGAGCCTCCACTATCTACATACCATAAACGATCAAGGCAAGTAGAAGCTCCCTTATTTTGTAAATAATTAGTTTAGGTGAGTTTCCAAAGTCAAGATGGCTTTGGATGGGGTCACAAACATTTCAGCCTCAAGTCAAGGAATATGCTCAGTGGTTTGAACAAATTTTGATAACATCGACTGTGGACCATTTCCTATCAACTGATCATAACCATGAGGATGCCTTTTAACTCTTGTTTAGATGGTCTTTTGTACAACTCATAGCCAAGTGGTACACTCTTTTAAGCAGGTTTTTCATGTCCTCTTGGAAAATTATTAGCTGGTGGTGCATCTGTTACATGAACCTTTCTAGGAGTAGAGGTTATATTCAATTGTTTTGCAACAGATGTTTAGTCAGGGATAATAGTCTGTTTGGTCTTTTCATTTCTTGAACTCTCAGGTGTTTTAGATTTATACTCATTTCTTTTAACCTCAAAATTTTTTAGATAAACACACTCTTGAGTTTTGTGGTTTGATCTGCCACAAATGGTGCAATTTGGTGAATCAATTATCACACTTGTTTTGTTTATATCATAAGCTTTTAGAAGAAAACAGTTTTTATTGACATGATTCTTCTTTTAACAAAAATCACAAAACAACTTTGATATTTTCTCTCTTTTCTTCCCTTTTCTGTCTTTTTGTCAGCAGATGTTACAACATCTGCTGGAGATCTTTTAAGGGAATGATCTTGACTTGTGGTGCCTTTACACCTTTAATGGTTGAAAAATCCATTGGCTTAAAGTTGTCAAGAATGTCGCACTCATCTGACCAGGTAGGTTTGGATTGATATTTTTCAATTTACTCAAAAGTTGAGTATCCTGCTAGTCTTTCTAAAACAATTTTCTTACCATTTGGTTTTGTGACTTTAATTCTTGACAAACCATATTTTTTGGAATAATTTCTATCAACTCACAATGACCTACAGCAGTGTTTTGAGAAACTTGGTAATGTTTTCTACAATCTACACCAAATTTTACATTGCTTTTGATTTGTGATTCTAACATAAGCTCATAACCTTTACAGGATTCTACCCACTTTTCACAAGTAATATGGGTAGATTCAAGCTCCTTTTTACAACTTTGATATTTTTCTATGATGGTTTGGAGTTGATCCTTAGTTATGCTAGACACATGTTTGAGATTGCTAATTTCAGAATCTTTTTCAAACATTTTTGTTTTTAACTCTTTTGCAAGTTTTTCAAACTGAATTTCATTATCCAAAATTTTGTTTCTAAGATTTTCATTCACCTCTCTTATGTTAGCAAAAGCAATAATGCATTTATCAGAACAAAAGTCGTTTAGGACCTGAGGTGATACCTTAGCAGCAGCCATCATGGCATAATCACATTCACCATCACAAACACTGGTTTCCCATGGGTCTGACACTGAGATCATAGATTCTTCACCAACCTTGAAACATCTGGCATAACATTTTCATAAACCTCATTAGAATTTAACACTACCTCCTCAGACTCATCCCCTTCAAGTATTTATGTCTAGTGCCATGAAACAAAAATACCATGTTTCTTTTCAGTATTAGAAACTGGAGCAAAATTTTCATCAGCCAGTTCCTCAGGTAAGCTACTCCAATCAACAAAACCCTGTGTAAAGAAGCTTTATTGATTGGTCTCTACAGAAGCAGAGGTTTGTGTAACTTGTGGTGCAGGTTGAACTTGAACCTGTGGACTTGGGGCTTGAAAATACTGTATCTGAGGAATCGTGGTTTGGACATATTGAACTTGAACAGTGGTTACAGGGTTTGCAAAATGAGTAGTGTTTTGCATATGAGGAGCAGGGGTATAATGAGAATAATGGATAGTGTTTTGTGTGTTTTGAGGTCTAGGACTTGGGTGTGTGATAATTGGACCATTTGTTTGACTTCTACACTCCCTAGCAAATTGACCTAACCTGTTACACTTATAGCATTTAATCTTTGACTTATCCAACCCAACTTTTAACTGTCACACCCCGACCCGCAGCGGAAAAGGTGATCGGGGCATGATTGTGTTATCATCAAAGCTCATGACATTTATTTTAACGTTTCATATTCATTAATACATTTTAATGGAAAAATTACAATCAATATTACAACATGTCCTAAATATCAATCTAGGCTTCATTGTTTTCTTCTAAGGCATTTCCTACGTTTTCCTTGCTTCATCCTGTTCACCTGTATCATGTGTAAAAAGGGTTTTTGGATCAACAAAAAGTTGGCGAGTGAATCCTATGGAAAACATTTGAACAAGTTTATTTAATTGATTATGAAATAAAGTACACAACCACACATGAGTAAAAATAGATGTAAACTTATTCATAAATCAATTTAATATTAAACAATACACACATG
Organism: Scalesia atractyloides; assembly: GCA_947069175.1. NCBI lineage: Eukaryota > Viridiplantae > Streptophyta > Magnoliopsida > Asterales > Asteraceae > Scalesia > Scalesia atractyloides. Next base: position 46,911,838 of record CAMTDV010000003.1, on the reverse strand, counting down.
AACAATAATGAATCGTTTAGAAGCACGCGTTGCTCAACTTGTATCTCACGAGGAACTGATGGGCCTAATGAATGAATTACATAAACATGATAATATGAAAGACATAACTACAAACAATATAAACTCAATAATACACACATGAACAATAATGGATTGGTTTTGAGGCACGCGTTGCTCAACTCGTCTCCCACGAGGAACTGATGGGCTTAATGAATGAATTTCATATAAGTTGACAAAATGAAATACATAATTACAACAATATAAACAATCTAAGTTTAGATCACGATATGGTATGGCACAAGTTTAAATAAACGAGTTAATTATTTTGTGACACATGACACACCCCAAAACGTGTAATTAAAAAGGGGGAGTTGTAAGATTCACTCACAGTGGGTGCGTTCGGTTGATGATGTTAAATGCACGCGAAGTGGTTCTAACCACGAGTGAAATTAACCTAGATAATGGCATAATGTTTCAGTAAGTAAACGGATTTTATTAATCCATTTTAGTAGGATTGTTGGGTGTATTTTTGTGAGTTTAAGGCTATTTTCTAACCTTAAAAATGTTATTTTTAAGTATTTTTAATTGATTTTTAATTAAAATAAATAAATAAAAATAATAAAAAAGTTGACTTTTGACCGTTGACCGTTGACCGTTGACCTTGACTGTTTGACCGGTTCGTATGCGTGTAAGTGTGCGCTGAGTGAGGCTCGAACCCGAGACCTCCCGTACGCGTGCACGCAGCTCTACCAACAGAGCTACGTGTCTAACCCGAAATATTTCTGTTTTTAATTATATTTATATATTAATTAGATTAATCCGAAAATCAATTTATTTCTAAAAAGATTTTACTGAATCGGACCGGTGCGCTCCACAGGTCTCGAACCCGGGACCTGTGGGTTGAGTTAACACACAGTCCACCGCTGGACTGTGTGTCTAACTTGTTAAATAATCCGACTTATATTATACTTATGAACAAACTTCATTATTTCATTTCTGCCTTATTTTAAAAAGTTAGATAATTGTCCGAATCGGTGCAGTAGACCGGACTCGAACTCATGACGTGTGATTAAACATACACATAGTCCACCGCTGGACTGTGTGTCTATCTTGGTTATTATTCCGGTTATTATTAAACTTAACATGTACAGCGGTGACTCAGGTTCGGTTAACAAAAAAAAAAAAAAGACATTTTTATTAAGGCAAGCATGCGTGGGACAAGATTCGAACTCGAGACGTTTAAGTGTTTATTGTGCACACAGTCTACCACTGGACTGTGTGTCTAACCCGAGTTATAACTTGATTTTAATTATACTTATATGTTATCGAAACTTCGTCTTCTTCGCCAGTTTTAACCAGAAACGATGACTGACTGGTTCGAAGTTTTAATCAGGTTTCTTTAGCGTTTTATGATTAATTATAGGTGAGATAAAGGAAAAGAATGAAAGACTAAGCGTTAGATATACCGAAATTGGACTCCTCTGTTTCTCCGGCAGAACTTTGGCGACAGCAAAAGATTCTGGCGTCGTGTGTCTTGTAGCAGAGAGTCTTCAGCAAGCTTGAAAAGGATGTGGGTGACTTCGGTATAAGTTCAGGGGGTTCAGTAAGGCTCAGAAGTGAAGGGTTCGGTTTTCCGGCGATGTGCAGAAGTTTTCAGGTGAATGGAATTACGTCGGGTAAAGGTGCGGTTTTGAGCGAAAAAGCATGCAGAGGTTCGAGGGGGTATTTATAAGGCAGGTCATCGATGAATTTGGTCCGATTTCTGACTTGATTCAAAGTCATTATGTTTTCCGGCGTTTATAGCTTGTGTCGCGGGTTCAGGCGTCGGTTATAACCGATGTCCTAGTAAATGTTTACGTTAAGAACAAAAGAAACCGTTCAATCTCGCGAGATCGCCGGGATTTCCGACGAATGCAATTTGGGCGCCGGTTTTGAATTCGAGAATCATCATATGAATTAATTGATTCTAATAATTAACAAAGAACACTAGTGGCGCAGTGGTTGAGTGTGTGTGTGTTAAGTTTCTGCTGAACCGGTTGACTGACCCGGGTTCGAAACCCGGCAGAACCATTATATTTTTATTTCATTATTTTTAACAATTTTTCAAAAACAAATTATATATTCCAATATAATAATTAATTATGTATCGTTTAAAATTATTTTGGGCATTAAATTCGCAACGAAATTTTTAACTGATTGTTCGGTTAATAACGGAGCGGGTTTGGTAAAATCCGTTTTTTTGACGGATGTTACAGTATCCCCTACTTTTTTGAAATTTCGTCCTGAAATTTAAGTAGTGATATATTTGACTAAAAGAATGATGGTGTTTAGTTTGACAGTTACATACTTAGAAGAAGAGTAAGAGTTTAAATTTTTTTGTTTGAGGCGGTAACGTCCCTTGTAAGGGTTAAGTACCCTATTACAGGAATCGCTTTTTGTTGCCTACTGTAAAAGTATTGATAAGCAGAATTGATTTGCTAAATATGATATCATGCATAAGAGTTTGGATATGTTTGGGAGGATATGGTTATATCCTAAATTAAAACTTCTAATACTACAACCTACATGGAACTTTCATAACCCTCTAACAATACCTCAGATCCTTTGACAAGAACACTTATATATAGGAAGTACCAGCGGCGTATCCACCATATTCTTGTCAAATTTTCATTGGTTTTATCAGTAAGTTATGATTGCTTCTATGACTAAAGAACATAAATAAACACAACAACTAATATTTGAATCCACATTCTGATAGCATATATGTTTGAATGGTGACAGTTCCTCTCTCGTTTGTTATGATAGAGAGGTTAGTTTATGTAGAAATAGAACACAGTCCAATTTCTTTAAATGGCGAGATGATATGAATGTAAAACAAATTTCAACCAAGGCAATACTAAATCCTACATGGAACTTCTCATAACCGCCTGATAATGCCTCTGATCCTTTGGCAATAATACTTATATATAGGAAGTACCAGCGGCGTATCCACCATATTCTTGCCAAATTTTCATTGGTTTTATCCACAAGTTATGATTAGTTACCAAGAAACTAATAAATCCTACACAGAACTTCTCATAACCGTCTGACAATGCCTCTGATCCTTTGACAAGAATACTTATATATAGGAAGTACCAGCGGCGTATCCACCATATTCTCGTCAAATTTTCATTGGTTTTATCAGTGAATTATGATTAGTCCTATGTGACTCTACAACCAATACAACAAACACAAAATACTGAAATTGAAAAAATGTCTGTGCGATCAAGGCTCAATCAAACGGAGCCGATCGTATTGCATGTACTGAAAATGAAAATGTTTGTGCGATCAAGGCTCAATCAAGCGGAGCCGATCGTATTGCATGTACTGGAAATAATAAATTTAATCTAAACAACAATCACACAAACAGCCTATACATGGAACCTCTCATAACCGCCTGATAATGCTTCCGATCCTTTGACAAGAATACTTACATATAGGAAGTACCAGCGGCGTATCCACCATATTCTTGTCAAATTTTCATTGGTTTTATCAGTAAGTTATGATTAGTTCTATGTGACTCTACTACAAACACAACAACCACAAGATACTGATAATGAAAATGTCTGTGCGATCAAGGCTCAATCAAACGGAGCCGATCGTATTGCATGTACTGAAAATAATAAATTTAATCTAAACAACAATCACACAAACAGCCTATACATGGAACCTCTCATAACCGCCTGATAATGCCTCCGATCCTTTGACAAGAATACTTATATATAGGAAGTACCAGCGGCGTATCCACCATATTCTCATCAAATTCTCATTGACTTTATCCGCAAGTTATGATTAGTTCTATGTGACTCTACAACCAACACAACAACCACAAGATACTGATAATGAAAATGTCTGTGCGATCAAGGCTCAATCAAACGGAGCCGATCGTATGTGGGCACGCCAGGTTCAACCTCATAATGAAATGGGGAACATGCTCAACGCTCATAATGTAATGGGGAGCGGCGGCCTATGAAATTGCATGTACTGAAAATATAACAATAATTACTCAAACAGTTTACACATGGAACCTCTCATAACCGCCAGATAATGCTTCTGATCCTTTGACAAGAATACTTATATATAGGAAGTACCAGCGGCGTATCCACCATATTCTTGTCAAAGTTTCATTGGCTTTATCCTTAAGTTATGATTGGTTCTATGTGATTCTAAAACATAAAACTAAACGATTGGAGTTGAATCTGGATTTTCGGTGAAGAGGACTAGTTGGGTATCTTCGTTTGGGCCGTCATTATCTTCGACAGGATTGGCGTTGATGTTGAAGACTCTTCCTCTTGCTGGTGGCCTAGCGGTTGGGTTTTCTTGGTTTACTTGGTTAACTGGATTTGATTGAGCTTGAGCGTTTATGATGTTAACCAATCGAGGGCACGTGTTTCTAAAGTGGGTAGGGTCGCCACAACTGAAACAAGCTCGAACATATGGGAACATGGGGTATTGGGGTTGTTGATAGGTTTGGACCATGTTTTGAATAGGGGGAGAGATTTGGTTTTGAAAGGTGCGGCAAACCTTGCTCAAATGACCATAGCGTCCACAAGTTGCACATAGCCGACAAGGTAAGGTAAGGGGATGGTGGTAAAAACAGTTGTTGCATCGAGGGTGAGGTCCAAGATATGGTTTCTTATTTGGGTAAGTTGAGTTGGGTGCCACTTGAGTGATTGGGATAGCTTGGATGGGTATGGCGTGTGAAATTGGTTGATTTCGTTGGATAGCAGCGAAAAGTTGCCCGTCTCTTTTTCTCTTAGAATTGGGTTGAGAAGGGGATTCGGTTTGGGTGTGGTCGGAGGTTTCAGTCGATGCTTTATCCTTCTTCTTCTCCTCCTTGAAGTCTTTGTTCCGGATTCGGTTCTCGGTGAGCTCTGTTGCTAGCTCCATTGCTGCTTCCAAAGTTGCAGGCGTGGTACTTATTACAGAGTCTTGAATCTTTGACGGAAGACCACGAATGTAGTGCTCGATCAAGCGGTAGAGGGGAGTGAACATGTTGGGAACCATTTGATGTAACTCGAGGAATCTTTTGTTGTACGTGGTGTGGTCTCCTTCCTTTTGCTTCAACGAATAGAATTCATCTTCTAATTTCTTGATTTCGCTCCTTGGGCAAAATCGTCTGGTCATGATTTCCTTCAATTCATTCCAAGTTAAAGTCATAACGTCTTCAACACCTCGTTTGGCCTTTTCTGTATTCCACCAAGTAAGTGTTATCCCATATAATCGACCGGTAGCATATCGCACTTTGCGATCATCGGGACAATCGCAATTTAGAAAAGTGTTCTCCATTTCTTCAAACCAATGGAGGAGAGCGGTGACGCCTTCAGTCCCTTTGTATTTTGGAGGGTCGCATGATTTGAAATGCTTGTAGGTGCATTTAGTGGTATTTGGGGGAGAGTTGATAACGTTTTGATTTTCTTGATTGACAGGTTTAGCGGTAAGTGCTTGTTGTACTTGGATTACAATGTTGGGTATTACGACAGCCATTTGTTGAGCGATTAGGGCAGCCATGCGCTCGCGGGCTTTTCCTGCTCTCATCTTCCTACGGGTGAGGTTAGAAGACATCTACAAGGAATACATGTCAAGAGTATGAGTTGGATGTTTTTGGGATCATGGGTCGCACTAGGAATGAACATTCATAAAATAATTATAGAAAAATAAATCTACTACATCCATAGGATGTCTTGGGCTTTGCTCGCCATTAGGCCCTACAGGCCGCCATACTTCACCTTCGTAATCATGTGGGCCCCCATGAATACCGGGTTTTTCATATGGTTCGCATGTGTTAGCCTTGTTGCGTACACTAAAACACGGAGAAAATCGAGAAATATGTATACAACGTATGGTATTCGGAATGTGTCCAGGTGTAGACACGGTGACACCTCAAAGTGGGGTTAGTTCGAACGACGTTTGGTGTGGCATGCTTTGGCCTAATAGGTCCTTTGTACTCTCATCGTTGGTCCCCAGGTAGGCAAACTGGTCCGTTATATTGGATTTATACGAATGCCAACCTAGACAGGACGTTCCGACTACCGGTACTTGTACCCTTCAAGTTACTACATGCCCGTCGCAGAACTTACTTTGGTGAGATTTGAAAATTGCAACAAAATCTTTGAATAATGAGAGTATGAAAATGAATTGAATATATGAACATTGATATATGTATAATGAATATGTATATAAGTATGTATGTTTGACTGTAAGTATAAACAAATATGAAACAAATAAATATCACAAGTTTGTATGTAACCACCTAATCAATTAAAATTTAGACAGACTATAGTATAGGCTCTAAGGGTCTAATAACCTATCCTATATCCCTATAGTCATGGCTCTGATACCAATCTGTCACACCCCGACCCGCAGCGGAAAAGGTGATCAGGGCATGATTGGGTTATCATCAAAGCTCATGACATTTATTTTAACGTTTCATATTCATTAATACACTTTAATGGAAAAATTACAATCAATATTACAACATGTCCTAAATATCAATCTAGGCTTCATTGTTTTCTTCTAAGGCATTTCCTATGTTTTCCTTGCTTCATACTGTTCACCTGTATCATGTGTAAAAAGGGTTTTTGGATCAACAAAAAGTTGGCGAGTGAATCCTATGGAAAACATTTGAACAAGTTTATTTAATTGATTATGAAATAAAGTGCACAACCACACATGAGTAAAAATAGATGTAAACTTATTCATAAATCAATTTAATATTAAACAATACACACATGAACAATAATGAATCGTTTAGAGGCACACGTTGCTCAACTCGTCTCTCACGAGGAACTGATGGGCCTAATGAATGAATTGCATAAACATGATAATATGAAAGACATAACTACAAACAATATAAACTCAATAATACACACATGAACAATAATGGATTGGTTTTGAGGCACGCGTTGCTCAACTCGTCTCCCACGAGGAACTGATGGGCTTAATGAATGAATTTCATATAAGTTGACAAAGTGAAATACATAATTACAACAATATAAACAATCTAAGTTTAGATCACGATATGGTATGGCACAAGTTTAAATAAATGAGTTAATTATTTTGTGACACATGACACACCCCAAAACGTGTAATTAAAAAGGGGGAGTTGTAAGATTCACTCACAGTGGGTGCGTTCGGTTGATGATGTTGAATGCACGGGAAGTGGTTTTAACCACGAGTGAAATTAACCTAGATAATGGCATAATGTTTCGGTAAGTAAACGGATTTTATTAATCCATTTTAGTAGGATTATTGGGTGTATTTTTGTGAGTTTAAGGCTATTTTCTAACCTTAAAAATGTTATTTTTAAGTATTTTTAATTGATTTTTAATTAAAATAAAATAAATAAAAATAATAAAAAAAGTTGACTTTTTTGACCGTTGACCTTGACTGTTTGACCGGTTCGTATGCGTGTAAGTGTGCGCTGAGTGAGGCTCGAACCCGAGACCTCCCGTACGCATGCACGCAGCTCTACCAACTGAGCTACGTGTATAACCCGAAATATTTATGTTTTTAATTATATTTATATATTAATTAGATTAATCCGAAAATCAATTTATTTCTAAAAAGATTTTACTGAATCGGACCGGTGCGCTCCACAGGTCTCGAACCCGGGACCTGTGGGTTGAGTTAACACACAGTCCACCGCTGGACTGTGTGTCTAACTTGTTAAATAATGCGATTTATATTATAATTATGAACAAACTTCATTATTTCATTTCTGCCTTATTTTAAAAAGTTAGATAATTGTCCGAATCGGTGTAGTAGACCGGACTCGAACTCATGACGTGTGATTAAACATACACACAGTCCACCGCTGGACTGTGTGTCTATCTTGGTTATTATTCCGGTTATTATTAAACTTAACATGTACAGCGGTGACTCAGGTTCGGTTAACAAAAAAAAAAGACATTTTTATTAAGGCAAGCATGCGTGGGACAAGATTAGAACTCGAGACGTTTACGTGTTTATTGTGCACACAGTCCACCGCTGGACTGTGTGTCTAACCCGAGTTATAACTTGATTTTAATTATACTTATATGTTACCGAAACTTCGTCTTCTTCGCTAGTTTTAACCAGAAACGATGACTGACTGGTTCGAAGTTTTAATCAGGTTTCTTTAGCGTTTTATGATTAATTATAGGTGAGATAAAGGAAAAGAATGAAAAACTAAGCGTTAGATATACCGAAATTGGACTCCTCTGTTTCTCCGGCAGAACTCCGGTGACAGCAAAAGATTTCGGCGTCGTGTGTCTTCTAGCAGAGAGTCTTCAGCAAGCTTGAAAAGGATGTGGGTGACTTTGGTATAAGCTCAGGGGGTTCAGTAAGGCTCGGAAGTGAAGGGTTCGGTTTTCCGGCGATGTGCAGAAGTTTTCCGGCGAATGGAATTACGTCGGGTAAAGGTGCGGTTTTGAGCGAAAAAGCTTGCAGAGGTTCGAGGGGGTATTTATAAGGCAGGTCATCGATGAATTTGGTCCGATTTCCGACTTGATTCAAAGTCATTACGTTTTCCGGCGGTTATAGCTTGTGTCGCGGGTTCAGGCGTCGGTTATATGTCCTAGTAAATGTTTACGTTAAGAACAAAAGAAACCGTTCAATCTCGCGAGATCGCCGGGATTTCCGACGACTGCAATTTGGGCGCCGGTTTTGAGTTCGAGAATCATGATATGAATTAATTGATTCTAATAATTAACAAAGAACACTAGTGGCGCAGTGGTTGAGTGTGTGTGTGTGTTAAGTTTCTGCTGAACCGGGTTCGAAACCCGGCAGAACCATTATATTTTTATTTCATTATTTTTAACAATTTTTCAAAAACAAATTATATATTCCAATATAATAATTAATTATGTATCGTTTAAAATTATTTTGGGCATTAAATTCGCAACGAAATTTTTAACTGATTGTTCGGTTAATAACGGAGCGGGTTTGGTAACATCTGTTTTTTTGACGGATGTTACATTAACCCTCTATGCAACCCTGGGAATTTTCAACCAGTTATTTTATAGAACTTGTTGGTCCTAATACTCAGCAATGCCAGTTGGTGTAATATGTCTATTTCTTCTAAATCAATTACAACAAAATGTCGAAGATCATTAAGTTCAAAGGATAAGTTGTCAGAAACTTGGTTTTCCCCATTTGCTGCAAAAGCAGAGTTGGGTGAGCAAGAATGAGAGTTGAAATTCCCACTAGATGTTATGTCAATAAAATGATCATAATTATGTTCCTTGCTACTACCAGAGGTTTATTCTTGACCAAAAAGTGTTGTACTACCAAAAGAATAATCATTAGCCACTTTTCCTGACTCTTGTAGCTTCTTTTTTTGGTTAAGCTCTCTCTTATAAGTGAGAAGCCTACCATGAAGCTGAGTCAAACTCATCTCTTTGAACCCAACAGCGGTTCTAGTTACAAAGGCAATAGTGTCCCATTTTTCTGGTAGAGATCTTAGAAATCGACTATTCAAAGTGTAATTTAGATATTCTACTTTTACCATTTTAACTCACCAATGAGAAAACTAAACCTTTCAAATTGGTGAGTTAATAATTCTCCTTTCACATGACAAAATGTTTCATACTGTTGGTTCAAAACTTCTCTGTTATTTTCAATAACCTCTTTAGTGCCACCAAATTGTTCTTTTAGAGCATCCCATAACTCCTTTGCACTGTTGTAGTGTAACAAGCCAGAATAGATATCATTAGGCAAAGTAGTTGCCACGATACTAAATGCCTTTGCATCTAGCTCAATTTTCTGAAAATCTTGCTTGGAGTAGTGTTCAGGACTCTTTGGAACTTGAACTTTTGGGTCCTCGGCACTTAGTACCATCGGAACATGTGGTACGAAAATAACCGATTTCCAGCAACCCGTATTCTGTTGTGCAAGTATGTGACCCATCCGTCGTTGCTAGATATTATACTCTGATCTAACAAGTATCGGAGGTTTGTACATGGTGCCAGTGTTGTGTGGATCTTGTGGATTTTGAGACATTCTGATTCTTTACAACAGGTTTTGTTTAAAAACATTGAACATAAATGAACTTCTACTCTGTTTTCAAGACAAATGAACAAATGAATTAGTAGTGAGAGCTGACCAGTTTATATCAAACTGATTTATAATCAAATTTGAATGACCAAGCTTTGATACCAATTGTTAGGATATGAGTTTGATATTGATGTGATTGTTTTAGATAAAATCAATGGAAGAAGATAACAATCAATGAACAGTACAGCGGAAATGTGTAAAACTTTGAAATCACAACAATAGAAAGATTGTTTTCATTGACATGCTTTTGTAATATTGATCACGTATGCATGCCAATTACAAACTCCTCCTCAGCCTAAGATCACTCTAATTTGTTCGTACAGAGTGTGTAGAAGAAGTGATAGATAGAACAATACAGGCACTGTTCTATTTTTAGTACATGAAAAACCACTTAGCATCTTTGGCTGACGTCACTATGAAAGTGACATTTAACAAACTAAACAAACTCTAAACACTGCTACATTAAAATACAACATAAACTCTGATGATAGCAACTGTTGAGATATCCTCTGTTAGGCTTCATCCTTTGTTAGTCTTCAGCAGACTTTATCTTCATCAGAGGTTCTCATCAGCAGACCTTTGCCATAGCAGTTCTTTGGTTCTTTATCATAGTTTGTCTCTAACTGACCTTTGCTTCTAGAAGAATTTTGTTTTCAATAGATCTTAAGAACAGTGTTTAAGTATTAGTAGAGTTTAGAGCAGCATATCTTTATTAGTGATAAGACGTTGTAGATTGTTTTGGCTTTCAATCATATATTCTTTTATAGGGTTCAATAGATACAACATTGGTAATGGGTGTTTTTGTAAGGAGTAAATCAGGTTGTTGTGGTGTTGGTTCGTTTTCAAGCCCTACCTTCTGGTTTCTTAAGTTGATTACGTTTACTTGGGCTTTTGGGTTTGTTTGGTGTTACTAGGCAAGGCTCCTTGTGGTCTCTCGGAGAAATTTTGGGCACGTTGGCTTACTTGTTTTTCGACATTTTTCATGCTACCCCTTGGTTCCTAATTTCGGTTTTGGTTTGTAGGAACCTTTCCGAGTACTTTTTATCGGATTTAGAGAAAAGGCAAGTGATGAGGTCCTCAAGCCTTTCTCTTCCTCCTTGTTGTTGTAGTTGGAAGCCATGTTGATCATTTCGGGTTGTTGAAAGTTGGATCATTGGTTTTGGTTTTGGGTTTGCTGGTTACTACCCCCGAATCCCTCCAACCGAAGTTGGATTGATTTCGCCATTCGGGGTTGAAGGTGTTACCTTGACTACCCAGTGGACGAGTATGATTGTTAATTCTCTTCCTCCTTTCATACAACTCCCGTTTTTATGTCGCCCACCGCACCCTTCACAAGTCATAACCGAAGCATTTTTTGTTAATTCTATATTTTATTTTTTAAGATAGAGCTTTGATTTGGGCTTGTAAAGAAGTGTTTTCGTCCACATTATGGGCTCCCGGGGCTACAGTTTTTGAGCCCTGAGGGGTGTACCATTGAAAACTGTTTTGAGCAATTTCTTCAATTTGATTATAAATTTTGATGGGACGATGATTACCAAGGAGGCCCCCGGAGTTTGAGTTAAGGATTTGTTTTGTGTGTGGTAAAAGTCCATTATAGAATGTGGACACTTGTTGCCACAGTTGTAAACCATGATGAGGGCATTTCCTTAACAACTCTTTGAACTTTCCCCAAGTTTTATACAATGATTCCCTATCCTCTTGAGAATATGAATTAATTTCAGACAGGAATTTAGCCATTTTAGCGGGACGAAAATATTTGTATAGAAATTTGGGCAAGTTCATCCCAAGTATGGACAGATCCACTTGGGAGGGTATTAAGCTAGGCCTTGGCTCAGTATTTCACTGAAAATAGGAACATACGGAGCCGGATGGCATTGTTGGAGGTTCCATTGATCCAGAAGGTGTCAAATATTTCCAAGAAATTGGTAATATGTAAATGGGATCTTCGTCAGGTAGGCCGTGAAAGGTGGCAGAATTTTGGAGCATTTGAATTAGATGGATCAAAGCTCAAAGTTGTTAGCATTGATATTTGGCGGGTTAATAGTGGCTCCAAGATTACCGACCATAGGTCGTAAGTAATCCAATAAAGTACGTTGATCCGCCATGGGAGGGTTTTGGTCTGAGGCTTTTTGTTGATTTATAGCTTTTAGTCTTTTTCTAAAAAAGCGCTCGGGTTCTTCTAGTGGTTCTTTTATGTCTTTGTCAAAGCTGGAAATCATGCACTATGTTGAGTTGTGAGCGGAGTCCCGGTTTCTGCGATCAAAAACACAAAATTTTGTTGATCAGAGGGTTTAACACGGCCCGTGTTCAATGAACACGGCCCCGTATTGGGCTAAAGTTTTATGTTTTCTGGATTCCCAGCTACTGAATGTCGGGCACGGGCCCGTGGTGCACCTCCATAGCCCCTTGTCTGTCCCTCTGTAGCTCAGAAAACAAAATTTTTTTTCTGTTTTAAATTGGGCATGACCCGTGTCTTTTCTGGCACGGCCACGTGCTGCAGTCTGTAGAAAAAATGTAGAAAATGCAAAAAAAAGGTAAATCCTAAAAATTAAAAGAAAAAAATAAAATTTGATTAGGACGTTAATTTATGCTTCCTTAAAATCCTTGTGTCCCCAGCAATGTCACCAAAAACTTGACGTAGCGCGAGTGCGTTATAATTTTTGTTATATTTTAAGCACTTTTTACTCGTGGATCAAGTTTAAATTTATAAAACACGATACAATACTACCACTCTACACACGTTAGAGCAAGTGCACCCATCGTAGACGTAGTATAGTAATGGTAAGATACCGAGGTCGTCCAATGACACAAGAGCTTTTAATACTGGCTTCTCATTAACGTCTAATCTAATCAAATTTAGATAAAAGTTTGTTTTGAAGGTTTTAAAAGATAAACTAAATATAAGAACGTAAAGAAAAAGGAAACAAATAAACAAGAAAAAATCACTTGGTTCCAACTCCTCTTTTATGTATCCTTTGATGATTTTCGCACTTCGGGTTTTTAAGAGATTATCTTAGTTATAGTGGCATGCCCCTCTTGTGAAGGCGACACTACCCTCAACCATATTGGTCTGAGTCAGCAGGGACTCCCAAAAGGTTGGATTATTGAAAGATAATTATATAAGTTATTAATGCGAAAAGTGGTAGGCCCCTCTTCTGAAGGCGACGTTACCCTCTGCCATATTGGTCTTAGTCAGCAGGGATACAGTCCCACAAGGCCGGATAAAGTTTTAATAGTAGTTTATTTATAAGGGGTCAAAGCCGTTCTTACTTTCTTATTTGATGCTATCTGCCTCAAGGGAAGTCCTAATAAGCTTGAACCAAGTCCTCACAGGATCTATACCCTGAACGAGGCAAGAACTTGACCCAAACACCCTTCTAACCCCTTCTAGATAGTTAACTTGCTTTATATAGACCGTAAAGATATGAATGAGTGAATCAATGAAACATGAAGGAATGTTTAACCAATGTTCACTTTCAATATAAAAAAACTAGTTATTAAAGCAATTAATACATACCTAATTAAAAAGTTACCAAAGATTAGAAATCAAAAGTAACACATAAAAGATTTGCCTTCACCAAGTGATGTAAGAGATTTTCCAAGAATGGCCTTTGTTTGACAAGAATTCTTACAATCAATTTTGGATCCCGAGACTACTACACACACCCCTAAAAGATGAAATATGGATGATGGTGGTGAGTGTTGGTGTTGTAGTGGTGGTGGACTGATGGCAAGTGGGAGAGAAGTGGGTTGCCAAGAGGTGCCTTTCCCTTGAACCAAGCACCTCTACTTATAGCTAGAAACAAAGGGCAAGCACAGCCCCGTGCCCACCATGCACGACCCAGTGCCCACCATGCACGGCCCCGTGGTATTCTCTTTCTCTCCCTTCATTAACCACATATGTGAGGTCTTGCACCAACACGCCCTGTGGTGTCATGGCACGGCCCTGTGGTCAGTGTACTTGTTATACGATCACATATTCTGCAAATCCTAGAGTTGACCATGGCCCGTGTTGGGTTAGCACGGCCCTGTGTTGGTTTGTCTTTTGTTGTTATCTTTTTCTACAGAGAATCTTGACTTGGCACGGCCCCATGCCTGGTGGTACGAACCCCATGCATAAGCTTCTATTCTAGTTATATTGTTGTTTTGGATGTGGATGGGGGTTTGGCAGGTTGTTTCAACCCTTCTTCTTTGTATTTGTGTTGGTTTCTACTGTTAATTTGTTCATTTTATTTATTTAAGCTCTTTTGATCATGTAATTTAAAAGTAAACAAAGAAACATGCTTTTTCCAACATTATTACCAAAAAATGGTCGATTTTATGCCTTGTTTGATGTAATTTATATGTTACATTTTGCGTACATCAATGATCCGTACCTCTTTAGGATAGGAGGTCGAATCCTTAAGAGTTGTATTACGAGAGAAGAGGGGTTAGAGATCCTTAGGCACGTTCATGAGGGATTGACGGGAGGTCACCAAGGTAACGCTCTACATATTTTGTACTTTCCATATTTAGAAAGTTGTATTCACATTTTATTTTTAGAAACTTGTAATCGTGTCATATTCGTGGTTCATTTACAATCTTGTAATCCGAGACTTTGATCATAATGGAAATTTATTTTATATATATACGTGTTACCTTTCATATATGTGTTATATACGCAATAATTATTTAAATACATGTTTACATGCAAAACTAAGACTTAAAATACACTTTAGATATCTAAAAACAAGCTAAAAATACAAGCAAACAACATAAAATAACCTAGTTACAAAATGCAAGGACTTAAAGTGAGCAAAACCAAAAGCTTTTCTACCTTCTTTCTCCTCTAATCACCTTCCACCTTTTATAAGCCAATTATATTTCACCCTTCTCCACCTCCTTTTTCCTTCAAACAGCTTCCACCTTTTTTACAGCCAATCATATTTCACTATTCTCCACCTCATTTCTCATCCAATCACCTTCCACCTTCATTAACTCCCAAACCTTAATCCACACTTATAAATACAAGCCTCCACGACCTCCTAAACATTTTCCACACAACAAATCTTCTCTCAAACTTCCAAATGTTCTCAAGTCTTCCAAGTAAGGAAAAAACTCTAAGTGCTCTAAGTGAGTTTTCACTCACTTTTCTTCATATTTCTTCTTCATTTCTTCTTTCAAAATACTTGGGCAACCTCTAAAAAGGTTTTCACAAGTTTGCCATGGAAACTAAGGTGGAACCTCGCCATACTCTCTAATTTATCTTCTTGTTTCTCATATATAATGCTTAAACTTAGTGGAATCTTGTACCCACCTTGCTCCCAACTAAGCTCATAGTTGTGGGTTTGTGTTGTGGTTAATTTCCACCAAGAAACAAACTTAAAATCTTTTTTAAATTCTACCCATATATGTTCTAAGTGATTGAAAACCATCCAAGCTTCAATCTTCCATGTTAAAAGGCTTGTGTATAGTCATGTGTGAACCATGGAAACTTTGGCTCTCCGAATAGTTCCACAAAATCTCACTTGTACACACTTTTTTGACTAATGACATCAAGTAGCTTCTAGGATTCAAAGTAGCATAACCCTACCTCGCCTCCAACATTTACCATGTTGGTATGACACGCCTGGTGGCTACTTGACGAACTAGTTAGTTATATTTTATTATATTTCATTCATGAGCACCGGTTTATCAACTACGTTGATAAACTTGTGCTTTGGTGAATCATACCAAGAAGTTAATCTTACCTCCATGCTTGACTTACATGATTTATATGATTATACATGATGGACTATAGTATACTATATAAAATATAACATATATTTAATCGGATTCTTGATATCATCTGGATTATGGTTAGATGTCATGAACTTATGTTGTATTATCTTAATTCTAAACTCATCGGTTGTGATTCTAACGGGCAAATTAGGACCCATGAAAATACGTACAAACTTAGTGTCCAAACGAGCACTTAGAAAAGATATATTTTCATTACATACATGCTTTTATTATTAAATTCCGAATCCGAACTCTCCACAACTTCTATAAACTTACACACCTTCGTTTCCCTAATGTAGCGTAACTTCGGTGTTCTCCATCCCCTTACGCTTCAACTCACGTACGCAGGATTTCTATGCAAAACTGTGAGTATACTCGATCCCATTTACCGTTTTACACACTTTGGGTGCAACCACAATATTACAAAATCACATACTCATGATTAAACTTGTTTACATACATACTCTATATGTAAAAAAACATTATACTTGTTATATCCTTGTTATCACATGCTATACTCATTCTTGTGTTCTATATGCTCATTTACTTTACAAGCCTCCCTTAACAATTATAGCGCTATAGGATTAACGCACCGCCCGTATTCTTGTGGTATTGTTAAGTAAACTATTTTATAACCTTGTCGTTTCAGCGAAAATGGTATGCACGATTGCAGTACAGTTTGGTTTCATTTATAGTTAACACATGCTAGTATGATAACGAGCAATGTATGCAATTTACCCGTTGGGTATAAGACAACTTTTCAATCACTATTATGCTATGTATGAAATTTGTATACTCACCAACTTTTGGTTATCATTATTTTAATACATATTGCAGGAAACTAGTTGAAGTTGATGAAGAACACTACTTAGGGTGGATTAGAAACACACCTAGATTTAAACTTTTGTATTTCGTTTCATGTCGTTTCATTATTTGCAACTTGTTGTACTTTCCCTTTCGAAACAATGTATTATCATTTTAGTTTCAATGAAATTTTGATCTTATTAAATACTTGTCGCAAATTAGTGTTATGAAGTCTCGAGCAATCTATTTCGTCACACCCTGATGTTTCCATCATCGGTTAGGTGTGACAACCACGGTCCACACGTTACCGCTCAAAAGTTTTTGATTGTGGTTTCTATTGGCCTTCGGTAGTTAAGGATGCTCTAGAATTTGTTAGGAGATGCGACGCATGCCAACGTACCGGCAATATCTCATCCAAGGACGAGATACCCCAAAATCCAATCCAAATCCTTGAAATCTTCGATGTGTGGGGCATCGACTTCATAGGACCTTAGTGGGAATAGCTACATTTTCGTGGCAATCGACTACATGTCTAAATGGGTTAAAGCTCAAACTTTACCTACGAATGATGCCCGAGTGGTGGTGAGATTCCTCAAAAAGTTGTTCATATGTTTTGGTACACCGCGAGCCATTATAAGTGACCGTGGCACCCACTTTTGCAATCTCGCGATGGAGAAGGCATTAGTAAGCTACGGAGTTACTTATCATTTTTCCACCGCGTACCACCCTCAAACTAGCGGTCAAGTCGAAAATGCAAATCGATGGGTGAAGAGAATCTTAGAGAAACAGTAGGAAAGAGAAGGAAAGATTGGTCGGATAAACTTAACGATGTGTTGTGGACATTTCGAATCGCCTGCAAGACACCTTTAGGGACCACTCCTTTCATGATCGTCTATGGCAAAGCTTGCCATCTTCCCATGGAATTAGAGCACCGTGCGGTTTGGACTCTTAAAATCGTCAACTTGGATCTTACCGAAGCGGCTAGGAAGCGTTACTTCCAAATTTACAAGTTGGAAGCACTTAAGGATGCAATGTATGAACGTTCTTGGAGTATTAAGGAAAATACGAAGGCAATGCACGATAGGAAATTGAGGGGTTTGAAGGAGTTTAAGGCAGGAGACAAGATCCTCTTATAAATTTACGGTTGAAATTGTTTGGTGGAAAGTTGAAGTCGAAGTGGACAAGGCCTTATATGGTAAAGGAAGTGTTTTCGTATGAATGGGCATAGGTTGAAACACTACTTAGGAGGGCTGATTGATCCTACCGAGATGGGGGAAACTCCTCTCGAAGTCCCACCTCGCACCACCATTTAGAGTCTTGAGTGAAAACTCAAGTGTAGAGTGTATACCATTTGTATCGAGTCATTATA
Source organism: Scalesia atractyloides (assembly GCA_947069175.1). Lineage (NCBI taxonomy): Eukaryota > Viridiplantae > Streptophyta > Magnoliopsida > Asterales > Asteraceae > Scalesia > Scalesia atractyloides. The sequence continues at coordinate 46,893,831 of CAMTDV010000003.1, read as the reverse complement.
TGAGTCTTTTCGTATCTAGTAGTAGTTTTTGTAGATTTTCAGTCTTGTGATTTGTGTTTTTGAGTCTTTTGCAGGAATCCATTACAGACGAGGAGCGAGAATTGAAGGGATAATGGAGTTCCAGTGTTAGAAAATTTTTTAGAATGGTTTTTGGGAGGTTTAGTTAAGTTAGGCATGAAAGGCACCAAATTCCGAAACTTTCTATGAAAAAGGGCCCTTGGCATTGCGTGACCCCTAAGCCACAAGGGTGTCACGTATCGCCATGCCCCTCATGAGAATTGCCTAAAAACCTACACGTCGCGCTACATGACCCCTAAACCTTAAGGGCATCGCATAGCGTGATGCCCCCTTGAACCTCCTTTATTATTGAACTCGGCCATGGCGTCACGCGATGCCTATTACTAATACCTTCGAGTAACGAGGCCCCTACCTTTTAGCTGTACATCCTTTTTCCCCATTTCCCACAAATCCTTTTCTAAACCCTAAAACGCGAACCCAACCGCAAAACCACCATTTTCCACCATTACCACCACCAAACTTCACCATTCTTCTTCCATTTTTACACCACATCACCCATTTCACTTCCCCATCATTCTACACCATCAATTTCACCCGTTTCACCGCACAATCAACCACAACATGGACTTTACCATCTAAACCGAAAAGTTGAAGTTTTTCTCTTGTTTGTCACGAATCTGGTATGTTTTCTTGGTACTTTTTCTATATATTATTCGTTCTTAGTTAGTCTGAGGATTAGTATTGCATGTTTAGCTATCCTTTTTGCCGGGCCAGTTTCGAGTCATAGTTTAGCATTTTGTCTAATGTTTAATGGTTGCAGGAGGCGTGGTTTAGGGATGTTATGGACATTGGATTGTATTACTAATATCACATTGTTATAAAGTTCTGAACTTGCGTTGTGATTTTTAGATTTAATCGCTCAAAACCTCCTTTAACTAGGCGGAATTTTCCAACTTAAATTCTGTTTTTAACATGAATTTGATATCTTTACGAGAGTTTGGACTCAATGTCTGGGTTGGTAGGCACTTGGATTTTAATTGGGACAATTCAAGTGCCAGGAGGAGGTAGTGTACATTGAGTCATGTGTTTATAGTCGGGTTTGGTCTTGGGTTTACTTATATGCGTGTATGAGTACAAAACACTTCGCTAGTACTCAATCTCCATTCGTGCGAGGTTGTTTATAACTTATGCTTTTGAAAACGGTAATCCAAATTTTTATTCAAATTTATTTTAAGATTCAGCCGCGAATGTAGGGATATACGGTTGTTCATTTACAGAAAAAATTTAAAAATACAAAAAAAATTAAAAAATTAAAAATACCAAAAAATAGTTGTGGTTACTGACTTGCTTCCTATTTCCAGTGTTAATGATGCTTTGGAGATATGTCAGGTGCATGTAGTATAAGTGGGGCAAGAGGTAAATACATAGAGGGCCACCACAATGCCCACGAGGGGTCCCAGATCCACAAGCTATTATTCCAGATCCAAGATGTAGGCGTATCAAATATCAGGGTCCAGAACAGATTCCGTTATCCCAGATTGCACGATTGAGAGACCACCCATTGCTTCAGTTTGAGATCAATTCTAAGGAATAGAAAAAGCTGCAGAAAATAATTACTACGAAAGTGTTTGAGCACTGAATGATAGACTGGGATTGGTAAGGTATAATGGGCGAGAGAGAAAGGGTTGAATAGTTGTTGGCTGGTAAAGTTAGGACCAAGGTAGATTGCTACTTGGAGCAGTATGAAGAGCTGGTTTTAGAGTTTCATTCCACCTACCAACATAAGGAAGGTACATTTAATGAGGATGATGCTGAAGGTATTTTTTACCACTCTTGTTAGTAGAAAATCCAGTGAAAACAAGGCAAATTGGACGGACTTGTTTATCCTTATGTGTTTGATAGAGGGTTGAAATATGAACATGGCAAGTGTTTGGCTTGGTAGTTTAATTGTGTGCGTAGAGGGGTTCATAGGGCTGCATTGGACATGGGTTCGTATATTACCAGGCTTGCTGAGAATTTAGTGGTGTTTACAAAATATGATCCACAGAATTTGACCAGGAGTCCGACTTCGAAGTTCTTTGCTGTGAAGTACCTAAGGGTATTTTAACGTTGACTGACCCGGTTACCTGGGAAGCCTCAGGTTCAGCCACCTAAGGGGCACCCAGCTTATAATGTGATGCAAGGTATTTACCTAACCTGTAGCCAGAGACCTCGTTAGAGCAGGAGATACCAGCACCATAGTACCTGAGATGTCAGCTACCACCGGATCCGCTTACTCTAGAGTCGCTTTATAATAGATGGATTAGGGTTTTGGTATGATACACACTAGACAGGACCGGTAGGATGATGCACTTAGGCATATTATGACTCGTATGAGCATAGGAGTTCCGGATTTCTTTCAGCCATAGGAGTTACATGTCGCGTGATGCGACAAGGTTTTTATTCGTGGCAGTTTTTGTGTTTATACTGGATTCTTGTTGAATGTCATATAATTACATCATAATCATGCAAGTTAACCTAGTTACAAATTTGGGTGATCTTGGATTAACTCAATAGCGATTTTAGCAAGGTTATAAAGCTTAGGAAGCACGGGAATCATTCGGTAGGAGCTGGAAGTTGGAAGATTGAAGATTTAACGGGTTTTGTCTTTCCGGTTCACTTTGTTCTTCATTTTCCTACATTTGTTACTGAATTCTCTTCTTAAGATATTTGTTTTGATTTTCTCAACCATGTTTCTTGGCTAAATTCTTTAAACTACTTAGGTTTAGATGAAAACTCACTAAAGTTTGGATTTTTATCGGTTTCTAATGATGATTATGGATTTCCTTTGAAAAGTAAAAGATTTTGATTCTTTGGTTTGGTGTGTTTGCGTATCTTTACTTGATTATTGATTTTTTATTGTTTCACATAGATGTTGTTGAATGTCTTTCCTATAATGGATTTGTGTTGATTATCGGGTCCTTGCGGATTTGGGTAATTGATTTTAGTTGCCTTGCCATTACCTTGTCTATTAAATCAAATTGATTCCATAGTTGCCTTAGACGTTCCACTATGAGGTACTTTGTCACTTTAGGGAACTTTTCATATAAGTTAGATAACCGTTATGGAGTCTAGTTAATAAGTAGTCGTAACAATCCTTTAGAGTTCTATAGGTGTCTTCCCGAGAAGGGTTGGGATCCTATTCGGTTTCTCTTTGGATTTAGCACTTAAAGATCCCGGTTCCATATCACGTTAGTATCCGATAGAAAGCAATTCGATAGCAAGTGGGATTCCAACCTAGGTAGTTCTTTATCATCTCTGAGTTCAACATTAGTTCCAAGTCACGTTTAGTACGTCTTAGTTAATAAATATTTAATTTAATTGCAATTTAGGATTTTTAGACCCCCCAACAAATATAAAAATGGTTAGTGTCGTGTGTGTGTCAGTCTAGATAGAGTTGTTAGCGTAGTAAATAGCGTCTCGTGGGTTCGATATCCGGACTTTCTTAGCTTTATTAGAGTCGATCAGTTCACTTGCCGTTTAGTAGTTCAGTCGAGTTTAAGGAGTCTAGAGTATTACTTCGTGTGTAGATTAGGTTAATTTATTTTGTTTTTATTAAACTACTTTTAGCACATCAAGTGTAACATTTGTAAAAAATGGGTTTTCAAAACCCGCTCCGTTTTGTAATCGAATATCAAGTTATAAAAGTCACGTTGAATATTTATGATTATTTTGATTTAAAATGATACATAATTAATAAATAAACTAAACTATAAAAATTATAATTGATAAAAAGTTAAAACAAAATAAATAAAAAAAATATGTTGCTGCCGGGACTCGAACCCGGGTCAGCCAAAACTGGATCCAACGACTTAACACACACTTGCATCACCACTCCGCCACTTTGTGTTTTCTGTTATCTCTAGGAAACAAATGAGATTTATACACAAACTCGGTTAAACCGGTTGCGCCAACTGAGAAACGGAAATCGGCAAATCAATCGTCAAATCGCTTATTTACTCGCACTTTCAGTTTATAACCGATGCACCGACGATTTTTAATCAAGTCGGAATTGATTGAGCATCAAGTCTCATCATTATCGGTTTTTATAACCGAAAAGTAATCAAGTTCAGATTACTTCAACTCAAGACCACTCTCGGACTCAGAAATATCATACCAACATCCCATTTCACTTTCGTCACATTCTCAGACCATCAGAACGCTTAAATCAGCTCGCCGGAATTTTCTGCAAATTTCGCTGGAAAACTGTATTCATCCTCAAATGGTAAATCTTTCAATATCATTGCAGTTCAACAATTGTTAGGCTATTTCTAACTTAAACCTCTCAATTGAAATCGAATTCAGGCGCTGTATTCAACTAATTCCAGTTCGCCGGAAATTTCCTGAAAGTCTTTATTTCCATCTGTGAAACGGTAAGGACCTTCAATCCCGCTGTTAACGTTTGTTTATCACTTCAATTCCATGATTGACTAATCAAAACAGTTAATTGTCTTGTTCAGTTGAAGAGCACAAAAACAGAGCCGACGCTTTTGCCGGAAATTCTGTGATATATCATTCCTACGGTATGTTACTTCCAACACCGTTTCGGTCATTTTATTTTAACCTTAGGAATGTTTGATAATCGTAAAAACAAGAAATGGATCAGTGATTCAGTCGACGGAAATATTGAATGAAGAAGACGATGTTAATTAAGTTATAAGTTTATTTAAAACCAGTAAAATGAACGGGTTAGACACACAGTCCAGCGGTGGACTGTGTGCAAAACATATACGCATGTCCCGAGTTCGATCCCTGATACACGCACTCCTTATATAATAAAATGCCTTTTTGTTTAAAAACTAAACCGGGTTAACTCAGTTAGATTAAGTATAATAAAAACTGAGATAATAACCAGGTTAGACACACAGTCCAGCGGTGGACTGTGTGCAACACTAAGTCACACGTCGCGAGTTCGAAACCCGTCACTGGCACCGGTTCGTTGAATTAAAATGTTTTTGAAATTAAAAGAATTTTGGTTAAACCGAATTAGCATATAAATATAATTAAAAACAAGATTATTTCGGGTTAGACACGTAGCTCAGTTGGTGAGCTGCGTGCACGCGTACGGGAGGTCTCGGGTTCGAGCCTCACCCGGTGCAAACTAGGTCACTGACCGAACCGGTCTACAAGTCAACAGGTCAACGGTCAACGCAAAATAAACAATTTTTTTTTTATTTTTATTTATTTAATTTAATTTAAAAATCAATTAAAAATACTTAAAAATAACATTTTTAAAGATAGAAAATAGCCTTAAACTCACAAAAATATATCTAAAAAGTTCATTAAAATCCTTAATAAAATCCACTCATTTAATATATTTTTCCGTTATTATTTGGGTTAGTATTTCTCGTTGTTCCGCTCATCTAATTCGTGCGCATCTCACCATCTCCAATCCAACGCAACCAATGTGAGTGAATCTTTACAAATTCCCCGTTTTAATCACGTTTTGGTGTGTATTATGTGTCTTGTTATATATATTATAATTAAACCATTGTGCATACATCATATCATGAACATGTGTATTCAGTTTGTTTCTGTTGTGTAGTTATTGTTGGATGCAATTTATTATTTTCAGTACATGCAATTTCATAGGCCGCCGCTCCCCATTACATTATGAGCGTTGAGCATGTTCCCCATTTCATTATGAGGTTGAACCTGGCGTGCCCACATACGATCGGCTCCGTTTGATTGAGCCTTGATCGCACAGACATTTTCATTTTCAGTACATGCAATACGATCGGCTCCGTTTGATTGAGCTTTGATCGCACAGCATTTATGTTATTTATCGTATGTTGTTGGTATGTTAATGTATGCTATCATATGTTATTGTATTTTATAGTTATGATTGCTATTTGCCACTTCTTGATTATTTACATTTGCTCATTTATGATAATGCACAATTTTTCATTGATAAACTAACAAGTAATTCATTAATAAATGTTTATCTAATAAGGTTCACTCGCCAACTTATGTTGACCCAAAAAAACCCCCATTTTTACACATGACACAGGTGAACCAGCAGCAGCTAGGAACACATAGGATTGGACTAAAAGAATAAAATGATTTAGAGTTGGGATTGTTATGTTTGGTTTATTTTCTTTGTATTGTATGAACATGTTTGGATATTTGGAAATGTAACTTTGACTTTATTAAATATGAAACATATTAGTAAATGTCATGAGCTTTGGTGATAACCCAATTATGCCCCGACTCTTATTCCGCTGCGGGTCGGGGTGTGACAGATTGGTATCAGAGCCATGACTATAGGGATATAGGATAGGTTATTAGACCCTTAGAGCCTATACTATAGTTGATTAGAAACTTATAAGATTTTTGTGTGTTACATGCCAAATCTCATGATGTTTATATGTTTTATGTTAAATGTTACATTCAATATTATGCAAGCATGTTCATAAGTATGTATTATTATATAATGCTTATCACGAATCATATACTCATAACATATCACATCCATGAAAGCACACACCACATCGTGATTGCTTTTACAATGATTTTTGTGTTTTCAAATCTCATCAAAGTGAGTTCTCATGACGGGCATGTAGTAACTGGAAGGGTACCAGTACCGGTAGTCAGAACGTCCTGTCTAGGCTGGCATTCATATAAATCCAAAATAAAGGATCAGTTTGCCTACCTGGGGACTAACGATGAGAGTACGAAGTACCTATTAGGCCAAAGCATGCTATACCAAACGTCGTGTGAGCTAACCCCACTTTGAGTTGTCATTGTGTCTACACCTGGACACGTTCCGACCAAACATCTCATGAACATATTTTGTGGTTTGCATTCGGGTGATGCGAGTGTTAAATTGCCAATACTAATGTGAATCCTACCAAGCCAATAGCCATGGGGGCCCACATGACTATATAGGTGAAGGTATGGGAGACATTTGAGGCCCAACATGAGCAAACCCAAGACATTCTATAGATGTAGTTGCATTATTGATATTTATGTTATTTTCATTTTCTTAAAGACACATGACACCTAAAAAGACACCATAAACTCACAATCTTCTCATTGTATGATCATGTAGATGTCGTCTAGACATCAACGAAGGGGTAAAAGATCCGGAAGGTCTCAGGAACGCTTGGCCACACAGATCGCGAAACAAATGGCCACGATACTGCCTGACATTGTGGTCCAAGTACAACAAGCCCTCGCTACAAATCCTACTAACCCTCCCCAACAACATGACCAGAACATCGACAACCCTCCTACCAGCAAGTGTTCATACAAACATTTCAAGTCTTGTGATCCTCCTAAATTTGAAGGGACCGAGGGTGTCACTGCTCTCCTACATTCGTTCGAGGAGATGGAAAACACCTTTCTAAACTGCGATTGTCCTGAGGATCGCAAGGTTCGATACGCTACCGGGAGACTATTTGGGGTAGTTCTCACTTGGTGGAATACTGAGAAAGGGAAGAGGGGAACTGAAGATGCAATGGCCTTAACTTGGGAGGAGTTAAGGGAAATCATGACTAGGCGTTTCTGTCCTAGGAGTGAAATTAAAAAGCTGGAGGACGAATTTCATTCTCTAAAGCAAAAGGAGGGTGACCACACCACCTATAACAAGAGGTTCTTGGAGTTGAACCAAATGGTTCCAAATTTGTTTACCCCAACCTATCGTCTGATCGAGCATTATATTCGGGGACTTCCCTCGAAAATCCAAGATTCAGTTCTCAGCGTTTCACCAGTAACACTTGAAGCTGCTATGGAGCTAGCAACTGAACTGACCGAGAACCGAATTCGTAAGGGAAGTTCAAGGAAGAAAAAAAGAAAGCCCCTGTTGAGGGTCAAACTTCAAACCATCCCATCTCTTCCTCTAAGTTTGCTAACAAGAGGAAGCGCAACACCAGAAATTTTGCAGTTACTCAAACCAACTCCCCTATTCCTGCTGCACCCATTACTCAAGTCACTCCTTCACCTGCACCATACAGAAGACCTTACACTGGCCCGTTACCAAAATGTAACCGTTTCCAATATCACCATTCCCCTGATCATCCTTGCCAATATTGCACCGGCTGCAGTCGCGCAGGTCATACTATTCAAACCTGCCGCATGCCTCAACGAACGAACCGCCACCAACCTTTAACCCAAACCCACCAACAATTAATGGGCCAAGCCCAACAACCCCTACTATTACCACCCACCCAACATTTAGCCCAAACATATTACCAGCCCAATTATCCTATGGGTCAACCAATGCGGGCTTGCTACAATTGTGGTGACCCGAGCCATTTCAGAAACACTTGTCCAAGGTTGGTTAATATTATTCATGCCCAGGCCCAAGCCAACCCGGTGAATCAAGCAAACCAAGCTCCTCCACCTGCAAGACGGAGAGCTTTCAATATCAACGCTAACCATGCCAGAGCTGACTGCAATGTGGTTAACGGTACGTTCCTTATAAATGGTAGATATGCATCTATATTATTTGATACTGGTGCGGATAGAAGTTTTGTGTCTTTAGAATTTGAACCTATCTTAAGCAAAAATTGGGATAAGCTCACGGAATCCATAACGGTAGAAGTTGCGGACGGGAAACCAGTTTCATTAAACTCTATTATACGCAACTGTACACTCACCTTAAACGATCACGATTTCTCAGTCGACCTTATACCTATGAAGCTGGGAAGTTTTGATATCATAATCGGTATGGATTGGCTCAGTCAGCATCAGGCAGAAGTTGTATGTCGTGAAAAATTTATTCGTATTCCTCTTTCAAACGGTCAGACTCTTCGAATCATTGGAGAAACCTCGTCGAAAGGGCTCAGCTTAATGTCTTGTCTCCAAGCTCAAAAATATCTTCGCAAGAATTATGTCGCGTTTTTAGCTCATATCATCAAAAAGGGAACCATGGAGAAGAAACTTGAAGACATTCCTGAAGTAAAAGACTTCCCACAAGTTTTTCCTGACGACATTTCAGGACTTCCTCCAGTTAGAGACGTCGAATTCCGTATTGATCTTATACCTGGTGCTACACCAGTTGCAAAGTCTCCTTATAGGTTAGCCCCTTCTGAAATGCAAGAGCTAGCCAATCAATTACAAGAGTTGAGTGACAAGGGATTCATACGTCCTAGCTCGTCGCCTTGGGGTGCACCTGTTCTTTTTGTAAAGAAGAAAGATGGATCGTTTCGTATGTGCATCGACTACAGAGAGCTCAACAAGTTAACAATCAAGAATCGCTATCCTTTACCTCGCATTGATGATCTTCTTGACCAACTACAAGGTGCCAGCTGCTTTTCAAAAATCGACCTTCGATCTGGCTATCATCAACTTAGAGTGCATGAAGAAGACGTCCCTAAGACTTCTTTTCGAACTCGTTATGGCCACTATGAATTCATGGTTATGCCATTTGGTTTAACCAACGCACTAGCTGTCTTCATGGACCTAATGAGCAGAGTCTGCAAACCTTATCTTGATCGATTTGTTATAGTCTTCATCGACGATATTCTTATTTATTCAAAATCTAAATCTGATCATGAGCGTCATCTTCGACTCATCCTTGCACTTCTAGAAAAGGAAAAGCTTTATGCCAAATTCTCCAAATGTGAATTCTGGTTAAAAGAGGTGCAATTCCTCGGGCATGTAGTCAATGACAAGGGAATACATGTCGACCCTTCAAAGATCAAAGCGGTACAAGAATGGAAAGCTCCACGTACACCAACTGAAGTAAGATCTTTTCTTGGTCTAGATGGCTATTATCGTCGGTTCATTTCAAACTTCTCTCGCATTGATGTACCACTCACGGCTTTAACTCATAAGGGAAAACCTTTCATATGGGGACCCAAGCAAGAAGAAGCCTTTCAAACTCTTAAACAAAAACTTTGTGATGCACCAATCCTCACTCTTCCTGAAGGTTGTGATGATTTTGTAGTCTATTGCGACGCGTCAGGGCAAGGATTAGGCTGCGTTCTAATGCAAAGAGGAAAAGTCATAGCTTATGCTTCGAGACAACTCAAGACACATGAAAAGAACTACACCACTCATGACCTAGAACTTGGAGCCGTTGTGTTCGCTCTTAAGATATGGAGACATTATCTCTATGGTACAAAGTGTGAAATATACACTAACCACAAGAGTCTTCAACATATCTTCAATAAAAAGGAGTTAAACATGAGGCAACGAAGATGGGTCGAACTTCTAAATGACTATGACTGTGAAATTAGATGCCACCCTGGTAAAGCAAATGTGGTGGCTGATGCACTTAGTCGAAAGGGTTATGCGAACTCCATTCGTCTTCTATGTTCACAAATTATAACCGACATTAAAGATCAAATTCGAGAAGCCCAACACGTTTCAATAACGGAAGAAGATGTACGAAAGGAGATGTCCTGTGGAGCTGAGTTAAAAATTGAAACTAAATCTGATGGTATTCTGTACTACCTAGATCGTATCTGGATTCCTAACCACAACAATCTTCGTGAAATTCTTATGAATGAAGCTCACAAAACGCGATATTCTATACACCCAGGAGCTGATAAGATGTATCAAGACCTACGATACACCTATTGGTGGCCTGGAATGAAGAAGGATATTGCCGTTTTTGTTTCCAAGTGCCTTACATGTTCCAAGGTGAAGGCTGAACACCAAAGACCCTCAGGACTCCTAGTCCAACCAGAAATACCTGTATGGAAGTGGGAAAATATAACCATGGATTTCATTACCGGGTTACCTCGCACTTCTGGTGGGTATGACACTATATGGGTAATTATAGACCGACTTACAAAATCAGCTCACTTTATTCCTATCCGCGAAGATTTCAAGAACGAAAAGCTTGCTCGTATTTATATCAACGAAATCGTAAGCCGACATGGGGTACCGTTAAGCATTATTTCTGACCGTGATGGTCGTTTCATTTCACGGACATGGCAAGCAGTACAATCCGCTATGGGCACGCGATTAGATCTCAGTACCACCTATCATCCTCAAACTGATGGACAGTCTGAGCGCATCATTCAAACTCTTGAAGATATGCTTCGAGTATGTGTCATAGACTTCAAGGGAAATTGGGACGCCCACCTACCATTAGTTGAATTTTCGTACAACAACAGCTATCATTCAAGCATCGGCATGGCACCTTTTGAAGCCTTATATGGTCGTAAGGACCGATCTCCTGTATGTTGGCACGAAATTGGGGAAGCTCAAATTACTGGTCCAGAATTGATCCAAGAAACCACAGACAAGATCCAACAAATTCGAAACAATCTTCTAGCGGCTCAAAGTTGTCAAAAGAGTTATGCAGATAAACGACGGAAGCCCTTAGAGTTTAACATTGGTGATCATGTACTTTTAAAAGTATCACCGTGGAAGGGAGTAGTTCGTTTTGGTCAAAAGGGCAAGCTAGCACCACGTTACGTAGGACCTTTCAAGATACTCGAAAGAGTAGGTCCTGTAGCATACAAGCTTGATCTACCAGAAGAACTCAACAGGATTCATCCCACATTCCACGTGTCGAACTTGAAGAAATGCCTCGCTGATGAGAACCTCCACATTCCGCTGGAAGATATTCAGATTGATGAATCTATGCATTTTATTGAAAGATCTGTAGAGATCATGGACTTCGGAGAGAAACGTCTACGACGAAGTCGCATTGCAATTGTTAGGGTACGCTGTGAGTCGAAACGGGGACCTGAGTTTACTTGGGAACGTGAAGACTCAATGCGCGAAAAATACCCGCATCTTTTTCCTACTACTTCAACTACTTAAATTTCGGGACGAAATTCCTAAAAGTAGGGGATACTGTAACATTTGTAAAAAACGGGTTTTCAAAACCCGCTCCGTTTTGTAATCGAATATCAAGTTATAAAAGTCACGTTGAATATTTATGATTATTTTGATTTAAAATGATACATAATTAATAAATAAACTAAACTATAAAAATTATAATTGATAAAAAGTTAAAACAAAATAAATAAAAAAAATATGTTGCTGCCGGGACTCGAACCCGGGTTAGCCAAAACTGGATCCAACGACTTAACACACACTTACATCACCACTCCGCCACTTTGTGTTTTCTGTTATCTCTAGGAAACAAATGAGATTTATACACAAACTCGGTTAAACCGGTTGCGCCAACTAAGAAACGGAAATCGGCAAATCAATCGTCAAATCGCTTATTTACTCGCACTTTCAGTTTATAACCGATGCACCGACGATTTTTAATCAAGTCGGAATTGATTGAGCATCAAGTCTCATCATTATCGGTTTTTATAACCGAAAAGTAATCAAGTTCAGATTACTTCAACTCAAGACCACTCTCGCGACTCAGAAATATCATACCAACATCCCATTTCACTTTCGTCACATTTTCAGACCATCAGAACGCTTAAATCAGCTCGCCGGAATTTTCTGCAAATTTCGTTGGAAAACCGTATTCATCCTCAAACGGTAAATCTTTCAATATCATTGCAGTTCAACAATTGTTAGGCTATTTCTAACTTAAACCTCTCAATTGAAATCGAATTCAGGCGCTGTATTCAACTAATTCCAGTTCGCCGGAAATTTCCTGAAAGTCTTTATTTCCGTCTGTGAAACGGTAAGGACCTTCAATCCCGTTGTTAACGTTTGTTTATCACTTCAATTCCACGATTGACTAATCAAAACAGTTAATTGTCTTGTTCAGTTGAAGAGCACAAAAACAGAGCCGACGCTTTTGCCGGAAATTCTGTGATATATCATTCCTACGGTATGTTACTTCCAACACCGTTTCTGTTATTTTATTTTAACCTTAGGAATGTTTGATAATCGTAAAAACAAGAAATGGATCAGTGATTCAGTCGACGTAAATATTGAATGAAGAAGACGATGTTAATTAAGTTATAAGTTTATTTAAAACCAGTAAAATGAACGGGTTAGACACACAGTCCAGCGGTGGACTGTGTGCAAAACATATACGCATGTCCCGAGTTCGATCCCTGATACACGCACTCTTTATATAATAAAATGCCTTTTTGTTTAAAAACTAAACCGGGTTAACTCAGTTAGATATTAAGTATAATAAAAACCGAGATAATAACCAGGTTAGACACACAGTCCAGCGGTGGACTGTGTGCAACACTAAGTCACACGTCGCGAGTTCGAAACCCGTCACTGGCACCGGTTCGTTGAATTAAAATGTTTTTGAAATTAAAAGAATTTTGGTTAAACCGAATTAGCATATAAATATAATTAAAAACAAGATTATTTCGGGTTAGACACGTAGCTTAGTTGGTAGAGTTGCGTGCACGCGTACGGGAGGTCACGGGTTCGAGCCTCACCCGGCGCAAACTATGTCACTGACCGAACCGGTCAACAAGTCAACAGGTCAACGGTCAACGGTCAACGGTCAACGCAAAATAAACAATTTTTTTTATATTTTTATTTATTTAATTTAATTTTAAAATCAATTAAAAATACTTTAAAATAACAATTTTAAAGATAGAAAATAGCCTTAAACTCACAAAAATATATCTAAAAATTTCATTAAAATCCTTAATAAAATCCACTCATTTAATATATTTTTCCGTTATTATTTAGGTTAGTATTTCTCGTTGTTTCGCTCATCTAATTCGTGCGCATCTCACCATCTCCAATCCAACGCAACCAATGTGAGTGAATCTTTACAAATTCCCCGTTTTAATCACGTTTTGGGGTGTATCATGTGTCTTGTTATATATATTATAATTAAACCATTGTGCATACATCATATCATGAACACGTGTATTCAGTTTGTTTCTGTTGTGTAGTTATTGTTGGATGCAATTTATTATTTTCAGTACATGCAATTTCATAGGCCGCCGCTCCCCATTACATTATGAGCGTTGAGCATGTTCCCCATTTCATTATGAGGTTGAACCTGGCGTGCCCACATACGATCGGCTTCGTTTGATTGAGCCTTGATCGCACAAACATTTTCATTTTCAGTACATGCAATACGATCGGCTCCGTTTGATTGAGCTTTGATCGCACAGTGCATTTATGTTATTTATCGTATGTTGTTGGTATGTTAATGTATGCTATCATATGTTATTGTATGTTATAGTTATGATTGGTATTTGCCACTGCTTGATTATTTACATTTGCTCATTTATGATTATGCACAATTTTTCATTGATAAACTAACAAGTAATTCATTAATAAATGTTTATCTAATAAGGTTCACTCGCCAACTTATGTTGACCCAAAAAACTCCCATTTTTACACATGATACAGGTGAACCAGCAGCAGCTAGGAACACATAGGATTGGACTAGAAGAATAAAATGATTTACAGTTGGGATTGTTATGTTTGGTTTATTTTCTTTGTATTGTATGAACATGTTTGGATATTTGGAAATGTAACTTTGACCTTATTAAATATGAAACATATTAGTAAATGTCATGAGCTTTGGTGATAACCCAATTATGCCCCGACTCTTATTCCGCTGCGGGTCAGGATGTGACATCAAGTTTTTGATACCATCCTCCGATTAAGACCCATTACCCGAGTCCATTGAGTTTTAGTATGCGTTCCCGTTACTCGGTTTACGCTCGTATTTAATATTTTACCCATCAACTAGGTTTAAACCAAAGTTATTATTTACGCACCCCTTCTGGAATGCATTAAGACTTCATTTTGACCTGTTCGTGTTGATACACTTTTGTGTCTGTCGCTTGTTCTTAGTTACGTCAGTAATTGTACGGTCTTTGTTTATTGTGTCTGTATAGTTTGGTCGTGTCGACCAAATCAACATATCCTCCTATCTTGATTTAGTATAACGTTTAGTTTGTCTGTGTTGTAAAACAGCTGCATGTGTGCATATTGTTAAGTCTTGTGTTTCTGATCTTGCTGTCTGTACGTCATGTCTGTTAGAAAGTTCTCCGAAGAACACTTATTCGTGCAAATGGAAGACACTTTGTACGAGCAAGTTGCTTGCTCGTACGAGCCGTTACCTGTTCATACAAGTGATTCTCATGATCGTACAAGTGACCTTGTCAACAAGAACTTTGCTTGTTCGTACGAATAAGCTACTTATTCGTACGAGGGATAATTTGTTCCTACGAGAAACCATCTCTGAATGTTCTTCATGGTTTATAGTACTTCGTACGAACAGCAACCTTCTTCATACTGTTGCTGGGTGTTGGTAATATATATACAGACATGAAATTCATAGTTCCGTACAGACACTGAGGCACAAGAGAGAGAGAGAGAGAGCACAGAGAGAATATCCTGAGTCTGTATGAACATTGTTTGTATGTGTTTGTACTAGCTCCCTTCATTTAATCAAGATAGTGAATCTTTGGTTATCTAGTGTTTGTTACTTTGCTTTGGTTTGCATACTTACGTGGATTCCGCACTTGTATGAGTGTTACAAAACAAGGAAGTAGGTTAGTTTGATCCTCCAAGTGGACCTACAAGTGGTATCAGAGCTTTGGCTCACTTTCTTGTTTAAAACCAAGCATAGTGTTGTGTTTGAGCAAGTTGTGAAGCTTCCTGGAAGTGTTCTTGAACTTCTAACAAGAAACTTAAGTTTTTAAAAGAAAAGTGGCTTAAAACTTAGGTAAAACTTGTATCTAGAAAATTTTTATAAAAACATTGTTTAAATACATGGAGACATGTTAGGATACGGTTTTTCTTGAAATTTTCTATCAAAGTTTAGTTGGACATATTTTCCAGTGAAGCACTTGCCGGAAAACTCACCGGAATATTCCTTTAGGGTTGACCAGATCTTAAGACTTGACTGATTTGACTGAAAAGCTGACATTAGAATGTTTGTCTTTTTAACTGAATATGTGTAGATAACTGACATCTTTCGAACAAACTCAGAAACAAGTCTCTGTTACAAAAGGAAATTTTTCACCAACCAACCATGCAAAAAGATTCCTCCCTGCGAAAAACCAACATCTGCGAAAGACTCCGTGCGAATAACCCATCCGCACGAAGAACTAGTTGTTCGTGCGAAGGACTAGCTGATTCGCACGAAGGACCAATTGTTCGTGTGAAGAACCAGCTGTTCGCATGAAGAATCAGTTATTCATAAGAAGTATTTGTGGCTCGTACGAAGAACCACATACTTGTACGAAGAACCATTGTTTGTACAAATCAGTGGTTTCTACGAAGAACAAAGTTTTTCGTGATTTGTTTTAGTTGTTTGTGACAAGTTTTTCAATACTTTGTGGTTTTTAATATTGTGAACTTTAACAGTAGACTTTTATTTCAAAATTAATTTTTGAAATTTTGAAGTTGTTTTTCATAAACAAGAAAAAAAATGGGTACAAATCCTTGGGATTGGGGGTGTAGTTCAAGCACAAATCAAGACTCACCACAATGCTCCTCAACCTCATGGGTTAAATCATTGATGCCTCAGCAAACGGTCATGATTACTGCTAATCAATGGGCGTGTGTGGCAAATCAAAATCAAAGCATTCAGACTCTTCGTATTAGCGAGAGTGAAACAGGAAGTAACAACCATCCACCAAAGTTGAACCATATGAATGATTATCCTTCATGGAAAAGTCATTTCCATACATATGTTCTTGGACAAATAAAAAATTGTGGACATGTTTTATTACGCCATACAAAGAATCTCTCGAAGAAGCAGGATCAAATCCAACCTCTTTAGCCAACTTAGATGAAAATGATAAAAAGGCTTATGATTTAGAAAAGAAGGCATTTGCTATCCTTACACAAGCACTTCATAATGATATTTATCATCAATTCGTATACTGTATAACCACCAAGAATTTATGGGATACTTTGGAAGCAAGAGGGGAAGGAAATGCTGCAACAAGAAAGATACGACATGATCTGCTGAAGAAAGAGTTTGAAGTTTTTCTGTGTCACACCCTGGTCGTGGCAGAAGTGCAAGTGTGTGACTATTAGGTAATCATTGCATCCAATATAGTAAACATTATAAATTAACAACGATGCACGCCATTCATAAGTTTTGTTCCGATATTACAACCATCAAAATGTGAAATCACATTGTTATCAGTTTCAGATTACCATTACAAACATAGTTTAAAAGACATTGTTCCAAAATAGGATAGTGTTTTCATCACAATTTCGTGTTGAGGCTTTGACCTCTATATACCCAAACGAGGTTGGGATATAAAGGGCAAACCCTCCAAAAGTAATACATCGTTGTCTTGAAAATCCCATACCGGATCCCATCACCAGCTCAAGTCCTGCGTCCTTAAACACATGTAATTTTAAAAAGTCAACATAAAGTTGGCGAGTTCATGTAGTTTAATGTTTTCGTATCAAAATGTCATCGTTGAAAACCTGTATTGAAATCCAAGTATGTTATTAGCATCAAAGAGTTAATTAAGGATCTATCAGTGTCGCGAGCACACTGACATACTTGTGCCGTAAGTAAGTAACCAAACCGAGACTACTTTGACATCATTGGGATCACAAAAGCACTCTGAAGGGTATACCAACCAATAGTGGAGCGGGTCTCAAACTCAATAGATCTACTTCTTTTACACCTTGGTCACTAAGTGATTAATGGTTACTATTGTTATCATCCTACTTACGCACAGTGATCTGTTATCTGCTAACCCATAGCTAACATACTGTTTTGACATGACATGTATTTCCCTCGATAGTTTAAAAGAAAACTTGAAATAAGTGTAAGGAGGGACATGAACTCACTATTTTTGTGTTCCGTATAAGTCGTACTGTTTATCGTTCAGTGTCCGCAACGTATGTAACCTACATGCATATTGGTTTCATTAGACACCTAGGTCTCAATGGACCTTGTACTCATTGTTCATCTTGAATTCTTGTTATTTATTTACTTGTTATGATTGAACAACTTAGAATGTTATTATAGTGTTGGTAGTTCGTTTGTTTGATTAATATCGTTATATATATTTCTTAAAAATATATATATATATATTATTGTTTTCAAACCATGTGTGAACTGGGCCTTTCCCTTCACATGTCATTGAGCCTAGCCCATGTTTTCTTGTCATTGGGCCTAGCCCATATCTTTTTGTCTTTAGGCCTAGCCCATGTCTTTTTGTCTTTGGGCCTAGCCCATGTCTTTTTGTATCCTTGGGCCTAGCCCACGTATTTTTATATCCTTGGGCCTAGCCCATGTATTTTTATATACTTTTGGGCTTTTATTAGTTTTTGGATCACCTCCATAACATTATGAAATTTGGGCCTAATATATGGTTTTCACAATTTGGGCCTAGCCCAAATATATATGTATAAAGCCCATTTTTATTATAAGTATTTTACTTATAATTTTTCTAACTTTTCATATACTTAACTTTCTGGATTTTTCATTCAGATAATATATAAACATGTTAAACGTCTAAATATATATTTAGACTCGTTGCCGACGTCATTTATTACATATTTGTTTTGGTCGAGAATCGTCCGTTGTCGTCGACGTGAAGGTGTAATCTTGAATGTCCGCCTATTGTTCGCCTTGTTTCAATTGTCCGATTTATTGTTTCGACGCTTAACAAAATATATTTATCATGTTACCAATACTTGGTGTGTTGTTTCAAGTGTTTGTATTTTGTATATGATGGGGTACTTTTATTGTGAAGTTCTAATACATACTCATACAATACACACATGTTATACATATAAATTTATTGGTAACAATATGCATATAAATACTTGTATTATTTTCCACAGAAGAATATATATTTGTAAAAGCATTTATTTTACTTATAAACATATATTTGTATCTTTATTTAAACACTGGTTATTTAGAGATAACCTTTGTCATTAGAGTCCACTTAATGACGATTTTGGTTACTAATCGCGTTTAGTCCCACTAATCACCCCACTAATCATGCTTTAATCGTGATTAGATTTTTAGAAAATTTCGTCATAGTTTCCCCTAAACTATGGCATTTTCCACGTTTTAAAAACGTATTTAAAACCCGTTTAAACTTGTAATCATCATCAGCAAACCATCTAAAATTTATTTAACATAATCTACATATCATCATACATGACTTTTGTTGTTTAAAATACTAGTAAATCAAGAGGGTTTTTAATGTTTATTATCCTTCTCAAAACAATACTTTAGCATGTTGTTTAAACAAGTTCATGCATGTAATCCCTTTGATTACTACACATTTTTAATGTGATTACAACTTAAATACATATGTTTACTTCTTATAAAAATCATTTCTATGCATAAAATTATCTTTAAGTTGTAGTATTTTACATGGATGATGTAAGTGATGATTTTGTTTAGATTTAAACCTTACCATGTTTAAATCTTTATTTTTTACTAAATCACACAAGATCATCTCACTTTTATATCATAATATCAACATAAACAACTTCAATATACAATCTAACAATCATATAATCATATAATCAACACAAAATAAACAATATTTAGTGTTGTTCTTATGTTGTGCTTTAGGGTTTTTAGCTTATCTTTTCTTGATTTTCAAGATGATCAACTTGTACACTGATAATCTAAGCATAAAATAAGCTAGATTATGGAGGAGATTAGCTCACAATGGGTGCACAAATTTCTTGAAGGTTATGGAAGAAAAGAAGCTCCTTAGAAGGCCCTAATGCTCTCCATCCATGCAAGCTCCTTTACTAGTCTTGATTAGGCTTCTAATGATGTATAAAGTGGTGTTCAAGGGTGGTACAATGGTGGCTTAGGGTGGTTTGGTGGTGTTGCCGTGACCAAGAGGGGGAAAGGGAGGAGAAAGTGTTGTGAATTTTTGGTGAATGAATGTGATAAGACCATGTGAATCTTTATATATAATTATACTATCTTTCAAGTCAATCATGTCTTCCTTAGCACCATACATAAGATAACCATTTTTCAACCAAAATCAAGTGGGTGGGACCCACTTTGTGACCGTCAAAATGGAAGGGGATGAAATGTAAATTGATTTTTACCACATGTTATAAATAAAGATATTTTGGTAATTTAATTAAGTATGGTGATTAGGGTAAATGATCTAGCATCTTAAGCATAAGGCTTGTGTTTAGGGTGTAATTATATGGCATGTAATCCATATGATTCTCCAAAATAGGTTTCGGATGACGGATATGTCGCTAGATCGCTCATCGTCGAAGTATTCGCTAATAAAAGGAACTATATATTTATTACCGGAAGCGTTTGTTTTCGACTACGACAACTAATATGGTGTAAAATTAGTGCATTTCCGATCCAAAAATATTCATGACTAGTTCGCTAGATGAATACACGATGAATTAGGGTTGCCGATATGTCTTCTGTTCGACGGTTTATTGATATCGGCACTTTTATGATCCGCCGTCGAACTTTTCCGAAAGTTGTGTTTCCGTGACCTCATGTCAGTTGAATGGATTCCGAGTTCGAAATAACGCTTAACTAGTTCACTAGACTCCCGAATGAGGCTATCGGCTACTAAAATATTCGTCGTTTCGACGATCGGCCGCTTTCCGATCAAATTGTGCAGTGTTTGACGAATGACCGGAAACGATGTGTTTTGCGTATTTTTGCTATTCTCACATTATTTTAGGGTGTTTAGCATTGCTTTATTCTTATCTTGACATCCAGAATCCTCCGAATTAGTCTTGCGGACAAATCGCCATTTGTCGCCTTTTTGGTCGAAACGGACAATTTTGCAATTTAGGCGTTATGCCGGAAAGTTATGTATTTTTGAAATGGTTGTTCTCAAATATGAGTTTATATGGACTCAGGTATGGCATTATCATGCTGTTATTTCGTGTCTTGATTCGTTTCAGCGGGTTTTCCGACACAGTTAGTGTCACCAAAATTAGTGCGTCCAGCACTTTCTACCAACACTTTTAGGGCATTGTTTTGGTCTGTTTCTCGTTGTAACGGAAACCAGTATATGTCATGATGAGATTTACTTGCCCTAATAATGTACGACTCAGTTTTGAATTTAAATTATGATAATCATGCATGAGATTATAATATGAAACTAGTGATTACATTGTACGGAATTACCAGTTATTTACCAGTTGTTACATTCTATTCATGGAAAATGAACACTAAGCAATGTGACAACCCGTTTCTATCATCCACTTAGTGAAATGCATTCATACAAAGTGATTGCATCTCCACAAGAAATTGTAATGAGTTTTGCTGATGCCTTACCACTAAAGTGGAGTCAATTCATTGACTTGCTAAAGCACACCGGTGTTTTGGATGTGATCACTATTTATGAATTTGTTCAGAAGCTGGAGAACAAGAATGAAGAGGAAATACAAAAAGCAAAAAGAGTTCCTGTTCCACAAACCCTGAAATGTACTTTGGAGGTATTAACACATGCATTAGTACAACTCAGCAACCAAAACTTCAAACAGCGTTTGTGTCAAACATTAATCCCTTTCTACCACAACTAGTTCAAACAGATCTATCCGCTGGCTCAAGTACTCAAACCTGTGGTCAAGTATTTGATCCTAAAGCCTTTCTACCACAACCACAAGTTGTTACACCTCATGTTCAACAACAAGCTTCTCAACAAGGTTTCTATGGTAACAACTTTCAACCTGCAAATCCTAATACCGTCAGACTTGATACTTCACATCTTTCCAAGGTCAATGTAGAAGTTGCTCAGGAACACATGGAACTTTTGAACACTATGGTTAGTGCATACTGTGGACTAGTCACCGGTCAAATTGGAAACATCAATTTGAGTAATGAGGGCTATCAACAAATAGACATGGATGAGATGGATTTGATGGATATTATTTTCAAGTGCATTCAGAAGAGCTAAAGACTACATGAGTAGAACTGGAAGAACAAGTTTGGAAAGCAAGAAAGACACAAAGTATGGATTTGATAAAGATGTTACTTGCTTCAACTGTGGTGAAAAAGGACATTTCAAACGTGAATGTACTCGACCTAGCAAGCAAGGAAATCACAACCGTTTCCGAAATCAATCATGGCCATCCAACACAACTCAAGTTAACAATGAACGGAGTATAGTAGCTGTTAACACCCCAAACAACTCAAACCAGTATGGGCCTTCAAACAACACAAGCAGAGCGTTAGTAGTTCAAGCAGATGAAGGATGTGATTGGTCAGTTCAGTTGGGAAACGAGAATCAAGGAGGAACTACATGTTATGCCAAGATAATCAATATGATCAAACATGTTCATAGTATTGACTCTTCTGATGATGATGATAGTTCTGGGTATAATGGAAGTTCTGCCAAGGAAAACTCAAGTGTGGGCGGGTATGGATCAGACTCGGATGTCAGGGAAAAGATTGATGCTGAGGTCGATGAGTTGCTAAAAGAAGCAGAGAAGCTGAAAAGTGAAAAGTCCGGGTTGATAAAGAAAGCAGAAGTTGCATCAAAGGAAACGGAGAAACTCTTTGTCAACAATGCATCCTTTTCTCATCAGACTGCTTTTATGGCTAATGTTGCGAGTTCAACAAGTCAGGTAAAATCCGAATCTACTAAGATATGCAATGACTGTGTTGACTTAAAAACCAAATTTGAAACAATTAACAGTCACAATCAAAGCCTAGTAGTTGAACTGTCAAAATGCAAAGAGGCAAATCTGGCTTTAACTCGAAATGAAAAAGAATTCAAATCTGTAATTGAGACTCTTAAGAAAAGCGTGTTTGAGTTAACAAAAACAGTTTTGAACAAGCAAACTAGTATCAATGACTACATTAATATCCTTAAAGAAATGAAAAAGGAGTTAGCCATTGCCAAATGCGAACATGATGCAATTACGCTAAAGTTGGAGAGTTATTCTAGCTCCCGATATGTTCTTGATCACATCATTGACGTTCAAAAAGTTAAGGGAGATGTAAAATGCATTGGGTATAAATCGTGTCCACCACCATTGAAACACACTTATACCAAATTGCTTGACGAAGAGGAAATGCCACGCTTTGAACCATCTATACCTCTTAATCCTAAAGAGTTTGCAGCAGGGTTAGGATTTAAGCTGGACAATTCCTCAGATGAATCCAGAAAGACAGAGAACTCACCATCAGTTGTTGATCAGAATCCATCTATAATAGAGGAGGATGATTCATCATATGATGAGTCACACAAGATAGATTAGGATCAATCTCTTGATGAATAGAAAGTGGTAGAAATTTTTGCTATTTCTAATGTGCAATTTGTTGCAAATCAAGGGAGTGATCCTATCGAATCTATCAAGAGAACTGCGTCTACATTTAAAAACGATAATGTGTTGTATACTTTGATGTTTCCTCTGACAACAAGATAATTTCTCAGCTGGAGCGGCAGGAGCTAGGGGTCGGTTTTGATTGCCGGTAGGGTTTTGAGGAGGTGCGGTGGTCACGGCTCGGGCTTGGTTGATGGGAGCTTGAGGAGCATTCCGGCATTGCTGGGCAAAGTGCCCATACCTATTGCAGATCGTACATAGGCGGCATGGGGCGGTAACCGGGTGATGGAAGGGGCAAGTATTGCACTTGGGAAGGGGTCCAGTGTACGCTTTCTTGATGGGTTCGGGTGCGGACAAAGCTGGCTGGTGGGGGTTTGGCGGAGTGACTACCGCGCAAATTGGGCTCGAAGCCTTCCCCTTCTTGCCTTTGATGTTGCTTCTTAGGGGTTTGGGCGAGGCAGGTACGGTAACGGATTCGGTGGTTGCTTTGTGGGCTTTCCTCGGTGGAGCCTTGGCGGCTTCACGAAGGACTTGGCGGTAGTTCAAGCGAGCAGCCAGCCGGAAGGTTTCTTCGAGGGTGCTGGGGGAGGTGGTATCGACTAGATCGCCGAGGTGAGGAGGAAGGCAACTTATGTATTTGGCAACCGCTTTCTCGGGTGTGTTTAACTTGGCTTGGGCAAATTGCACTCAGCTACTTAAATCGGGTCGTGAGGCCAGCGTTGTCGTTACCTACTTGTTTGAGGTTCCAAAACTCAACCTCGAGTCGTTGGCGCTCATGCGGGGGGGGGGGGGGGGGCAAAATTCACCTTCCATTAGCTTTTTTAGCTCGGCCCAAGGGAGGGCGTGGGCGACCTCGTTGCCACGCGCGCTACGCTCGGAATTCCACCAATCAAGGGATCTCGACCGGAATACTCACGTGGCGTTCAAGGTGCGCAAGTGGTCGGGGCAACCACTTTGGAGGAAGGTGAGTTCAATGGCGTCAAAACATTGCAGCAGTTTCGTGGCGTCCCCCTCGCCGGTGAAGGGTAGGGGATTGCAGGAGTAGAATTGCTTGTGGGTGTAGGCGGTCTTGGGTGGTTCGACTTTGGAGTCAACGGAGGTATGAGATGATTCGGCGTTAGGTGGGGGCTGGACCTTGCTGACTATCTCAGGGATAACCTTAGCCATGTGTGTCACACCCCGACCCGCAGCGGAATAAGAGTCGGGGCATAATTAGGTTATCACCAAAGCTCATGATATTTACTAATATGTTTCATATTTATTAAAGTCAAATTTACATTCCCAATAATCCAAACATGTCCATACAATACAAAGAAAATAACCAAACAAAACAATTCCAAGCTCTAAATCATTTTATTCTTCTAGTCCAATCCTATGTGTTTCTTGCTGCAGCTGGTTCACCTGTATCATGTGTAAAAATGGGGGGGTTTTGGGTCAACATAAGTTGGCGAGTGAACCTTGTTAGATAAACATTTATTATTGATTTTCTTGTTAGTTTATCAATGAAAAATTGTGGATAATCGTAAGTGAGCAAATGTAAATAATCCAACAGTAGCAATAACAATCACAACTATAACATACAATAACATACGATAATATACAATAACATACCAATATCATACAATAAATAACATGAATGAAAACTGTGCGATCAAGGCTCAATCAAACTGAGCCGATCGTATGTTGGCACGCCAGGTTCACGCTCATAATGTAATGGGGAACATGCTCAACGCTCATAATGTAATGGGGAGCGGCGGCCTATGCAATTGCATGTACTGAAAATAATAAATTGAATCTAACAATAACCACACAAATAATTTAATCAAACTGTATACACATTTGTTCATGATATGATGTATGCACAATGATTTAAATATATTAAATAGCAAGACACATGATACACCCCAAAACATGATTAAAACGGGGAATTTGTAAAGATTCACTCACATTGGGTGCGTTTGATTGGAGATGGTGAGATGCGCACGAGTTGGAAGAGCGGAACAACGAGAATTAACTAACCTAAATAATAACGGAAAATATAGTAAATGAGTGGATTTTATTAAGGATTTTAATAAAATTTTTAGATATATTTTTACGAGTTTAAGGCTATTTCCTATCTTTAAAAACATTATTTTTAAGTATTTTTAATTGATTTTTAAATTAAATTAAATAATTAAAAATATAAAAATATGTTGACTTTTTGGGTTGACTGATGACTTTTTGACTTTGACTGTTTGACCGGTTTATTGTGTAATTGCAATGCGCTGGGTGAGGCTCGAACCCGAGACCTCCCGTACGTGTGCACGCAGCTCTACCAACTGAGCTACGTGTCTAACCCGAAATAATTCTGTTTTTAATTATATTTATATATTAACTCAATTTATCCAAAATTATTTTATTTTCAAAAACACATCGAACCGGTGCCACTAACAGGTCTCGAACCCGGGACCTGTGCTTTAACGTTACACACAGTCCACCGCTGGACTGTGTGTCTAACTTGGTTAATATACCAATTTTTATTATACTTAACAACTAACGTGAAGTGTGCGTATTATTTGTACACAGTCCACCGCTGGACTGTGTGTCTAACCCGTTTAAAATACCAATTTTAATTAACCTTATATTGTTAGCGCAGTTCATCTTCCTCGTTAGTTTTTACAGACAGCGGATTACACCGTTATATCTTTTTAATTCGATTGATAAACATAGTACAGACTAATATGAAATGGCAGAGACGATAATTAGAAGTAAACATACCGGTGAACGATTTATTTCAGAATTCCGGCAAGGCGTCGGTCTCTGTTTTTATGAACTTCAACTAAGCAAGCCAATTAACCGTTTTGATTAGCTAATCATGGAATTGAAGTGATAAACAAATGTTAACAGAGTGTTTGAATGTCCTTACCGATTCACAGATGAAAATAAAGATTTCCAGAAATTTTCCGGCGAACTGGAATTATCCGATAGCAGCGTCTGAATTCGATTTCAATTGATAGGTCCGAGTTAGAAATAGCTTAACAATTGATAGACTATGACGGTATTGAAAGACTTACCGTTTTGATGAAGAATACGGTTTTCCGGTGAACTTGCAGAATTTTCCGGTGAGTAAAATAAACTTTTCTGATGAACTGAAAGTATGACGAAAGTGAAATGGCAGGTTTGTGGAATGTTTCTGAGTCGCGAGAAAGATCTTTGATTGCAGTAATTCAGATTATGGGATATCTTCGGTTATAAAACCCATCATCATCAGAATTTAAGTCAATTCAAGTCTGAATTGATTAGAATCGTCGGTGCATCGGTTATAAACCTGAATTCGCGATTATTCAAACGTTTTAGATGGTTGAATAGCCGATTTCGGTTTTCAGTTGGCGCAACCGGTTAATCTATGTTTGTTTATAAGATTTATTTGTTTCCTAGAGTTGACAGAAAACAAACAAGTGGCGGAGTGGTTATGCGTGTGAGTGTTAAGTCTTTGGAGTTTACAACCCGGCTGACCCGGGTTCGAGTCCCGGCAGCCCCATTTTATTTTTAATTACTTTATTTATACTTTTTATCAATTATAACTTTTATGGTTTAGTTTGTTTATTAATTATGTATCACTAAAAATTAAAATAAACATAAATAGGCAACGACACATTTATAACTTGATATTCGATTACAAACGGAGCGGGTTTGGTAAAATCATTTTCGACAAATGTTACAATGTGTCCAGCCATTTGCTCGGCCATAAATTTCATGCAGTCCTTTTTCGACATGGAGTCGGATTGGGATCTTGACATGGACTTTGACCTTCTTCGTCCAATAACGCTATGCGAGAAAGACATCTAAAAGGGTTTGACAACAAAAGATAGGTTTAGGCTTTGATCGTAAAGTGTTGTTATAAAGAAAAGTATCCGTTTTGAGCACATAAGTACCATGTAACACGTATAACTTCACATAGATAGCATAAGCATGTTGGCATTCAAAAGCATAAACACATATGATTTGCGTAAAGGAATATAAATTTAGTTGGTTCACGAGAGTTATTATTATTGTTTTTGGTTACGAAGGGCGTGCGAATCGTGCATCGGGTTCGAAATGAACGAGATAACAAGTATTAAAACACATAGAAATTGAGATAGCATAAAAGATAGGCTCAATAAAACATTGGAGTGTTTCGGGTTGAGAAACGTTTGACTATTCCAAAGTGAATCGAGATCCTTTCAAATTAGAGAAACGTGCTTTGGCCTATAGGTAAAGTGCTCTCGTCGAGAAGCGATTAATGGCACTTTACCCTACAAGTTACTACACGTCTCTAACCGATCGAAAAATCGAAACTTTGGCGAGATTGAAAATCGAGTAATGGGACTAGTTGACAAGGTGCGGGTTTGACCGCTATCTTGACTAATTGTACCCTAGATGCGGTTGGTACTTACCAAACGAGGAGCGTATTCCAACTCGTTTGCAAGGGTCCACTAGAGTATGAAACGGAAATTTCCATCAAGATATGTATTTCACTCCTAACTTGATGGTGTAATTTTGTGCAAAAATCAAATTCGCGGATTAAGAGTGATCACCAAAGTGCGGGCTGGTTTCACCCCTATTTTGGTGAGATCGTCTCGATTGTAGTTTGAGTGTCTTCAAGTCTTCAATTGTGTAAGTGTTTTAGGAAAAACACATGCATATATTTAAGACAAAATAAATAGGAAGAAACAATTAGGAAGAATTAAGATTTTAATCATGAAGCAAGAATTGTCAAGTTGGTCACTTAAACTATAGACTAGGTCGAACATGGCAATTCTACCTAATTCCCTATAGTTATGGCTCTGATACCAATCTGTCACACCCCAACCTATGGCGGAAACATCGGAGTGAGACGACTAGATTGCTCATTGCATCATAACACTATTCGTGACAATATTTAAATCAACCAAATTTCATTTCATTCAAACATCCAATGTCATATTACAACAAAATCCAAATAAGAGTAACATCAACGAAATAAGTTCAACAATAACATGATAATTAACATAGTATTCTACCCTTGTTACTATGTCATTCCTACTAAGTTCCATCATACAACTTCATCAACCTGCAACATGTTAAAAAGTATAGTTCAATAACAAAGTATTGGCGAGTACACAAGTTTAATGTCATAGCATAAGTATAAAATCTGATTAAACAAATCCACATGATTAGCTAGCATACAAGATAAATGTAAACAAGTCATGTGAATCTACAAGTCAATCCTCTAGTGTACCGCAAGATAGATTCAACTTAACAATGACCACAAGAATACGGGCGGTGCGTTACTCCTATAGCGCTATACATGTTAAGGGAGGCTCGATCAAAGTTAATGACATTTAGATCACATAAGAATGTAGCAAGTAACAATTCAAGTAGCATAAGACTAAAGCATGTTGATGGATTGTTTGTGTATAGAATAAAGTGTGATTTAGTGTAGTTTTAGTAAATTAATCATGTTGCACCCAAATAGTGGAAAGCATAACAAGGGTCGAGTGTACTCACGGTTTTGCAAGGTATTATCCGTGAGAGAGTTAGGTTGATTTAGGGGTTGGAACACCAAGTTTATTCTACACAGGCAAACGAAGGTGTATGAGTATTAGATTGATGGGGAGTTTAATGAGTTTAGGAATTTAAAATGTACGTGAAAGTATATATACGAAAGTATTTATCTAGACATTTAACGCTCGTTTTTGACACTAATAAGCCCCGAAGGGTGTTTGTGTTTTTATGGGTCGTGCCCAATAGAATCGTAACGATTGTTATGTCTAAGATAAAATAACCTAGTTTTTAAGACAACTAACCATTTGGTCATGGCCTAAGTTTCGGTTATATTAAGTATTTACATATAGTTATATTACTACTAATTAATCATATAGTTCATGTATTTCATGGAAGTCATGTAAGTCATGTAATCCATGCATGGAGGTAGGAGGATAACCATCCTAAACCTCTTTCATAGATTCACCATTACACAAGATTGACACAAGGACAATCCGGATGGTCAAGAATTATAGAAATCATCAGGTGAGGGGTGGGTTGAATAGTTGATGGCCAAGGCCTTCATGTAATAACACCTACACCATCACAAGCTTGAAAACTTGGATGGCTCAACACTTGTGGGTTGAAACCCTAGTACAAACCCCAAGTTTAGAGGCATGTTATGCCTCTTGATTTTGTATGAACAAGTCTAGCTAGCTCACTAACCATAAACTTGGTTAGAGGCATAAGTAGCATAGAGTTGTTATGTTTTAAAAAAAAACAAGTTCAAAAAAGTTTATAAGTTTATCTTCCAAAACAGAAAGTTTGGCCCCAAAAAAGGTATTGTTCCACCTTGGTTTTCCATGGAAAACCTATGGTAACATCCCATAGGGCTTAGCAAACAATGTTGAGGAAGAAAACATAAAGAAAACTTCGAAAATCTTAAAGTTTAAAAAGATAAAAATGGGTAGAAAATTTATGGCACTTTGGACCTAAAAAATGGTGAGGTTTCACCTTGGTTTGCCCAAGCAAACTTGTGAAAACCTTCGTAGAGGTTATCCAAGTGTTTTAGAAGAAGAAATAAGTAAGAATTAGTTGAAGAAGTGAGTAAGAACTCACAAAAAAAAACTCAAATATGGCTGCTGCGTTTTTTGAATATGTTAGGGACTTTGAGAGTGTTTTTGAAGTGTTTGGAGGCTTGTAAAAGTGGGAAATGGATGGGGGGAAAGGCGGTTTATATAGGGAAGGGATTAGGGTTTCAATGGGTTGGGCTTTGGACAAGATTAGTGGGTGTTTAAACTTGAAACAAGCCCAAAACATCAACATATGACAGCCCACTTTTTTTGTTTTTTATGTTAATTAATTTATATAAATGGTTTTAATTGTTATTTAAATAATGTATTTTATATGTGTGACATGTATGGTCTTGTAATGGCCTAATGTTATGCACATTATTGTTTTAAAACCAAAAAAAAAACAACTAAGTAACAAGTATATTTATTTTAACATAATGCGGCAAGATTTTATGATAATGGAAGCTTGAATTCTTTGAATAACATCGCTAATTGTCTTTCACAGGGTTTAGTATAAGATTTATAAACATTCATCAAACATTTACACGTTGTTGTGAATTGATTTATGAAGAAGTAAAGTATCGTTTGATCATAAGTTTAAACATGAACAAGGTTTGCGAATTTCGTATATTGATTAATCTTGATTACTATCAAAGCCTTAGAATCCAATGAATTGAAAATAGAAATACGATCACAAGGTTTGGACTTTCAAAAAAAATAGAAACACGAAGCAGACTTGCTAAAAACAGGAATATACAAATGCGAAGTGTACATTCTCCCCTCCTTTAGGGAATTTTGTCCTGAAATTTAGGAAGATGCAACGAACAAATGCGGATGCTTAGACTTCATGTTGCTTTCAAGTTCCCAAGTATATTCAGCGCCACGTTTTCCTTCCCATCGAACCTTTACAATAGGAATTCGACTGCGCCTTAGCTGCTTAGTACCTCAGTCCATGATTTCGACTAGTTTTTCCACGGAATGCAAAGTCTCATTGATTTGAAGATCTTCAAGCGGAACTTGGAGCCCTTCTTCAGCGAGACATCTTTTTAAGTTTGAGACATGGAAGGTAGGATGAAGGTTGTTGAGCTCTTGTGGTAGTTCCAATCGGTAGGCTACCTTGCCAATCCTTTCGAGAATCTTGAAGGGACCAACATAGCGAGGAGAGAGCTTTCCCTTTTCCCGAAACGAACCGCACCCTTCTAAGGGGATACCTTGAGAAGTACAAAGTCACCAACGTGGAATTCCAAGGGCTTGCGTCTTTTACATGCGTAACTCTTTTGTCGGCTTCTATCTTTCAGCAAGTTGTCCCGAATCTGCAAAATCTTGTCCGTCGTCTGTTGTATAAGCTCGGGACCGGTGATTTGGGCTTCCCCGATCTCATGCCAACAAATAGGCGATCGTCACTTGCGTCCATACAATGCCTCGAATGGTGCCATTTGAATACTCGCATGGTAACTGTTATTGTATGAGAATTCGACCAAAGGCAAGTGCATGTCCCATTTGCCACCAAAATCAATTATGAAAGAACGAAGCATGTCCTCTAGAGTTTAGATAGTACGCTCGGTTTGACCATCGGACTGAGGATGGAAAGCAGTAGTAAGGTTGAGCTGAGTGCCAAGGGCTTTT
The DNA here is from genome assembly GCA_947069175.1 of Scalesia atractyloides. Classification (NCBI taxonomy): domain Eukaryota; kingdom Viridiplantae; phylum Streptophyta; class Magnoliopsida; order Asterales; family Asteraceae; genus Scalesia; species Scalesia atractyloides. The sequence continues at coordinate 46,862,515 of CAMTDV010000003.1, read as the reverse complement.
TGAAACGTTTGCTAAAGGCGAGAAGTGAAGCGACCATCACGGTCAGAGATAATGTCAACGGGAACACCGTGGCGACAGATGATTTCATCCGTGTAGATACGAGCTAACTTCTCAACTAGGTACTCTTCATGTATGGGGAGGAAATGAGCAGATTTGGTCAAACGGACGATGATTACCCAAATACTATCGTGACAAGATGATGTGCGAGGGAGCTTGGTTATGAAATCCATAGCAATACTCTCCCATTTCCAAACAGGAATTTCTGGTTGTTCGAGTAAGCCAGAGGGACTTTGATGCTCGGCCTTTACCTTGGAGCAAGTAAGGCACTTCGAAACATAGCAGGTGATATCTTTCTTCATTCCAGGCCACCAGTATGACGCACGAAGGTCATAATACATTTTGTTGGCGCCAGGATGAATAGAATACCGAGATTTATGAGCTTCACTCATCAAGAGATCACAAAAAATTATCACGATTAGGAATCCAAATACGGTCGAGATAGCATAGGATGCTGTCAGATTTGGTCACGAGTTGGGTTTCAGCACCACACTTCAAGTCATTATCGAGGTTGCCCTCATTAACGGTGGAGTATTGTACCTCATGAATCATCTCTTGAAGCTTTCCCAAAGTTTGGGAGCAACGTACACTCTTAACATGAGTTTTCCGACTAAGTGCATCGGCCACGACATTCGCTTTACCAGGGTGGTAGCGGATATCATAGTCATAGTTGCTCAACAACTCTACCCAACGACGCTGACGCATGTTGAGTTCTTTTTTATTAAAGATGTGCTGAAGGCTCTTATGGTCGGTGAAGACCATACACTTTATACCATAAAGGTAGTGTCGCCATATCTTTAAAGCAAAAACAACTGCACCAAGTTCAAGGTCGTGGGTAGTATAATTTTTCTCATGAATTTTGAGTTGACGTGATGCGTAAGCGATGACCTTGTCTCGTTGCATCAGAACACAACCAGGACTTAGTGTTGAGGCATCGCAATACACGACAAAATCATCGTTAATGGGTTAGGATAGGAGCATTGCAAAGCATGTCCTTGAGTGTTTGAAAAGACTCCTCTTGTTCGGAACCCCAAACAAAAGGTTTATCCTTCTCAGTCAAGAAAGTGAGAGGCACGGCAATTTTTGAAAAGTTCGAAATGAAACGACGGTAATAACCGGCTAAGCCTTGAAACGAACGAATTTCGAACGGAGTCTTAGGAGCAATCCAATTTTTCATCGCCTTGATTTTCGTAGGGTCAACGTGAATACCATGTTCATTGACAACATGACCAAGAAACTGAACCTCTTTTAACCAAAATTCACACTTGGAGAACTTGGCGTAGAGACGTTGGGTTCGCAACAGCTGAAGGATAAGATGCAAGTGTCGCTCATGCTCTTCTTGCATTTTAGAATAGATCAGGATATCGTAAATAAAGATGATCACGAATCAGTCGAGATAAGGCTTACACACGCGATTCATCAAATCCATAAACACGGCGGGCGCGTTGGTCAGACCGAATGGCATGACTACGAACTCATAGTGTCCACAACGTGTGCGGAATGCAGCCTTGGGTATATCTTCTTCGAGGACTCGAAGTTGATGATAACCAGAACATAAATCGATCTTAGAGAAACAAGTTGCGCCTTGAAGTTGATCGAAAAGGTCATCGATACGAGGAAGAGGGTAACGGTTCTTGACTGTAAGCTTGTTGAGCTCACGATAATCAATGTACATGCGAAAGGATCCATCTTTCTTTTTGACGAACAGAACGGGAGCGCCCCAAGGAGATGTGCTAGGGCGTATGAAGCCCTTCTCAAGCAGCTCTTGAAGTTGATTGGACAGCTCTTGCATCTCCGAGGGTGCTAGACGATAGGGGGATTTCGCGACAGGAGTTGCACCAGGGATGAGGTCAATGCGAAAATCAACCGAACGAGAAGGAGGAGGACCAGGAAGATCCTCGGGAAAGACATCAGGGAATTCATGCACAACGGGAACTTCACTCACGCTTGGACCCTTCTCCTTCTTTTCCACAATGTGGGAAAGAAAGGCGAAGTATTCCTTACGCAAGTACTTGTTCGCTTGAATACACGACATAAGCTTGAGACCTTTGGAAGGTTTCTCGCCATAGACGTGCAAGGAATCATCGTTGGGAAGGGGAAGGCGAATGCAGTTCTCCGAACAAACAACTTCAGCACGGACTCGCCCTAGCCAATCCATGCCTACAATGATATCAAAACTACCCATTGGCATGGGTATGAGGTTAATAGAAAACGTATGATCATTGAGGTTTAAAGAACAATTAGAAAGGACAGAGTCGACGGTGACAGATTTTCCATCGGCGACTTCAACTTCAAAGGGTTTAGGCAACATAGAACGACTACACATAAGCAAAGGTTCGAATTCAACAAATACAAAACTTTTGTATGCACCAGTATCAAATAAACACGTAGCATAAACATTGTTAACAAGGAACGTACCCGATATGACGACATTTGAGTTCTAAGCTTGAGCAGCCGTGATGACAAATGCTCGACCGCGAGCTTGCTGCTGATTGTTGTTGTTATGCTGGGGGCAGTTGTTGGCGAAGTGATTCGGGTCTCCGCATCTGAAGCAGGCACGAGCAGCAGGAGCTAGGGGTCGGTTTAGATTACCGGCAGGGTTTTGAGAAGGTGAGGTGGTCACAGCTCGGGCTTGGTTGATGGTGGCTTGAGGAGCATTCCGGCATTGCTGGGCAAAGTGCCCATACCTATTGCAGATCATGCATAGCCGGCATGGGGCAATAACCGGGTGATGGAAAGGGCAAGTATTGCACTTGCGATGGGTTCCGGTGTACGCTTTCTTGATGGGTTCGGGTGCGGGCAAAGCTGGCTGGTGGGGGTTTGGCGGAGTGACTACCACGCAAATTGGGCTCAAAGCCTTCCGCTTCTTACCTTTGATGTTGCTTCTTGGGGGTTTGGGCGATGCAGGTTCGGTAACCGATTCGGTGGTTGCTTGGTGGGCTTTACTCGGTGGAGCCTTGGCGGCTCCACGAAGGACTTGACGGTTGTTCAAGCGAGCAGCCAGCCGAAAGGTTTCTTCGAGGGTGTTGGGGGAGGTGGTATCAACTAGATCGCCGAGGTGAGGAGGAAGGCAACTTATGTATTTGGCAACCACTTTCTCGGGTGTGTCAACTTGGCTTGGGCAAATTGCACCAGCTGCTTAAATCGGGCCATGAGGCCAGCGTTATATACTTGTCAAAGTGTGTTTGTATAAACCTACCACCATGTTCGTATATTTCAAAAGGTTGAAGTCTCGTTTGTATTATGGTTTGTATTTTTATTATGTATAGAATAAAAAAATACAATAAAATTAAGGATTCATTGGGATTCTCAAACGTTACCTACTTGTTTGAGGTTCCAAAACTCAACCTCGAGTCGTTGGCGCTCATGCGGGGGGCAGAATTAACCTTCCATAGCTTTTTGAGCTCGGCCCAAGGGAGGGCGTGGGCGACCTCGTTGCCACGCGCGCTACGCTCGGAAGTCCACCAATCAAGGGCTCTCGACCGGAATACTCCTGTGGCGTTCAAGGTGCGCAAGTGGTCGGGGCAACCACTTTGGAGGAAGGTGAGTTCAATGGCGTCGAACCATTGCAGCAGTTTCGTGGCGCCCCCCTCACCGGTGAGGGGTAAGGGATTGCAGGAGCAGAATTGCTTGTGGGTGAAGGCGGTCTTGGGTGGTTCGGCTTTGGAGTCAACGGAGGTATGAGGTGATTTGGCTTTAGGTGGGGGCTGGACCTTACTGACTATCTTGGGGATAACCTTAGCCATGTGCTCAGCCATTTGCTCGGCCATAAATTTCATGTAGTCCTTTTTCGACATGGAGTCGGATTGGGATCTTGACTTGGACTTTGACCTTCTTCATCCCATAACGCTATGCGAGAAAGACATCTAAAAGGGTTTGACAACAAAAAATAGGTTTAGGCTTTGATCGTAAAGTGTTGTTATAAAGAAAAGTATCCGTTTTGAGCACATAAGTATCATGTAACACGTATAACTTCACATAGATAGCATAAGCATGTTGGCATTCAAAAGCATAAACACGTATGATTTGTGTAAAGGAATATAAATTTAGTTGGTTCACGAGAGTTATTATTATTGTTTTTGGTTACGAAGGGCGTGCGAATCGTGCATCGGGTTCGAAATGAACGAGATAACAACTATTAAAACACGTGAAATTGAGATAGCATAAAAGATAGGCTCAATAAAACATTGGAGTGTTTCGGGTTGAGAAACGTTTGACTATTCCAAAGTGAATCGAGATCCTTTCAAATTAGAGAAACGTGCTTTGGCCTATAGGTAAAGTGCTGCCGTCGAGAAGCGATTAACGGCACTTTACCCTTCAAGTTACTACACGTCTCTAACCGATCGAAAAATTGGAACTTTGACGAGATTGAAAATCGAGAAGCGATTAATGGCACTTTACCCTTCAAGGTGCGGGTTTCACCCATATCTTGACTACATTGTACCCTAGATGTGGTTGGTACTTACCGAACGAGGAGCGTATTTCGACTCGTTGGCAAGGGTCCACTAGAGTATGAAACGGAAATTTCCATCAAGATGTTGATTTCACTCCTAACTTGATGGTGTAATTTCGTGCAAAAATCAAATTCGCGGATTGAGAGTGATCACCAAAGTGCGGGTTTCACCCCTATTAGGGACTTTGAGAGTGTTTTTGAAGTGTTTGGAGGCTTGTAAAAGTGGGAAATGGATGGGGGAAAGGTGGTTTATATAGGGAAGGGATTAGGGTTTCAATAGGTTGGGCTTTGGACAAGATTAGTGGGTGTTTAAACTTGAAACAAGCCCAAAACATCAACATATGGCAGCCCACTTTTTTTGTTAATTAATTTATATAAATGGTTTTAATTGTTATTTAAATAATGCATTTTATATGTGTGACATGTATGGGTCCTGTATTGACCTAATGTTATGCACATTATTGTTTTAAAACCCAATAAAAAAACAACTAAGTAACAAGTATATTTTTTTAACATAATGCGACAAGATTTTATAACAATGAAAGCTTGAATTCTTTGAATAACATCACTAGTTGTCTTTCATGGGTTTAGTATAAGATTTATAAACATTCATCAAACATTTACACGTTATTGTGAATTGATTTATGAAGAAGTAAAGTATCGTATGATCATAAGTATAAACATGAACAAGGTTTGTGAATTTCGTATAATTGATTAATCTTGATTACAATCAAAGCCTTAGAATCCAATGAATTGAAAATAGAAATACGATTACAAGGTTTGGACTTTCTAAAAAATAGAAACACGAAGCAGACTTGCTAAAAACGGTAATATACAAATGCGAAATTCGATAGGGCCTCGCCGTATCAGTCAATAAAACAGCATACAGACTCAAGAACCTAGCACAACTATATATACAGACACTTCACTTCGTAAGAGGTGAGTCTCTTTGCACGAAGTGAACTTCACTTCGTACGAAGTGAAACTTCACTTCGTGAGAAGTTAACTACATACATATTCAGATCAAACATTTAAGCCCTATTACATACACAGACATGACCCTAAGACGTAGGCGATAGACATACTGCATCAACAGTGACAACTAGTACTTGTGTGACACCCGACTATTTTGAGTCTATGGCGTACTAGTGAGACACGTGTTATGAATAAATAAAGGAAATATTTTATTAAATTTTGAGTTAAAATATAATATTTGATGTGTTGGTAAATTCAAACTTTGTTAAAAATTATGTTGGCAACAATAAGATAAACGCTTATCGCGTAACGAACAAAATGCGAAATGAACGTCGGTGACCGCCCGATTAATGTTAGAATCCTAAAAATATTTCGTTATGATTAAAATGATATTTTTAATCATATTGGTAAGGAAAAAAAATATTTTAAACGATTAAAAATACCTTTTTTGTGAATTTAAGCGCATATCGCGTGATGTCGCGCGTATCTTACAATATAAACAACACAGCTAGTTGAGGCAAATAATATTGTTCAGCAATATTATGATGAGTTAATTTTTATAGAATGATAAATATAATTTAATTTAAAAAGCCACAAAATATGATTAAACGCGAGATAAAATACCCGGTAGCAAGTTAAGTACCTGTTTTTGGCCTAATATATATAATATATGTGTATATACATGTAAAGTAGTGTGTGTGTGTGATAGGGTGGGGGCACATGGGGGTGTCCACCAACCACCTAGTTCCTACAAGTGTCACCTAATTTCTTCAACTTAATCATTTTAACTTTTAAAAACACCTAAATCTTACACACTTCACAACACACACACACTCTCACCTCTCTCTCTCTCTCTCTTTCCCCTCACGGCCGAGAATCACCACCACTTCCTTTTTGAAATTTTGATGCTTTCTTGAAGGTTCAAGTTCATTCCAAGCTAGCTTCAAAGGTGTTTGAAGATCCAAAGGAGATTCCAAGGAGGTGCAAGCTTAACATCATCAAAAATCTCATCATAACCCACTAAATACTTGAAAGGTATAAACCAACTTTTAAAATTTTGTTCTTGATTCTTGATGATGATGATGATGATAATGATGATGATGATGGAAGGTTTCTCATAAACTTGGAGTTCTTCACAAACTTGAAAACTAATAACAAATGAATTTTTTAGCAAAATAAAAATTGAAGCATGTGTGTGTATATGTGTGGTCGTGAGTATGATTGAAAGTGATTTACGTGAAAATGATTTATGATTAAAGAAAATTGATGAAAAACTCAAGATCGGATATATGCATATGGCCGAAAATGTGTGTGTATGGATTAGAGATTTTGATTTGATTTATGGATAATTCTTGATTGATATGATTTTAAAAAGATTGATGCATGCATGACTAAAAGGGGTTTTTATAAAAGTTCACATGATGAGTGATGAATATATATAAAGTGAAATTTTGGAAGTATATATGTATATATGTGTGTGCCGTATGTATGTATATGTATGCATACATATCAGTTTTGTTGTTTAGTTCATAAAAGCAGAAGAATGATATATGCATTAATGCTATGAATAATTTGATGATGATTTGATAAAGATAATGCCTTGGATTTATTTGGAAGTTGTAATAAATGTATGGTAGATGCATTTAAAATCTTGGATGATGATGATATGATAATCATGCATTAGATACTTGTACATAAGTATATATGATGATTAAATGATCATAAGTTGGTGAATTTCATATGTTATGTTAAAGATGGATTAAATCAGAATATAATCATGCTAAAATGATGTTATATGATGTGTTATGATGATAGGAAACTATTTCATAAGTTTGGTAGCTTTACATGTTGTACATGAAGCTTAAAATGTGGTAAAATGGATGAAATGCATGATTTATGTGACTTATATGAAATCTGTACTAACATGGATATAAGTACCATTTTATTCAGTAAATAGCATGTGTTATGTTAAAATATCAAGTCGTGACGATTTGGGATGATTATAGTAAAGTTCGGTACAAGACTATGCGTTAAAAACGGTTTAAATCGGCTTTTAAAATAATTTTTGTAAAAATGGTTTAGATCAGGTTGTAAACTAATATTTGTATGATAAATATAATTATTTAACTTATATTAAGTATCCATGGTTTTTGGCTACTCATACGTGACTTTCAACGCCCGAAAACGTTAAAATACGCATATTTCAACGTACGCGAAGACGAGTTGTTCAAGGGTGAACTTGGTGTGATATGATATGATATGATATGTGGATATGAGTATGAGTAATGTGATATGTTAAGTGTTGACATGATAGTAGGAGTTAAGACTATGCATGTACACTTGGACGGTTAAATGGTAATTTTGTTAAATGACACGTTAAGTATATAACTTAGTTGTCAAGCATGAAAATAATACATAGGTTAACTTGATGAGTTATTTCATGTATAAATGCTATAAAAATGATAAAATATATAGGTTGACAGAATACGTGTATTACCATATTTGATAATATATTCATGTTTGTGTAAATATGATACGAAGCGCAAATCGTAGTTATATTGTACATAAACCGATGTGATAACGGATATAACATAATGAGAGTCACCAATAAAATCATTCAAGTCGTAAAAATCTTAAATATATATATATGAACACACACACACATTATATATATATATATATACGCCAACATAACCAAAATATAGACTTTTCGAGAAAATCTCAAAGTTATGTGAAAATTCTAAGTATTAGAGAAACTTAGATATTTATAGAATAATTGGTTATTATATCGTTCATACCTAAATTAGGATGTGTAGACCAAATCGTTGGATTGCGCTAGTATAAAACGTACCCAAAGGTGACTGTCACTAACCCCTCTTTTTACTGTTTTATATAACGTTTTGGAGGAAGAAAATGCCTTAAAAAGGATAATTATACGTTTTTGTGTAAAACATGCCTTTAAGTAAATTATTAATATATTTTTTAGGAAAATATGGTTTGGAATTGATATGCTACGTTTTTGAAGAAAACCATGGTCTGGAGATGTGAATGATATAAATTTGTTTCTGAGGAAAAAAAGAATTGATTGATATAAATATGTTTTAGGGAGAAACGGGATTGAATGAATATATATATATGTATATATTATGTTTACGGAAAAACGAGGAGGATTACGGTGTTTGGGGGAAAACGACCGTATAGATTTAAAAATGTTTAAATCTAAAGTTGTGACGAATTCGCCTGATCTCAAGATAGTAAGTATCGGAATAGACTTATGTCTCGGTGGGGACTTCGAGGAATTCTTACGAAATAAAATATTAAATTTATCATTTTAGTAGAACATATATATATATATATATATATATATATATATAGTTCATGAGGCAGACATTATAAGTGACCCATTATGTGGCACTTTGTGCAAATTTATCCGTTTAATCATTAATATCGGTATGCATAGAATTGTCGATAGATCTATCGGGTTGACCACTTTGTCGTGACCGGTAGCTCCGTGTCAAGTCAAATGACGAATTTATATTCTGTGATTATCTAGCGTTGATTATACCCTTTTTGTTAATATATAGCTCGTATGTCTTTCAAACTTACGAATCTGAATATTTGATGCTAGAAATTTAATATATAAATAAATCTTGGAAAGATGATTTGTGTCGAAGGTTTTTAGAAAACTCTTGTGATCAGAGAACTGCCCTTGGATTTTTCATAAAGAAATTAACTTGACTTGTTAATTATATATGGATATTTTAATATAAAATTCATAATAAGAAGGTTTTCCTTAAACAAATTAATTACAATTTGAATCTGTGAAGTCACCCTCCTCTGTGTTGACACTTGATTTTACGTGTTCTTCAGGTACATGAGTTCGGCTTTGCGATTTTGGCATGTCTTGTGGTAGTGGATACAAGTTTTATTAAATAATGTTTTGGACTTAAAACTACTTTTGGGACACTGTGTACTAAGATCCATAACGATCCAACACATGATGTGGCTGTGGCTATGTTTAAGCTCTAAACTTTAAACTTATGTTTAAATTAAGTTCTATGTCCAAAAATTATGTTGCATCGTCCACTAAGATATTTATGAGTACCAACCTCCGTCACCGCCACATTTGTATTTCCGCTGCGACGTTTATGGGGTGTGACAACTTGACCTCATGAACATGTCATGTGTTCGTATTTCACTCTAAATTATACAATATTCAACACACACTTTATCTAGCCTATTCGCACAGTGGCGGATATACATAATATGCACTAACAGATTCCCCCTTGGTCGTCACTTTCGAATCTTGATCTTCAAATATTAAGTCTCAAGTTTAAACACAAGTGGGAAAATAAATAATCTGAAGGAAAATAAACAAAATAAACGAGACGTGTCAGTCGTCTACGTCTCCATCCCCCAAGTCACTGTCGTTGCCGTCATCCTGCGCGGCATTTCCAGCTTCTACAGCTGGGTCCTCCTCCGGATCCTCCTCTGGATCCTCCTCAGGGTCCTCCTCTGGATCCTCTTCCGGATCCTCCTCTACCGGCACTTGAGGGGCCGGTGCTGGTGCCAGTGCTTGATTTTGCAGTTCCTGAATGTTCCAACTATTTTCCAGGACTCTGTCCTCAAGCCAGTCGGCTCTTATCTGCTCAGCACGCAGATCCCTGGCTATGGTGTTACGAGCTATCTTACTCGTATGATGCTCTTCCTCGAGCGAGTCGGTTTTACCAGTAAGTTGGCGGATCATCCATCCTTGTGCTAGGATGGTTTCCTGCATTCTTTCTATCTGTGCTTGCTGTTTATGTAATATGATTCTAAGTAGGTCAATTCCTACTTCTACAGGGTTAACCGGTTCAATCGGCACAGCAATGGTTGGGCGTGATGACGACTCCTCCCTTAGAGCGAGCCTTTTCCTCGCAGCTGAGCGTGTCTCCACGCCATAAGATGGTATGGGTTCCACCATAGGTGCCTTTCCTGGCGCTCTTGGTGGCGTATGTCTGTCGGATGATGATGACGATGAGGATGATGACATTGCCTGTTAGGTCGTGTAGTTAGTTACGAGTTGTTTTCATTCCTTATTATGAAGGCATAATCTACATATCACAGTTGTGGTATATTGCATAACAAGATATAATAGTTCGGTGCCAAACTAAGTCTAGTGTCGTGAATTCAGCTATAGTTTAGGTCTACTTCTAATGCAAACATGGTTCTCTATAGCTAGTGGCTCTGATACCAATCTGTCACACCCTCAATTTCCACTTGTGGAGTTTTACCGCGAGGCGTGTGAACAAACCAGAATCTGAAACACTAGTACGTCGAACGACTCTATATGATTTGATAATACGTTTTCAAAAATCATTTGTCGTAGATTTTATATTGTCTTGGTTAGTTACCAATATTTAGCAGATGCATCAGTTTTTAAAGTTTGAGCGGAAGCATAAATAAGTAGTGAAGCGGGCGCCAACACAAACGCCAAAACAAATGAAAAACCCCAAAACAATATTGATAAATAAGACTCGATAAAAGATGTCTTGTTCAATGCATGTGCATGCACCTAGAGCTCCTAGCGTCCTGAGAAACATGTAAAGAAACAAGTGTCAACATTAAAGATGAGTGAGTTCACAGGTTTTCATAAATTCGTTTGTTTGGTTATATTTTTTTCCCCGTTATCCTTAACCCGGGATAACGTATTGGTTCCATTATTCCAATCCTGGAATAATAAGTTGTTGCTTCCATTATCCTCAACCCAGGATAATATAGTTGTTGTTTCCATTATTCCAAACCCGGAATAATAAGTTGTTGTTTCCATTATCCCCAACCCGGGATAATATAGTTGTTTCGTAATTAAGTTCAATGTTAACATATATAGGTAGCTAGCCTAAAGTTATGTCACGTAAGAGTTCGCGATCGAAGCTGACTGTTGTGCCTCCGTTTTGCCAGGCCTATCACTGACCATGGCGAGGTTAGGCCGAATTATTCACCCGTTGACCATACCGGTCGGCTAGCGCGACTAGCTCGGATGGGGCTTGTCGGGCCCAGTAGTACTACTTATAACTCCCCCGCTATTAAACCCAATACTAACGATCCAAGAGATTGACGAGGACTTAAGTGATAAAGCTGCTTAGTGACCATAACATTACATTAACATTAACTTAGTTACCGAATAGTTATGTGACGTTAAATTCGTATAACGTAAAGAGATTGAGTTTGAGAGTGTATACATGTTTCTCCACCTGTTGTTTAAAAACCGGATAAAGTTAGGGGCCGTGAACTCACCTTTTGTTGCTCGGTTAGTGTAGTAAAGAAGTTGTAAGGGATGGGACCGCTAATTGCGTCCTAACAAACCAATTGATTTCAAGTCAGTGTGTGATCACACCAATACAAATTCTACACTTAATTTACGCACAAAGGGATACACACAAGCAACATATCTAACACTCAAACATGCATGCAAGTATCCTCATGTGAACCTAGTGATCAAAGCAACTTATCATAAAAATAAACCAATCCATGCCACAATTTGGTGCACACAATCACAAGTTATCAAATTTCAGCTTAACACTCATATTTCAGCTGTTTTCTAGGATTTTTATAAAATAGCTCCAACGTTCCAAAAATTCCAATATTTTTACAGTAGGTGACATTTATACTATAGAAATTTATATAAATTTTCCAAGTCCTAAATCTTTACCAATTAACCATAAATATTAATACACTAGGCTGCAGTCAGATTTATCGTTTTCTGACTGCAGTCCACGGAAGAATTTATTTAAAAACCACCGATCGTCCAATTAATAAAATTCCAGTTTGAGTTGCCCGGAAATTTCTATACCTAGTTTCTGTACAAAATTCATGACTCAACTCCCTACTGATTTTAAAATCCAACTCGATAAACGACTAACAAAATTTCAGGATTTTCACAGCTTTAGTTACTGAACTTATTTGGCCCTTTAAAAATATCAAATGACTTCAGAAAATTATGAATCCAGCGCCATTAGATTCCTTATTCAAATCTCTACGTTCTAGACATCAGAAAATCCGTTTTTCGACAACTAACGACCGAGTTACAGCCAGATGAAGTCGGCTGTAACTATTACTCAGCAACTGTTTCAGCATATCATTATTATAGACTCGCATCAGCCGTTCATACGATTAACCTAGGCGATCAAGAATCGATTTCTAATCATAGATCACTACTAATAACATATCCATGCAAACCCTAGTTCATACTTCTAGTTTTTACAAACAAACATACTCGCAAACTTACAAGTTCCGCAAACTATTATACACGCAAACAATGATAGTTCAGCCGATTACTTTCACACACGAATAATCCGAAAACAAACCAATTAATCATTCAAGCACATATATCCGAATGTTATCTTGTAGCATATGACAAATTCAAGTCTTTTAATAACAAGGTAAACGAACCGTGAGTACTATAAGGGATCGGTGATCAAAGATTGCTTGCGACCGAGAAGATGATGATGGAGTAGGCTGTTTTGTTGATCGAATAGAGGTGAACAAGGACTGATCTCGCGACTGAATGGAGGTGAACAAGGGCTGTTTGCGGTTGAATGGAATGAACGAGGGCTGATCAGATCGAGATGAAGGCTGCTCGCGATCAATGGGACAAGAGTGAGGCAGTTTGCGGTCGAAGAAGATGAAGGATTTGGCTGCCGACGGCTTCTTTCTCCCTAGGGTTTTTGTGTTTGTGAATGAAACATGCATGGGTGTGTGTATATATAGCGCAAGGAGAGATAAGGGTTACTGTTTGGATTGAGCTTGTGGCCGAGAAACTTGGGTGGGTCGGTTTGGGTTTTATCTTGCGGCCGGGATATGTTTAGGTTGGTTTGATCTCGGTTTGGGTTGCACACGGCCGAGAATAGTTTGAATCCTAAACTTTGTTAATTCCTAGAGTCACAAGGAATCAAAGTCGGTTCGTGTCGCGGTCCGGTTCGGTTCGTGTACATATCTACCATAATTATTTTATAACTAAAACAATCACACAAACACTCATCACGTATTCATTAACTCGTACACGTTCATACACATAGCACGTAATTAGTTTGACAAGTATTACGTTTAAGTTGTCCGAAAACCCGGGATGTCACATTATCCCCATGTTGAAAGAATTTTCGTCCCGAAAATTGAGTAAACACGGTTTAGAATGTAGCGTACATGTTTAGAGTGCCACGCACAAAGAGTTAGTTCGTTAATCATGGTACGCAACGTTACAAGAAGTTCCCAAGTGCCATACACAAAGATTTCCAAGTGCCATGCACAAGAATTTAGTCAACAATAGTACACGAAAGTATGAGAAGTTTCCAGGTTGTCACATCATCCCCATGTTGAAAGAATTTTCGTCCCGAAAATTTAGTTACTGGTATCGTTAGTTTGCTGCTCAGTTGCGAAGAGGTGTGGGTATTTGCTTTTCATTTGGTCCTCTCTTTCCCACGTGAACTCCGGTCCACGCTTAGAGTCCCAACGAACCTTAACGATTGGAATCTTGCTGTGCCTTCGAGTCTTGATCTCACGATCCATGATCTCGATAGGCTGTTCCACAAAGTGCAGTTGTTCATCCACTTGGATCTCATCCAATGGAATGACTAGAGTTTCATCTGATAGACACTTCTTCAGATTTGACACGTGAAATACGTTGTGAACTCCCATGAGTTCGGCAGGAAGGTCTAATTGATAAGTTACGGGTCCAATACGTTTCAAGATTACAAACGGGCCTACGTACCGTGGGTTAAGTTTGCCCCGTTTTCCAAAACGGATTACACCCTTCCAGGGTGATACCTTTAGTAGGACGCGGTCGCCTACTTGAAATTCGAGCGGTTTGCGTTGTTGATCAGCGTAGCTTTTCTGTCGATCTCGTGCCGCCGCCATGCGGTTTCTGATTTGTACAATCTTTTCGGTAGCCTCAAGTATTAACTCAGGGCCGGTGAGTTGACTGTCACCGACTTCTGCCCAGCAGACCGGTGATCTACATTTACGACCGTATAATGCCTCAAACGGTGCTGCCGAAATACTCGTATGATAACTATTGTTATATGAGAATTCTACTAGAGGCAGGTGGATTTCCCAACTATTTCCGAAGTCTACTACGCATGCCCTAAGCATGTCTTCGAAGGTTTGTATGGTCCTTTCACTTTGACCATCAGTCTGAGGGTGATAGGCTGTTCTCATATCTAAGCGTGTTCCCAACGCTTTCTGGAGTGACTGCCAGAAGTTTGACGTGAAGCGAGCATCTCTGTCTGAGATGATGGACGTTGGCACTCCGTGCCGAGAAACTACTTCCTTAATGTAGATGCGAGTCAACTTCTCCATCTTATTTGTTTCTTTAATAGCTAGGAAGTGTGCGGACTTAGTTAAACGATCAACGATTACCCAGATGGTATCGCAACCACCCAAGGTTCGCGGGAGTTTAGTGATGAAATCCATTGAGATCTGATCCCATTTCCACACTGGGATCTCAGGTTGTTGGAGTAGCCCCGATGGCTATTGATACTCCACCTTGACTTTTGCACAAGTCAAACATTTACTCACGTAGGTGGCTATATCGGCTTTCATGTTGGGCCACCAATACGCAGCTTTAAGGTCTTGATACATCTTATCCGAACCCGGATGGACAGAGTATCGGGATTTGTGAGCTTCGTCCATGACTAGCTCTCTGAGGTTTCCGTAGAGAGGTACCCATATGCGATTCATGAAGTACGGGGCTCCATTGGGTTTTACTTCCCAATCGCGTTCCATTTTTCCCACCGATTCGGCTTTGATGTTTTCCTCCTTAACTGCTTCTAACTGGGCGTCGCGTATTTGTTCGGGTAGCCCCGAATGAATAGTGAGTTGTAATGCTCGTACACGACGTGGTTTCAAGTGTTCCTTCCTACTGAGGGCATCAGCTACCACGTTAGCTTTACCCGGGTGATATCGAATGGCACACTCATAATCGTTCAAGAGTTCGACCCAGCGACGCTGTCGCATGTTCAACTCCTTCTGATCAAAGATGTGTTGGAGGCTCTTGTGGTCCGTAAAGATTGTGCACTTCGTCCCATAGAGGTAGTGTCTCCAAATCTTAAGTGCAAACACTACTGCTCCCAATTACAGGTCATACGTCGTGTAGTTTTTCTCGTGAACCTTCAGTTGTCGCGACGCATACGCGATGACCTTATCACGTTGCATGAGTAAGCATCCCAATCCCTGAATGGAAGCATCACAATATACTACAAAGTCATCTGTCCCCTCCGGCAAGGACAAAATGGGTGCACTGCAAAGTTTCTGTTTCAGCAATTGAAATGCTGCTTCTTGCTTGTCACCCCAAGTATACTTGATACCTTTCTGGGTGAGGGTAGTAAGCGGTTGTGCTATCTTTGAAAACCCCTCGATGAAACGTCTGTAGTAACCAGCCAATCCCAAAAATTGGCGGATCTCCGTCGGTGTCTTAGGTGCTTCCCAGTTTTTGATGGCTTCAATCTTGGCAGGGTCTACGTGGATACCCTTTTCATTCACGATATGCCTGAGAAACTGAACTTCCCAAATCCAGAAATCACACTTCGAAAGCTTGGCATATAGCTTTTCCTGTTGGAGTAATCCTAACAGTAATCGTAGATGTTCAGCATGTTCTTCTTCACTTTTGGAGTAGATGAGTATGTCATCGATGAACACAATGACAAACTTGTCGAGGTATGGTTTACACACGCGGTTCATGAGGTCCATGAACACCGCAGGTGCGTTGGTGAGACCGAAGGGCATGACCAAGAACTCGTAATGGCCATACCGAGTGCGAAATGCCGTCTTGGCGATATCCTCCTCCCTGACGCGTAGCTGGTGATAACCGGACCGTAAATCAATCTTAGAGTAGTAACTTGACCCTTGAAGTTGGTCGAAGAGATCGTCGATGCGAGGTAACGGGTATCGGTTCTTGACAGTAACCTTGTTGAGTTCCCTGTAGTCGATGCACATGCGGAAAGTCCCGTCCTTCTTCTTGACATAAAGGACTGGAGCTCCCCATGGCGAAACGCTTGGTCGGATAAATCCTTTTTCTAATAGCTCCTGAAGTTGGGTAGACAGCTCCTGCAGCTCGGCTGGAGCTAAGCGGTATGGAGCCTTGGCGATAGGAGTCGCATTGTTCGCCAATTCGATTTCAAACTCCAATTGTCGATGGGGTGGAAGACCAGGTAGTTCTTCTGGGAATACATCGGAAAATTCACGGACGACAGGGATGTCTTCTATGCGTTTCTCGTCCTTAGGCTGTTCGGTAATCAGTGCGAGTAAAGCGAAGGAGTTCTTTCTCCGAAGATACTTCTGCGCTTGCATGTATGAGATGATGTTGGTGACGGCGCATGCCTTATCGCCTTGTACCGTCAGGATTTCGTCGTTAGAGAGCGGAATACGGATAGATTTTTCGAAGCAGAAAACTTCAGCCCGGACGTCGGATAGCCAGTCCATTCCGACTACCACGTCAAAACTACCCAGGGTAGTTGTCATCAGATCAATGGTAAAGGTGTGGCCCGCGAGTTTCAGTTGACAGCCGGATACTTTTTGGGTCACATCTACAGATTTACCATCGGCTAATTCTATAACATAAGGGTCTCTAATGGTTTAAGCGTGAGATTTAGGTTCTTCCTAAAAGACTCAGATATAAAGCTCCTATCCGCACCCGTATCAAAAAGCACAGAAGCAAAATGTTCATTAAGGGGAAACTTACCGGTGACCACGTTCGAGTCGTTTCTGGCCTCTCCGCGGCCCGATGTAAATGCGCGACCTTTGGCACCTCCGTGCCACCGTTCCCATTATTGTTGTTGTTGTTATTGTTGTTGTGGTTATTGTGGTTGTGGTTGTTTCCACCATTATTGTTGTTGTTACGCAACTGTGGGCAGTCTCTTCTGAAATGAGCAGTGCTACCACACTGATAGCATCCCCGGTTAACACCCTGCTGCTGACCCTGGGGTTGATTTTGATTTTTTCGGGACATGATTTCACCACGACAATCCTTTGCCACATGTCCCATCTTGCCACATTGTTGGCAGCGATTTCTGGCACAAGGGCCGTTATGATGGAGATTACAGCGGTTGCACTGCGGCTTTCGACCTGCATGGCCGCTTGCGTTCTGGTTGTTGCTGTTGTTGGCAGGCTGGTTTTGGTGACCCCGGTGGCTGTTGAAATGATTGAACCGCTTCTGGTTCCCTTGCTGCGGATGAGATGACGAAGACTGTCGAATAGTTGAGTCTTCAAACTTTCTTTTGTTATCCGGGGCAACTTCAGTTCTACCCCGTGCTGGCAGCTTCTTCTGTTCCACCGCCTTATCGGTGAGTTTGTGAGCCAATCAGATTGCTTGATGTTCAGTTACAGGGTTACTAGCCATTACCATACCCTGAATTTCCAGAACCAGACCCCCAAGATAGAACTCGAGTCTTTTCTCCACAGTGTTGGCCAAATCGGGACACAGAAATACCAAGTCATGATGTTTTGCGGTGTAAGCTTCAATTTCCGATCCCACTATCTTGTGGTTCCATAAGGCTTGCTCCAACTGTTGCACTCTGTCTCGTGGACAGTACTCCTCTTTGATTAGGGCCTTGAACTCCGCCCATGCCATTGCATTCGCAGCTATAAGTCCACGTGTTTGGACTTGTGCATTCCACCATGTCAGTGCCCCATCTTCCAGTGTTGAGGCTGCGTACTTGACCTTGTTGGCCTCTAGGCAGTTGCACATTTCAAAAACGGATTCAGATTTTTCGATCCAGCGGACCAGTCCAATGGGTCCTTCCGCCCCCGAGAATTTGCTTGGTTTTGCGTCGAGGAACATCTTGTAGGGGTTAAAGCCCCCTCCTGCTGACAGAGAATAGGTAGTCAGCAAGGAATTTTACTAGCCTCACTATTAGATTTTCACGCGAAAATTTAATAATGGTTACCTGCCGGTTGGTTCTGAACACCCGCTAAAGCTGCGTTCACGTGCTCTTGAATCATGGCAGCTAGCTCTTCGGGCGTCAAGTTAAGGTTTCCACGTCTTCCAGTTGCCATTTAGATCTTCGAAACACAACACAAACACACCCCGATAAGTCTATATATCCAATATAGTTATCCTACTTCGTACTTTAATAATTATTAAGTTATGTCAACTCAATATGTTAAATACTCAAAGAAATACTTGATTAACTGAAATTTCAACGTCTTACAAAGTGCAAATCAAACATATGAATTCACTATAAAGTCTCAAGTTTAAACACAAGTGGGAAAATAAATAAACTGAAGGAAAATAAACAAAATAAACGAGACGTGTCAGTCGTCTACGTCTCCATCCCCCAAGTCACTGTCGTTGCCGTCATCCTGCGCGGCATTTCCAGCTTCTACAGCTGGGTCCTCCTCCGGATCCTCCTCTGGATCCTCCTCAGGGTCCTCCTCTGGATCCTCTTCCGGATCCTCCTCTACCGGCACTTGAGGGGCCGGTGCTGGTGCCAGTGCTTGATTTTGCAGTTCCTGAATGTTCCAACTATTTTCCAGGACTCTGTCCTCAAGCCAGTCGGCTCTTATCTGCTCAGCACGCAGATCCCTGGCTATGGTGTTACGAGCTATCTTACTCGTATGATGCTCTTCCTCGAGCGAGTCGGTTTTACCAGTAAGTTGGCGGATCATCCATCCTTGTGCTAGGATGGTTTCCTGCATTCTTTCTATCTGTGCTTGCTGTTTATGTAATATGATTCTAAGTAGGTCAATTCCTACTTCTACAGGGTTAACTGGTTCAATCGGCACAGCAATGGTTGGGCGTGATGACGACTCCTCCCCTAGAGCGAGCCTTTTCCTCGCAGCTGAGCGTGTCTCCACGCCATAAGATGGTATGGGTTCCACCATAGGTGCCTTTCCTGGCGCTCTTGGTCGCGTATGTCTGTCGGATGATGATGAGGATGAGGATGATGACATTGCCTGTTAGGTCGTGTAGTTAGTTACGAGTTGTTTTCATTTCTTATTTTGAAGGCATAATCTACATATCACAGTTGTGGTATATTGCATAACAAGATATAATAGTTCGGTGCCAAACTAAGTCTAGTGTCGTGAATTCAGCTATAGTTTAGGTCTACTTCTAATGCAAACCTGGTTCTCTATAGCTAGTGGCTCTGATACCAATCTGTCATACCCTCAATTTCCACTTGCGGAGTTTTACCGCGAGGCGTGTGAACAAACCAGAATCTGAAACACTAGTACGTCGAACGACTCTATATGATTTGATAATACGTTTTCAAAAATCATTTGTCGTAGATTTTATATTGTCTTGTTAGTTACCAATATTTAGCAGAAGCATCAGTTTTTAAAGTTTGAGCGGAAGCATAAATAAGTAGTGAAGCGGGCGCCAACACAAACGCCAAAACAAATGAAAAACCCCAAAACAATATTGATAAATAAGACTCGATAAAAGATGTCTTGTTCAATGCATGTGCGTGCACCTAGAGCTCCTAGCGTCCTGAGAAACATGTAAAGAAACAAGTGTCAACATTAAAGATGAGTGAGTTCACAGGTTTTCATAAATTCGTTTGTTCGGTTATAGTTTGTTTTCCCCGTTATCCTTAACCCGGGATAACTTATTGGTTCCATTATTCCAATCCTGGAATAATAAGTTGTTGCTTCCATTATCCTCAACCCAGGATAATATAGTTGTTGTTTCCATTATTCCAAACCCGGAATAATAAGTTGTTGTTTCCATTATCCCCAACCCGGGATAATATAGTTGTTTCGTAATTAAGTTCAATGTTAACATATATAGGTAGCTAGCCTAAAGTTATGTCACGTAAGAGTTCGCGATCGAAACTGACTGTTGTGCCTCCGTTTTGCCAGGCCTATCACTGACCATGGCGAGGTTAGGCCGAATTATTCACCCGTTGACCATACCCGGTCGGCTAGCGCGACTAGCTCGGATGGGGCTTGTCGGGCCCAGTAGTACTACTTATAACTCCCCCGCTATTAAACCCAATACTAACGATCCGAGAGATTGACGAGGACTTAAGTGATAAAGCTGCTTAGTGACCATAACATTACATTAACATTAACTTAGTTACCGAATAGTTATGTGACTTTAAATTCGTATAACGTAAAGAGATTGAGTTTGAGAGTGTATACATGTTTCTCCCCCTGTTGTTTAAAAACCGGATAAAGTTAGGGGCCGTGAACTCACCTTTTGTTGCTCGGTTAGTGTAGTAAAGAAGTTGTAAGGGATGGGACCGCTAATTGCGTCCTAACAAACCAATTGATTTCAAGTCAGTGTGTGATCACACCAATACAAATTCTACACTTAATTTACGCACAAAGGGATACACACAAGCAACATATCTAACACTCAAACATGCATGCAAGTATCCTCATGTGAACCTAGTGATCAAAGCAACTTATCATAAACATAAACCAATCCATGCCACAATTTGGTGCACACAATCACAAGTTATCAAATTTCAGCTTAACACTCATATTTCAGATGTTTTCTAGGATTTTTATAAAATAGCTCCAACGTTCCAAAAATTCCAATATTTTTACAGTTGGTGACATTTATACTATAGAAATTTATATAAATTTTCCAAGTCCTAAATCTTTACCAATTAACCATAAATATTAATACACTAGGCTGCAGTCAGATTTATCATTTTCTGACTGCAGTCCACGGAAGAATTTATTTAAAAATCACCGATCGTCCAATTAACAAAATTCCCGTTGGAGTTGCCCGGAAATTTCCATACCTAGTTGCTGTACAAAATTCATGACTCAACTCCCTACTGATTTTAAAATCCAACTCGATAAACGACTAAGAAAATTTCAGGATTTTCACAGCTTTAGTTACTGAACTTATTTGGCCCTTTAAAAATATCAAATGACTTCAGAAAATTATGAATCCAGCGCCATTAGATTCCTTATTCAAATCTCTACGTTCTAGACATCAGAAAATCCGTTTTTCGACAACTAACGACCGAGTTACAGCCAGATGAAGTCGGCTGTAACTATTACTCAGCAACTGTTTCAGCATATCATTATTATAGACTCGCATCAGCCGTTCATACGATTAACCTAGGCGATCAAGAATCGATTTCTAATCATAGATCACTACTAATAACATATCCATGCAAACCCTAGTTCATACTTCTAGTTTTTACAAACAAACATACTCGCAAACTTACAAGTTCCGCAAACTATTATACACGCAAACAATGATAGTTCAGCCGATTACTTTCACACACGAATAATCCGAAAACAAACCAATTAATCATTCAAGCACATATATCCGAATGTTATCTTGTAGCATATGACAAATTCAAGTCTTTTAATAACAAGGTAAACGAACCGTGAGTACTATAAGGGATCGGTGATCAAAGATTGCTTGCGACCGAGAAGATGATGATGGAGTAGGCTGTTTTGTTGATCGAATAGAGGTGAACAAGGACTGATCTCGCGACTGAATGGAGGTGAACAAGGGCTGTTTGCGGTTGAATGGAATGAACGAGGGCTGATCAGATCGAGATGAAGGCTGCTCGCGATCAATGCGACAAGAGTGAGGCAGTTTGCGGTCGAAGAAGATGAAGGATTTGGCTGCCGACGGCTTCTTTCTCCTAGGGTTTTTGTGTTTGTGAATGAAACATGCATGGGTGTGTGTGTATATAGCGCAAGGAGAGATAAGGGTTACGGTTTGGATTGAGCTTGTGGCCAAGAAACTTGGGTGGGTCGGTTTGCGTTTTATCTTGCGGCCGGGATATGTTTAAGGTTGGTTTGATCTCGGTTTGGGTTGCACACGGCCGAGAATAGTTTGAATCCTAAACTTGGTTTATTCCTAGAGTCACAAGGAATCAAAGTCGGTTCGTGTCGCGGTTCGGTTCGGTTCGTGTACATATCTACCATAATTATTTTATAACTAAAACAATCACACAAACACTCATCACGTATTTATTAACTCGTACACGTTCATACACATAGCACGTAATTAGTTTGACAAGTATTACGTTTAAGTTGTCCGAAAAACCCGGGATGTCACATTATCCCCATGTTGAAAGAATTTTCGTCCCGAAAATTGAGTAAACGCGGTTTAGAATGTAGCGTACATGTTTAGAGTGCCACGCACAAAGAGTTAGTTCGTTAATGATGGTACGCAACGTTACAAGAAGTTCCCAAGTGCCATACACAAAGATTTCCAAGTGCCATGCACAAGAATTTAGTCAACAATAGTACACGAAAGTATGAGAAGTTTCCAGGTTGTCACAAAATCAATCTCTTAATCTTCAAAAACCCAACCGGAAATTGATAGAAACTTCGAATTATCACACCAGTAAACTTCAAGTCTGTGAATACCCACGAAGATATGAAATCTCAATGATTGATCAGTGTAAACGACAATCTCCACAATCAGCAAATCTTCATTGAATAACAAATCATCTGGTAACATGCTGTGATCTAAGAAACATTCTTCCATGATCAAATTCACATTCTTCCTCTTCAGTCATGATAACAGATGTATAGCCTTCTCCATTAGTCCCAGTAGCAACTTAATCAACAAACATCTAGCGGTTAGTCTAGAAAACAACTCATCTGCTTGAAGTTTAACCATTCTGATACTTTAGAGAATCATAGAGTTGTCATGTATCTAATACTTGAAAGCTCTCTAATATCTTTTAAGTATCGACAATATTGATGCATCACTTCTTTGAGACCAATCCTGCTAACCGGCTTGTACGAAGACTCGGGACTCAAGCACCCAGACATCAATCAACTCACAATCTAAAGAATCTAAACTTCCTATGATCACGAACTAACAAATCTAAGATCCTATGCATCACTAGACAATTTTAAGTTAAAACCACCCGAATACTGTTTCACGTTTTCCTTTCTGAATTTCCAAAATTGCCTTAATATTTGAAGATTTTTATCCCCCCCCCCCCCCCGTTTTTGGCAAATTCTGACCTGTCTAAACTCATCACTGAATTTCCCCTTCAAAATATGCACATTCAGTTCTCTCTTTTCTCTGAAAAAACCTCAAATATGACATTTTGCTCCACAAAATAATCACTACACCGAATGATAATCATTTTTCATAGATCTCCGTGACTACCCCATTAACTTCACTACTTTGTGATCTCATCATCATAAACATTCTCCAAAATCTCCAACGGTGTCCCTTAACATCCTGTATTTGACGTTAAAATCTTGAAAAAAAATCAATCACAAATTTTTTTCTTCGTCACCACGATCAAAAAATGCCTTTTCTAGGCATTTTCACTCATTCGCATGTGAGACTCCTTGCGTGGATGACTCCTTCGTGCGGATGAATATGTGAGTACATGATCAAATTGTAACGATCGCAAGTTCTGCGTATAACCTCGTTTTTATGTGCGAAATCCTTAAAACGAAGAGTAATCGAGACACGAAACATAAATAACAATGATTTGGTTAGGTTCTAATGACAACTGGACAGAGTTTCGGCATCTATGTTACAAAATCACCTATTCTAGATCGATTCCGTATGAGATCGATTCTGAAGCTCTTGTGCGAAGTTGTTTATCTTGTACGAAGCTAGACATCAACTATATATAGTAGTGCATCTTCGTACGATGATGAGCTCCATCATGCAAATTATGTCCGTATGAAGATAATATTGTATGTCCATTCGAAGATGATATTGTATGTAAGTTGTAATATTCCATGCATGCTGACTTCTCAATAAATGCCCATGATGATGTATTAGATATGATGTGTGGGTAATGATATCATCTTGGATGATGACATCATACCAATCATCTCCGCTCCTTCGTATCGTACCGAATTCTAACCCGGTCTAACCAATCCTAATACAACCTAGCGAAACCTCTGTTCGGTATAATACATACTCAAGACATTTGACATTACATGAACAATTAGATTTCTAACTATGGCCACACAAATAGTGCACTAACAATCTCCCCCTTGAACATAGCTAGAAATCTTTGATGTTGAGTCTTGATCTGCCTTGGATAACATCTTCAAGTGAAAACCATAGTCTCCCCCTTGAATAATGCTATAAATCTCTAAGAATTGACTTTAAGAAACAATCACACGTATCAACACACAAATAGTATCTTAATAGTCTTGTTGGTCCGCTCACATTCAACATTATCATGTTTCCATGGAAGATTTTGAAAGAAAATCTTTTATATTGAATGCAAAAATGTAAACAACCTAAAAATAATATTTACATATTATTTTTTTGTGAGAACATGTGCTAGAGGATCATATCAGTTTTAATGAGACATATCAGCTGCATCGTTGATCTAAATTAAACACATAGTTTACAATTCACATGGATTGTCGTAATTGTTGTCCACTTAAACTCAATCTAAAAACTTTCGCAATGCTTACCGATACGTTAAGGTACACTAATTTGCACTAAGTTCTTTGGACCCCACGATCTCAGCATATCCTCTCATTATGTATTACACTGACTCAAGTAATGCCTTTAAACTTTCATCAACTGTGATTTGTGTAAAAATAACGCAAAATGTTAAAAATTAACAACCAGGTCGATCTTTCGATACACAGAAAAATTCCAATGTTTAAACAAAATAAGAAATAAAAACAAGTTGAAATTGTTTAGATCTTAACCACCAATTCGACATTCTCATTACGCAGAGGTGACCCAAGATTTAAACAAAACAAAAAGTTTAATAAAGCAGAAACGTTCATTCACTAACATCCAGTTCGATATTTTCGTATACGCAGAGGATGTCCAATGCTTAAAAAATAAAGAAAGAAAACAAGTTTAATCTATGCAAAATTAAATACACAATCACGGTGACTTTTTCAGTAAGTTGTGGAAGTTCACAAACTAACCGATTTTATGCTTTTTAGCATTCAGCAATTACCGAGTAGGTACACAGTCACGAAGGACAAAACTAAGTACTATGTTTTCAACCGCTTTTCCCACTAAAACTAAGCCTTTTCTTTTAAGTTTGTATTGTTTTCACAAAACTACTAGTCTAGCTGATACTACCGACACATCTTTAGAAAGATTGTTTAACCATTGTAAACACTACAATTCTTTAGCATGCACTGATAGTGCAATGATGCACTATCATTTCCTCTTTTTGTACAAGTAATTTCATTTTTCATTTTTCAATGTTTTTGACATTTTGAGATTTTCTATTGTTTTTGGCTTTTTGAAAATTTTTATCTATCTGAAATGATTTTGAAATGATGTTTTTCAATAAATTTTGAGATTAAAAAATTTTCTCCCCCAAAAGTTCCCAAAATTGAAAACATCTTTCGAAATCGAAAATAAGAACCTTCCATTTTAACTATTTAACGACTTTTTACGAATGTGAACGCGAGACTACGATTTTGTTTGTGTGGAATTCAAAAACTTTAATCTATGTCTCATTATCCATCTCTTCAAACTCTGTACGAACAACCACTGCTTCCAAATAGACGTTTGCTTGAAGCTTGGTTATCCTGTACATTTAAACAAACTTAAATTAGTTTTGAATTGGAACCCAATCCATTCTGGATTTAGGTTTACCAAATTCATCACCATCTGATGTAAACAACCAATCACAATCTCTTTTATATTCAAACAGTTTTATAAAAATTTTATCTGAAAATTTAACTTTCTTTGATTTTTTAGTTGTTTGATTAACTAATTTTTTCTACATTGTTCACTCTTTTGTCCTCAGATTTGTATCTAATGAATGAGTTTTACTTGAGTGATCGCTCTTTGTAGAGTAAAACGATTCTTCTGAACTTTTATCTGAAATGGTCGTATCCGAGGACAAAATCTTTTCCAAATACTCTCTCGCTTTCTTCTGTAAATTTGATTTAACTTTGAAGCACTATGGTTCGATCTGCACCACTTATTTTCAAATTTTTGTGAGTTTTGATTTTGATAGTTTTATAAATTTTTATAATGATTGGACGATTGATCTGATGATTTTTTGTTTTCATTTTTAAAATTTTTACCATTTTTTTTTTTGTTTTTTATCCCCATCTTGCTTAGAAAACTTTTATGTCAAACACTCACCTTTTTCAGCATATGGTGGAACAATTTCTTGAAATTTTTCTTTTAGTTTCAAAAATATTGTTTTTATCATCATCATTATCATCATCACAATATTCATTTATGACATCGTCATAATTTGTTACATTGTCACTTATTGGAATTTCAACTAAGTAAGGTTTAAAACCTATATCGTAATTACCCAATGTATGTTCATCCTCCCCAGTCCTTTTATTTTTATTGATCGGTTTTAGAAACATATGATCTAGCATTAATGACCAAATAACAAAACCGTACAATTTTCTTTCTAAATCATCAATTTTAATTTTAGTAATCTCAAACTTCATTTTCAATTTTAGTTATTTTCTCAAGATGAGATTTTATTGCAATTTGATTTTCAAAATTTTTTTTATTCAAAACTAAATTTTCATTTTCTAAAATTTTTATTTGATTTTAAATCTTTTTCAATTTGTAATTTTTTATTTTCTATTTTTTTTCAATTTGTTTTGAAATACTTTTTCATTTTCTTTTAAATGTTTATTTTCTAATGTCAAACTCTCCAAACTAATAAAGGGTACATTATCTACTAGATAATCATTCAATTATTCATCATAATCTGGACAAACTAGTTTAGAACTTGAAGCTTCATCTGTAGATATACTTGAATCCTTGACTTCACAGTTTTTTACCATCATTCCTTCTCTCTCCATCTTTAGCCACAAAACTTTCATTTTTTTCAAATTCGGGCATGTAATCTTTAATCTTTTCTAAAAGTTCATGTAGAGTAAACATCGTAAATCTGAGAACGGGGGATCGACTCATCCGATGAGCAACCGGTCTGATATAACTCAGATAGCAGAGGTGGAATTCATTGCTAGAGAGGATGACAAACGAACAAGTGAGATCTTACTGTTTAACTGCTCTAAATGTATTGATTGACGTGAAAAGTACAAGGCAAGTAAACAAATCAACAGGGCTTCGCCGTAACAATTGAACTAAGACTTACTAGCTCTGACACAACACTCCTCTATTTATAGGTCGACATGACTCGCAATAGAGTGTGTGAGACAGAGACTGTGACTCGTGCGAGTTGTTGCCTCGTACGAGTGACAGAGTGTCACTCATACGAGTCATGTGACTCACTCGTACGAGTCATCTACAAAATACATAAAACAAATAATAACATTTATACATATGACGTTTAAGCCATATATACAATATCGACATGTCCTAGACGTAGGCAATAGACATAATGCACCAACAAACTCCCCCTTAGATGTTGTCGCAGTCTGGACAGTCTTCAAAAAATCTTCATATGATTTGACGCTTAACGACCAAAAAACCTCTTTGGTGGCTTGCGACGCTCCTCAAAAGCTATTGGCGTTTGATCTGTTGGAGGAAGTCGGTTCACTGTATTGCCAAACCGAAAACTTCTCAGCGATGCTATGCGAGTTCGCTCAGCAATCCTAGCTTCCTTTTTTCCTTCTCCTTTTGCTCGGTTTCCTCCAGCTTTCTCCAAGAAGTGTTCCGTGTCGATCCTGAATGTATATCATTGGCAAAGCAAACATTAACAATCTTCTGAAACTGGAGTGCTTGCTTTTTATCATTCTCTTCGTAACTGATCTTGCTGTAGAACAAGCAATCTATATCTTTCTTCGTACAATTTACTAGCCACATCGGGTCTAGTACTCGAATGCCACGCCACAACCCATATATTCATTTGTAGGCTATGACGACTTTGGATAGCTCTTCTGTTATCTTCCACGAGTCATCATCAGGATGCACGCAAATTAAAGCTTTTCCTATATTAGAATCATAGTGCCACCACTTGAAGATTTTGTGGAAATCCTGCTCCATCTGTACCATAGGCATATTCTTCATTACTTTCGGCCTCTTTACGATGAGCATAACATCCTTCTCTTTAGTCACTGGATCTATCTTCGTAATACGTTGGGAAAGTGAGGTTTCCAGTGTAGAAATCCATGCGCAGATTCAAGCTTAATCAACTTCCATAGCCTTTGGTCGTGAAATTTCATCTTCAGATTTATCGTCATTGTTTGCACCAGCTCTTTGATGTCCCAATAGGTAATGGATTCCAAACTCTCTTTTGATCGCGTAAACGTTCAGTTCTTCGATCAACGCCCAGCTTATAATGTCCCCTAGAGAAATATTTGCATCACGAGTAAAGAATGCTAGAGGATGTTTGAACTTCTGCTCGGCTGGTGAACTCTTGAACCACTTCTTCCTCATTTCGGCAATTTCAGCTCTACTCAACTGTTGAGGAATTGTTCCCTGTTTTGCAGATTTTTCGACCTTTCAATTCAGCACATCAGCATTCTCTGCTGCAAACAGTTCAGTGAAAGTTGGGAGTCATCTGTACTCTAATCAGCAAGATTAGAAACATCGTCATCAGAATCATCCTCCACGACAACTCGATCATAATCATTAGCCTCTTCAACGTGTTCAAACACATAATCATTTAGCTCGAAAGCGCTAATCTCATTCAGTTCATCTTCGAAATCAAACTCAAACATCATGCTCAAGATAAAAGATCTTTGGTTTCGGCATGACAGGAACGGTAGATGTATCAATTACCGAGAAGATTCCTACCTGTTGAGCATCAGAAGGACCTTTAGTTCTGTCCTTATCACCTTCCTCAATTGTTTGATTTGTAGAGTTGTCTAGATACACAGAATAATCAATCTCTTCATTTAGACCAGACTCTGTTACACGAATACCCGCACCACCTACATTATCATCATCATCACCTCTATCCGAATCAGAATCAACAGATAAGATATCATCTAAATCTTCATCCTCTTACTCAGCATCTTCATCATATTCTTCAACCGCTGCCTCAATCTCTTTTTCTAACTTTTTCTTCAGTAGATATTCACGGTGTCTCACAGAAAGATCTGGCATATCAATATCCACATCCTTAGGTTTCCCTATCAGCACAAACTTATTCGACCTTGTATACAACACGATATCTGTGATAACTGGCGTAGATTCAGCTTCTGGCACAGTTTCGACATTCATGGGATCCTCTACCACTTTCTCTTTACCTTTGCCTTGCGTGTCTGATAGTTCTTTAGCAAGATGTTCTCTTTCAGCAACATGTTCTCTGGCCTCTGCGCGTTCAATCTCATCAATCTCCACAACTCTGTTAACTCCCAGCTTTTTCGTCATAATTTTCTCAAACATATTCATTCTCCAATCACTTCTGAGCCTTTCCTCCTCGTATTCAGCCATTCGGAGTCGTAAACATTCATTCTCTAACACTATGTTGGCGAGCATGGCTTCTAGATGATGTTTATCTTCATTAAGCACATTAAGCTGCTCCTGTAACTCTGTGATTTTGACAGTATATAACATGACCTATTTTTGTAGCTCTTCAACACGCGGGTCGTTAAACATGTCTGTAGTAAAGTCTTCACCCCCTAGAATGTCTCCAAAATCAAAGTCGAAATTGAATTGAGACCGAGGCTGTGAAGTATGCGGTGGCGGCTGTCGTGGTATTGGTTGTGGTGGTGGCTGAGGAGGTTGCTGTTGCAGTGGAGTAGATTGATGTGGTGGCGATTGAGGAGTAGCCTGTCAAGGTTGTGATTGTGGTGCAGATTGTCTTGGTGGAGATGTTGGAATTTGCGGAGTTGGTTCAACAACAACCTCTTCTTCAATCGACTGCTCTTGCACTGTCTCTTTGGATCTATAGTAGGAGACTCTGAGCATCTAGCTGCTTGGTGCTTGAAATGTCGTGTCTTTTTCTTTGCTGGTGTGCATACATGAGTGTCATAGTCTGAACCCGAAGGTATATATGTAGTATCATCCTCACCTGCTGCTTTGCGCTTTTTATCTTCAGCTTTCTCTTTTTCTCAGCCAGACGGTTTGATTCTATCTTTTTGGCTCTATTTCTTTCTCCTGCTCTTCTATCTTCTGAGTTAGTGCTTGAAGACGATGCGTCTTCAGCCACTGTATCTCCACCAAATGCTTGTCTTTCAATGTCTGCAGCAATATCTTCAATATTTTCTTCAATTTCTAGTTCATCTCTTAACCCAGAACTTTTGGTTGCTTGCTTTTTCTTTTGAGGTGCAGAAGTAGAAGATGTAGCTGTCGCCTTTCTTTTTGTACTCTTTTCACCATCTTTCACAAACCACGAACTACGCTTAGCAATAAAACCGTCTAGCGCATTCAACTCATCACTCTCATCCCCAGTCTCTTCCTTCCTCCATTTTCCCGAAGCCGGAGCAATATAATCTTTATCAACAATAGCACCAAAAACTGGCTTGGCATTTGGGAATGTCTTTAATGCAAATTCATCTTCTTTAAGGTAGAAACATCCATGTGCTCAGGCTTTAATACGTCATCCTTTTTCTTCTTCAAATTCGGGTGAAGGTGATCTAGTAGCATCTGTATAAACCGTGGATACTGCAGGAACTTTTCCCTCTGTATATTCTGCACCATCTGTGTAAATATAACCTTTGAAAAGTTATATAGCAAATTCAGAACTAATGCAGTAATCATACACATTTGCTAATCAACCAAATCATCAAACCCTCCTTTGCGATGACTCAATGCATGAAGAACAACGTGAGCTATATAATGATATGGCACACTGAGGTTTCCCTTCTTGAAAGGCACGGCGTTTACAAATCCAGCATAACCCATTCGGTAAAAACAACCCTTCACCATATACTTGGAAAATCCTGTAGGATCGTCTTCATTATCCTTAAAATCCAAAACCTTCCTGATCAAATCTTCCATAATCTTCACCTATATACCCTCATCGTCAATATTCACAGCTGAAACTATTGCATTCTCTTCAGCATTAAATTATGCCGCGTTCCAAAAATATTCGACATGACATCTATATGATGTATGACGATCAGTAAGCGCTTTGGTAATCGGGATTCTACTCAGAAAATCTAACACATCTTGATAAGCAGCAATCTCTGAATAGAATCAACAAGCAGATAACAGATGTTGTGGAACGGAAAGAAAGACGTTTTCTTGACCTGTACACAAAGAGAATTCAAACCACTAGAAAATTTTTCAAAACTTTCAACATATAAGATCATTCGTACAAACTGTACGTCCGTACGAGTCAATAGATAGAAACTTTTTACAAGTTTGGATCAAGACATCACTCGTACGAATCACTACTTCGTACGGGTGACTAAAGACTTAGTCATTTTTCCAAAAATTTTACCAAACTTTCTTCGTTCGAACAATACTTCGTACGAATCAACAATACTTAACCAATTTTAAAACTCAACTTGTACAAGTGGTCCTTCGTCCGAATCTTAAACCGTACCAAGTAACACCAAGTTTAAACCGAACTCAAAACATGTTGCTTTTTAGCAAATTGATAGTCGATTTATAGGCTATTGAGGCTGACATTAACATTTTTAAGTTCAATTTTAAGTTTTACCGGTCCAACCTCCCTAAATCTATGTTTATGTTCGTTTGGTCCAAATCCAGCATTATAACGGCTAAGAACAGGCAATAGTACCTTTACCATTAAAAGAGGTGTGCGTATCAACCTCCCCAATGTAATGATACACGGTATATGTCAATAAAAATCAAAGATTAGAACTGGTTCGCACAAAATGCTCTCTCGGTCGCACAGTAACATAAAGTTAGCTCGTGGGAATAAGAATCCTTTTATGCTAGTTCAGTGTCGTTCGTACAAACTAGAGGCTTGTGCGAATGAACATCAAAATTCATTCGTACGAGTTAGTGATACTCGTACGAATAAGTTCTGAAACTTTTTAAACTTGTTTTTTGTTTTTTATGCAATTTTATCTGTTTAAAACCCAATCAGTTAACCAAGTCCAAGTTAATGACCCTGGTTATCTGATTTGCATACCAAGTCCAAGTTAATGACCTTGGTTGACCATGTTTGACCAAAACAGATTTATTTTAGCTTGTAAAGTTTCCAATTAATGAACTTTATTGACGATCAGGTAATTTTTTTGTTTATAGATTAGCTCCTAACCCATGGTCTTCAGATTTCCTTCAGCAAGATGTCTCCAACACTTTAACTATCAATGTTTATGTGACATTTGTGTCTTTTCAATCATTGTACAATTACAAATAATTTCTTATTCAATGAAACCCTATGTTTTATTTCCAAAATTTATGTAACTATCTAAGACATTTGCACAATTTCAAACCCTCTAAATTTTTTTTGTAGAAGTAATTCGTTAACTGACACTCAAACGCAGTCAGTTTAATGCGATGTACACTCCAAAAAAAGGACATAAACTATACATACCCTAAATAACCTTTACATAAGTTAGATATAAGTTTTGAAGGGTTAGATATGACAAAAAACACTCTTATACAAGTCTAGGGACTATTTTCGTCAAACTATGAAAGTCTGTTGGTACATATTCAACATACGAACCATGTGTATCAATCCAAATATTTTTGTATTCAATAAAATCTTGTATTTTATTGATGAGAATGCAAAAATGTCGAAGTGACGAGTCAAAGTTTCGGTCAAAAACGCGCATGATGTGCATTTTACGACAAAACTATTTTCGGGTATCAAAACACCAAGTTTTGATACCAAATCAGTTTTATGAACTTAGTTAGACATATATTCACATGTCTAACTCGTCACTTCTAGTTTAGTGCTTATTTAGGGTCGTAAGTCGAGCGGTCTTGACCACCCCTTTGACTTTCGATCCGACCCGTTTGGTCGATCTTAGGATCCGAACAAACACATATTTGTGACCATAGTTGTATAGGGAATAACCTACTGAGGTTATACCTTCTCGTCACATTGTTTGGTTAGTGTTATGATAAGTTACTTCTATGTTCTTAAAAAATGACCAAACTGCCCTTTTACGCATAAATCCATTTTAAACACATATAACAAAACTTTTGACATATAAACTGATGTTATAACATTTTCAAACATTTTTGGGAATTTAAAAATTATCATAGGACATGTTTAACCATCTGATCATGCGTTTACGCTAACGACACGTTAAAGTAGCGTAAACTACCTTAACGAGTCAGAATGGGTCAAAAGCACTTAGGATCCTTTCCAAATCAGAATGTTGTTTGTTAAACCATATCACATGAATTCCAACACTCGTTAGGTTTATAAGACTTCATTCTATCTGATCTCCCGTCTGTAGTCCCGACACGCTAACATATTCATCTGTCACATTAGGACACGTTTGAGCTTTGTTTATTCCGTTGATCAAGAACACTTTCGCAATCCAGGTGAGTACATAGCCCCCTCTTTTACATTTTCAAATGTTTTGTGGTGATACATATGTGCCTATAATTATTTTCAAGATTTCAAAACAATATACATGGTTTATATATACAAAATGATTTTCAAAGTGAGTACATAGCCCCCTCTATTACGTTTCAAATGTTTTGTGGTGATTCATATGTGCTATAATTATTTTCAAGATTTCAAAACAAAAAACATGGTTTATGTATGAAAACTGATTTTCAAAGTGAGTACATAGTTCCCCTCTTTTACGTTTTGAAAATGTTTTGGGGTGACTCATATGTGCTAAATCATTTTCAACTTTTCAAAAACAATGTGTACAGTTTATATATAAAACAATACGATCTCAATAATGTGAACAACTTGTTATTGTGTTATCCATAACATGAATGACATTCATTAGCTTTGGCCGAGCCGACCAATAGTATGTTATGGTACCATAGGACTGACAATCCCATTATCGAACTGTTTGCTGGATTTGGTGGAAGTTTGGGTAATGACAGAAACTATTTCTGATTAACAAATCATTGTTGATTTGTTAGTCTAGTTAAAGAGACCATTTGTGGTCTATTAAAGATACCCTTTAGTGGTATAGTCAACACAAGTTTGAATGTGTTCATTAAAGAACGATCAAAAGTTTTCACAACTAAAAACACGGACGATTTGTTTATGACATGGACGATTGGTTTATGACACGGACGAATGGTTTATAACATGGACAAATGGTTTATAACACGAACAAATGGTTTTGAACAATGTCAGGCAATGATTTTCGTTTAAAGATATAAACCATACGAAGTTTTCTTTTGAATCAGTCTATTACAAGATTTTTACAAAAGAAACGTTTTGGTTAAGATTCATGGCTACAAGGTTTTCACAACTCTAATCAACTTGTTTTAGTTGGTTAATTATATTACAATATCAAACACTTTTGATACAAGGTTTTCACTTAATGACTCTTGTAGTCGGACGAGGTGTTGCAATATGTATACAAAACCACAAATTTGACACACTCACAAAACCTATGTACTCGCCGGCATTTTTATGCTGACTCTCTTTTCACATATGTTTCAGGAGTCAATGCATGATAATATGATGCACGCTTCACGTAGGAATGGGCGCTGGCCATAGTGACTTAAAACATGAAAGACAATTTATTTATGTGTTGTTTCTATTTAAGCCAAGACAATGTAAACATTTAACTTAATAAAACAAAATTTAAATTCCATGAGTTGTGAAACAATAGTTCTGTGACATGACTCTCCGACGTTTCCGTCGCGATTCGTTGTTTTACGCGGTCGGGGTGTTACAGAAAGATGGGTATCAGAGCTTATGGTTATAGGGAATTAGGTTATTAGTAATGCTCTGACCTAGACTATAACCTTCCTAGGATCCTAACGCGAGTTATCTTGCGTTTATATTCTTAAGACAATACTATCACCTATCCTTAGGTGACTACCAAAATAAATACACAAGTTACAAATTCGTTTTGAAAATCAATCATCTATCCTCAGATGATTTGTTTTGGCTTAAAGCCTAGTAAGTTTTCAAAATCCTGTCAAATTTTGGGTTTTATTAATGTGAACACGTGCAATCTGGAAGGGTGGATACCTGTACCATGAGTTTCTTGTCTGAGGCTAGAGTGTTCGTACAAATCCGCATTATCGGACCAGTCACTCTTACCTGGGAACTCTTGGGGTGAGTGTCCACTTATAGGCTAAAGCATGTCTTCGCGATACATTATAAAGGACCCTTTACTTTAATTAGTCACCGTGTGTTGTTTGTTTGTTTTTAAGTAACGAACGAATGACCATCATCCTTATATTTCATCGATATTTTTTACATCTCTCTTGATTATCCAATGCCAACGAGGCTCGTGCTGATAACGAAGTCAGTAACGGTACGTTCCTTGTTAACAATCATCGTGCTTCTATTCTTTTCGATTCGGGTGCTGATAGAAGCTTTATATCACTAGCCTTTGAACCTTCGCTTTCGATGCCTAGAACTAAACTAGGAAAACCCTTAATGGTGGAAATAGCTAGTGGTGAACCCCTTGTGCTTGACTATGTCATTCGTAATTACCAATTGAACTTGGATAACCACCTTTTTCCCATTGACCTCACACCAATGCAACTCGGGAGTTTTGACATCATCATAGGAATGGATTGGTTAACGAAACACCATGCTGAGGTGATCCGTTTTGACAAGGTTGTTCGTATACCTCTTTCGTCTGGTGAAACCTTAGAAGTTCACGGAGAGAAACCCTCTAGTAGCCTAAAACTCATGACCTGTACCTAGGCCCAAAAATACATACGAAAGAAATATGTAGCATTCTTGTCACATATCGTAGCGGAAAAAGGCAAGGGCAAAACTGTTCAGGACATCCCCGTTGTTCGGGAAAATCCTAATGTGTTTCCTGAAGAGCTACCTAGTTTACCCCCAATTCGTCAAGTTGAGTTTCGTAATGACCTTGTACCTGGTGCCAACCCAGTTGCCAAATCTCCTTACCGTCTTGCACCGTCTGAAATGCAAGAGTTGTCAAAGCAACTCCAAGAACTTTCAGACAAGGGATTCATTGGTCCGAGCTTTTCACCTTGGGGCGCTCCTGTCCTATTTGCGAAAAAGAAGGATGGATCCTTCCGTATGTGTATCGATTATTATGAGCTTAACAAACTCACAATCAAAAATCAATATCCCCTATCTCGCATTGATGATCTCTTTGATCAGCTACAAGGTGCGACATGCTTTCAAAGATTGATCTGCGTTTTGGGTATCATCAATTTCGTGTACTCGAAGTAGATATTCCCAAGACTGCTTTTCGCACTCGATACGGCCATTACGAGTTCAGTGTCACACCTTTTGGTTTGACGAATGCTCCTGCAGTCTTCTTGGACTTAATGAATAGGGTTTTGTAAACCTTATTTAGACAAGTTCATCATTTTTTTCATCGACCACATCCTTATTTATTCTAAGTCTCGAGCCGATCACGAACAACATCTCCGTCTAATGATGGAACTCCTGAAGAAAGAACAACTTTACGCCATATTCTCCAAGTTTGAATCTTGGCTAAAAGAAGTTCAATTTTTGGGACACATTGTTAACGAACAAGGTATACATGTAGATCCCGCCAAACTTAGTGTGATTAGGGATTGGAGTACACCTACTACTCCTACCAAAGTTCGTTCATTTCTTGGTCTTGTTGGATACTATTGATTATTTAATCCATCCTGGTGCAGACAAAATGTATAAGGATCTTCGTACCCAGTATTGGTGGCCGGGTATGAAGAAGGATATTGTCTTGTATATGTCTAAATGCCTAACTTGTCTTAAAGTTGAGGCAGAACATCAGCGCCCATCTGGTTTACTGGAGCAACAAGAAATACAGGCATGGAAGTGGGAGAACATTGCGATGGATCTCATCAATAAACTACCGCGCACACCTAGAGGTCATGATGCCATTTGGGTAATCATCGATCATCTAAGTTAGCACACTTTTTGGAAATTAGTGAGGATCTATCTGCTTACAAACTCGCCAAGATCTATGTTGATGAGATTGTATCTCGTCATGGTGTTCCTTTGAACATCATATCCGATCGAGATGCTCGATCCTCATCTCACTTTTGGAAGACCATGCGCATTGCCATGGGAACCAAACTCAATCTGAGCACTGCTTATCATCCTCAAATGGATGGACAATCTGAAAGGAAAATTCAAACACCGGAGGATATGCTTAGAGCATGTGTGATCGACTTTGGTGGTAGTTGGATTCGGATCTACCATTTGTCGAATTCTCCTACAACAATAGTTATCACGCAAGCATCAATATGGGCCTTTCAAAGCTCTATACGGTCGAAAATGTCGTTCACCTGTTTGCTGGAATGAGGTCGGTGAAGCTCAGCTCACTAGACCTGAACTCGTCACGACATAATAGACAAATTCAATAAATTTGCGATAACCTTCTGATAGCTAGAAGCCGTCAAAAGAGTTACGCAGATAAACAACGCAAGCCCTTGGAATTCCAAGTTGGTGACCACGTCCTTGTCAAGGTATCCCCTTGGAAAGGTGTGATTAGATTTGGAAAGAAAGAAAACTTGCACCACGATATATTGGACCATTCATGATCGTTGAGAGAATCTGAAAGGTGGCCTTGCCGACTTGAGCTACCTCCTGAACTTGGGAATATTCACCCAACATTCAATGTGTCCAATTTAAAAAAGTGTTTAACCGATACAAACCTCCACATTTCCCTCGACAAAATTCACGTTGATGACATTATGCAATTTGTTGAGGAACCTGTGGAGATATTGGACCGTGAAGTCAAGATACTTAAGAGTAGACATATACCGATAGTTAAGTTCGCTGAGAATCCAAACGTGGCCTAGAATTTTCTTAGGAATGAGAGCATCAAATGAAAGCGAAATATCCACACCCGTTTTCACAAAGTTACCTCTAATTAAATCTTGGGACGAAAATTCTAAAAGTAAGGGAGACTGTGACATTTGTGCATTTTCAATCATTGTACAATTACAAACAATTTCATATTCAATGAAACCCTATGTTTTATTTCTGAATTTTGTGTAAGTATATAAGACATTTGCACAATTTCAATTTCTTGAAAGATTTCGAACCCTCTAAAATTTTTTTTTGTAGAAGTAATTCGTTAACTGACACTCAAACGCGGTCAGTTTAATGCGACGTACACTCCGAAAAAAATGACATAAGCTATACGTACCCTAAATACCCTTTACATATGTTAGATAAAGTTTTGAAGGGTTAGATATGACAAAAAAACACTCTTATACAAGTCTAGGGACTATTTTCGTCAAACTGCGAAAGTCTTTTATTCCGTATTCAACATACGAACCATGTGTATCAATGTAACCATTTTTTTATTCAATAAATCTTGTATTTTATTGATAAGAATGCAAAAATGTCAATCGTTGCACAATTTCGATCATTTTCGTGTTCATTAAAGCGTTTTACCCATTTTTGCGAAACGTGTAACCGTACAACCGAACAAACTGACATCCATGACATTTTCGGGCATAATTTAAGTTACACATGTCTCAACACCTTTATATAGCCTAAATATTAGGTTAAAGGGGTTAAAATTGGTAAACAAGTGAAAATACAAGTCCAAGGGCCAAAAGTGTCAAAAAATTAATAAATATTTTTGCTTCTTCACCAAGTTTGCCACCTATCTCCAATTTTGACACCTAGCACTCACTTTGCCACACTTAATATGGTGTTGACACATGTTAAGACACTAATCCACACTTGAGGATACTTGTCATCACCTTATTAATCCTAAAATGATATAAATACCCCATTATTCTTCCATTTTTTTCACACCACTTCAAAACACTTCAAAGCAAAGTGTGAAGTTCTTCTTTCTATCCTTCTTAGAGCTTGTTTTCAGCCTTTGGAAGCCTCCTCAAGTGCTCCTCAAGTGATCTTGGTATACTCTTGAGTTCCAAAAGTGCTCTTCAACACGAGTAAGTACTCTTCATAGTTCTTTCATATTTTAGCTATTTTGAGCTAAAAGTCGAACAGTTTGGCTTCCTGATTGACTTTTGGTTCTGACCATATTTGGTCTAGTCAAAGTTCAATTGAACTTTGCAACATGATCACGAAGTTTATAATCCCTAACGATTTCACCTTCTGATTACCAAGTTTAATAGTCTAAATGACGAGTCAAAGTTTCGGTCAAAAATGCGCATGATCTGCATTTTACGACAAAACTATGTTCGGGTATCAAAACACCAAGTTTTAATACCAAATCAGTTTTATAAACTTAGTTAGACATCTTTTGACATGTCTAACTCATCACTTCTAGTTTAGTGCTTATTTAGGGTCGTAAGTCGAGCGGTCTTGACCACCGCTTTGACTTTCGAATCCGACCCGTTTGGTCGATCTTAGGATTCGACCAAACACATATTTGTGACCATAGTTGTATAGGGAATAACCTACTGAGGTTATACCTTATGGTCACATCGTTTGGTTAGTGTTATGATAAGTTACTTCTATGTTCTTAAGAAAATGACCAAAATGCCCTTTTGCAAATAAATCCATTGTAAACACTTATAACCAAATTTTCGACATATAAACTGATGTTATAACATTTTCAAACATTTTTGGGCATTTAAAACTTATCATAGGACATGTTTAACCATCTGATCACGTGTTTACGCTACTGACCCGTTAAGTAGCGTAAACTACCTTAACGAGTCAGAATGGGTCAAAAGCACTTAGGATCCTTTCCAAATCAGAATGTTAAGTTTGTTAAACCATATCACATGAATTCCAACACTCGTTTGGTTTATAATAATTCATTCTATTTGATCTCCCGTCTGTAGTCCCGACACGCTAACATATTCATCTGTCACATTAGGACACGTTTGAGCTTTCTTTATTCCGTTGACCAAGAACACTTTCGCAATCCCAGGTGAGTACATAGCCCCCTCTTTTACATTTTCAAATGTTTTGGGGTGATTCATATGTGCCTATAATTATTTTCAAGATTTCAAAACAATATACATGGTTTATATATACAAAATGATTTTCAAAGTGACTATGTAGCCCCCTCTTTTACATTTTTAAATGTTTTGGGGTGATTCATATGTGCCTATAATTATTTTCAAGATTTCAAAACAATATACATGGTTTATGTATACAAAATGATTTTCAAAATGAGTATATAGTTCCCCTCTTTTACGTTTTGAAAATGTTTTGGGGTGACTCATATGTGCTAAATCATTTTCAAGTTTTCAAAAACAATGTGTATGGTTTATATATAAAACAATATGATTTCAATCATGTGAACAACTTGTTAATGCGTTATCCATAACACAAATGACATTCATTAGCTTTGGCCGAGCCGACCAGTTGTATGTTGTGGTACCATAGGACTGACAATCCCATTATCGGATTGTTCACTGGATTTGGTGGAAGTTTGGGTAATGATAGAAACTGTTTCTGATTAACAAATCCTTGTTGATTTGTTATTCTAGTTAAAGAGACCCTTAGGTGGTCTATTAAAGATACCCTTTGGAGGTATAGTCAAAACAGGTTTGAATGTGTTCATTAAAGAACGATCAAAGTTTTCACAATTAAAAATACGAACGATTTGATTATGACATGGACAATTGGTTTATGACACGGACAATTGATTTATAATACGGATGAATGGTTAATAACACGGATAAATGGTTTTGAATAATGTCACGCAATGACATTCACTTATATAGATAAACCATAAGAAGTTTTCTTTTGAATCAATCTATTACAAGTTTTTTACAAAAGAAACATTTTGGTCAAGATTCATGGCTACAAGTTTTTCACAACTCTAACCAACTTGTTTTAGTTGGTTAATTGTATTGCAGTATCAAACATTTTTGATACAAGGTTTCACTTAATGACTCTTGTAGTCGGGCGAGGTGTTGCAATATGTATACAAAGCCACGAATTTGACACACTCAATAAAACCTATGTACTCGCCGGCATTTTTATGTTGACTCTCTTTTCACATATGTTTTAGGAGTCAATGCATGATAATATGATGCATGCTTCACGTAGGAATGGACGCAGGCCTTAGTGACTTAAAACATGAAATACAATTTATTTATGTATTGTTTCTATATATCCCAAGACAATGTAACATTTAACTTAATAAAACAAAATTTTAAATTCCATGAGTTGTGAAACAATAGTTCTATGACATGACTCCCCGATGTTTCCGCCGCGATTCGTTGTTTTACGCGGCAGGGTGTTACAGTTTACATCATCGGTAGACTAAAACAAAACTAAAAAGCTAAGGAAACTGAAAATCTTTTTGGGTTTTAGGATTTTTCCGAAAAGAAATAACAAATAAAGATACATATTTTTGTGAGTTTTACGTTTGTAAGAGAACATATCAAGTGTTTAACAAATCACAAGTTCCATTGATCTTGGTATACTCATTAAGCCTTTAACCAGATTTACCTAGATTGCTGATATTCTTATCCATTTAAACCTCTTCTCGTTTCTCAACTGTTTCAAGATATGTTAGGTAATATTAAGAACATGAAGTAATTGTGTGTCCCATCTCAGAATATACTCCCGCGTTGAAATTCCTAGAATTTCATTTCACAGGTGAATACATCCAATTGGTATCTGTAAAGGGGTGAATTGCGAGACCTTGAGAGCTCAGGTTAGTACTCCGTAGAGACAAAAAGATGAAGGCTTGTCTTTAGGTGGTGTTCCTTAAAGGAATCTTTTGAACTACAGATGTCACAAAGTTTATAACATAATCATTTTTATGCAGCTT
The DNA here is from genome assembly GCA_947069175.1 of Scalesia atractyloides. Lineage (NCBI taxonomy): Eukaryota > Viridiplantae > Streptophyta > Magnoliopsida > Asterales > Asteraceae > Scalesia > Scalesia atractyloides. The sequence goes on along the minus strand of CAMTDV010000003.1, from coordinate 46,820,481 downwards.
TTGTAGGCGAATAATGCGTAAAGTATTATACAAGTTCTAGGCCATTGCTTACGCAAAATCAGAAGAACTCGGATAATACCCCAGATATCGATTAAATATAAAGACCTAGTATCGCAGAATCTGGCATTCTCTTAAACGAAATTTCGGAGTACTAAGTCCATATATCCGAGAGATGTTTACCCACAAGTTATTCAGTTTTTCATTTAGGATTATATCTTGAAAACACTTTACTAAACGAGTGAAGCCTATCGGCACATCCTCAGTAAGACCTGTTTAGTTACTTGTTTAATCATTCCATATCTTTAGCATATTGTGACTGTAATATTGATATAATGTGATTTCCCTTTTTTCACAAAAACTCTTTTTGACTTTTATAATGTTTTTGTATTTTCCCAAAATTTCTCCCCCTAAAAATATAGTTTTGGATTTTTATAGTTTTTAAAAAAGAATGTACAAAAAAAGTTCTCAAACCGATGAGTATCACGTCAAGTCGTCGTCATCCTCAAACTCAACCTCATGTATATCCCCTGATGTCAGATTTCGTAAACCATTTAATTTTAAAATATTTTTAAATCTCGTACGATCAAAGGCTTTGGTATAAAAATCTGCTTTTTGGTCATCAGTGTGAATTTTTTCAATTCTAACCAACTTTTTCTCGTAGCAATCACGGATAAAGTGGTGTCGAATTTCAATATGTTTGGTTCGAGAGTATTGACATGAGTTTTTAGTGATTTTGATCGCAGCCAAGTTGTCTACATATATAGGCGTATCAAGAAATTGCAGTCCAAGTCTCTCATCTTCTGTTGAATCCAAAGAATCTGGGAACAACAGCTGGATGCTGAAACGTATTCAGCCTCACAGGTAGAGAGAGCGACCACGATCTGTTTCTTGCATTGCCACGTTACCAAACGAGTTCTGAAGAACTAGTAACCATCCGTCATAGATTTGGTGCTAAGTTTGTAACATCCGAAATCATAGTCCAAGTAACCCGCAAGATTGAAGTCGTCATGTCGAGGGTACCACAAGCAAGTGCTTGGAAATCCCTTCAAATATCTCATGATACCTTTGATGAGAAGCAAGTGCGAATCTCTTGGATTGGACTGATAACGGGCGCACAGGCATGTTGGATACATGATATCTGGTCGAGAAGCAGTGAGATACATCAAGGATCCAATAATGGAGCGATATAATGTCTCGTCAAATTTGACTCCATTAAGACTGGACAAATGCCGTGATTAGGAGCTAATGGGGTTGATGTTAGTTTAGCTCCTGCCATATCGAATTTCTCCAATATGTCATTAACATACTTCGTCTGATGGATGAAGATACATTAGACAACTGATCGACCTGAAGTCCTAAAAAGAACTTCATCTCCCTCATCGCGCTCATTTCAAATTTGCGCTACATGACTTCTTCAAAGTCTTTACACAGCTTGTCATTTATCGATCCGAAGAGGATATCATCCACATATATATGTACAATAATCAAATGCCCATCCACTTCCTTTGTAAAGAGAGTAGAATCTACAGTTCCTCTGATAAAGCTGTTGTCTGTAAGATGTCGTGACAGCGTTTCATACCAAGCTCTCAGGCTTTGGTGTAGACCATATAAGGCTTTGTTCATAAGGTAGACTTTTTCCTTGTGCATTGGATCGACGAACCCTGGTGGTTGACCGACATACACCTCCTCTTTAACTTTTCCGTATAAGAAAGCAGATTTGACATCTAACTGGTACACCTTGAAACCTTTCCAAGAAGCAAAGGCCAAGAATATGCGGATTTCTTCAAGACGGGAAACTGGGGCATAGACTTCTATATAATCTATCCCTTCTTGCTAATGAAAACCCTGTACCACAAGTCGAGGTTTGTTTCGGACTACGATACCTCTATCATCACGCTTGCACTTGAAGACCTATCGAGTGTTTATCTTTTGTGATGATCTGGTAGGTCAACAAGCTTCCAGACTCCCAGTTTCTAGAATTTAAGCAATTCCTCTTGCATTGCGTCCACCCAGCTCTCTTCTTTCAACGCGTCTTTCAAGTTCTCCGGTTCTACCTGAGAAACAAAACAACTATTAGAAAATCTAGTTTGAAGTGGAGCAATACAAGTATAAAAACAGCTTAGATCCTTATTGATCTGATTGGGAGTTTGCATTCCTGTTTGTAAGCTGCCAATAATATTCTCCGAAGGATGATATGAAAGCGTCCTCGGCATCACTTCACTTGGAACATCTTCTTGTGTTTGCAAATTTGTGATGACTTCATCCACAACCGGTACAAATGATGAAGCTTTATTCCTGACGTTTGATTGATCAGCTTGAGTATTCAGGAAACTTTCAATCTGCTCAGATCCTTCATCGGAACTGGATCCTCCATCATCGAAAGTCGGTTCCCGATCAGATTCGTCATTTAACTGTTGCTGGGTAGATGATTCGGCAGTGTTGACAATTGGTACAAGTACAGATTCTTGACGAGTAGAGCTCGGACCTATATCAGACGTGTTGACAGGAAGTGATGGGGAAATCACTAACGGTCTGGTAACTTGTTCTTGATTAGATATTTGATGTTGTTGAAAGACCATAACAAGTTCTTCTTCTGATGGCACATCTGGCAGGTCGAAAGAATTCCACAAACCATCATAGTTAAACAGCCATGGAACCCCAGGTTTCTGTGTTGGTGTAGTATACCGTTGACAATCAACGTGCTACGCAAGAATAACCTTGTTCAAACTCGACAAAAAGACACGTTTTTGAGGAGTAGCATAACCCACGAAGAATCCTTCCAAGGATTTGGCACCAAATTTACCAGCCGGGTCCAATACAGTACACGGTGATCCAAAAGGTTCCAGAAATGCAAGGTTAGGCTTTCGCTGATTTAGTAACTCGAAACAAGTCTTGTTGTGAGGCTTAACTGTTAACACACGATTCAAGGTGTAACACGCTGATGTGACTGCTTCAATCCAAAAACTGATTGGCAATTCCGAATCGCTTAACATAGTTCTGGCAGTCTTAATCAGTGTGCGATTTTTACATTCAGCCACTCCGTTTTGTTGTGGAGTATAAGGAGCGCTGAATTCGTGAAGAATCCCCTTTTCATTGCAGAATTCGAGCATTAGTTTGTTCTTGAACTATGTAATATTGTCACTGCGAATTCTCTTGATTGGCAAGTGATATAGATTTTCGAGTTATCTAAAGAGGATCATTAGAATTTCAAATGTTTCATCTTTGCTCTCCAAAAAGCAAACCCATGAGAATAATGAATAATCATCTGTAATGACAAGGCAATATAGATCACCAGAAATGCTTTTGACGTTTTGACTGGTCCAAAAAGATCCATATGTAGCCTCTCTAGTGGTAGCTTGATAGAATTCAACAGCTTTCATGGGTGTGATTTCTTGTGTTGTTTCCCCTTTTTACAGCTCAGATTATCACCCTCCACTAGGTCGTTATACACAAGATAATTCATCTTTTATGTCCCCTAGTCCTTATGGACCTTCACAGAATCGTCTATCTAATCTAGAGTGCAGAACCCCTAGATCAGATTTCACAGAAACAATAACACGAACAAGAACAATTTCCTTCAAACTGTCTTCTATTGATTATCTAACACAAAGTGTTTACAATCAATTCAAGACTCTCTCTCTGAACTCTCTGAAGCAATTCTCTCTGCAACTGAACAACTAACTGAGCAATAGAACCAGCAACCTAAACCCTAATGCAAACCTTCCTATATATAGAGATAGGTTATGCAACTGGGCTAGGGTTTCCTACATGGACTGCTAATGGGTTTAAAGCCCAATTCGCCTACCATGTTTTATTTAATGTCTAGTTTAGCCCAATTACTTCTAATTCACTATTAAAAAACTAAACCCGCTAACCGTTTATCATTTTACTAATTACAAGATATCCAAAGACCAAATCTAAGCCATTGTCACAAATATGCACCAACAAACTCCCCCTTGACAATAGCTTCATAAAATAACGTAGTCTTCAGTTTTCTTGCAATCTTCAGTATCTTTGAAAAACGTTGGTCTTTGGATAGCTTCAGCTTTGATAGCTTCTGTCAGCAACATACTCCCCCTAAGCTAATGTATCTAATCACCAAATCTTCTAAATCGTTAGCAATTGAGTAAACTCCAGTTTAGTCCTTGCATAGCAATCTACAAACTCTGCAACTTTGTCTACAATGTAGAAAGGAGGTTCTACCATGAATCCAAGTAAACTCCTCTTCACCAACCTTCTCAGCAACACACTGCTACAATCTGTATACTGTAAAACAAACATCTCGAGAAACCACAAAAATTTTTCAACACAAGTTAAACAAATTATTATTATTCAAGAGATAGTAAAATTGTATCACATAATAAGCACTTCTCAACTCAAACCACATACTCAAAATTTTAAGAACACACAACCTGCAAGATCGTAAAAATTTTGAACTCATCGTCACCGTCTCCCCCTATCGGTAACAACTCCTCCATGAACAACCATGTTCCGTACATTAAGAATTTACAAGAAGATGAAATATTTTTGGATTTTTATATTTTCTGAAAGCAAATAAATTACGAAATAATAAACACTTTGTTTTTGTGAGAATCACCGTGAAGAAGATCATATCAGCAACATCAAACTTTTTTCACACTATTTGATAATTCTATATGCAATATTTATGAAAAGTAGTTCAAAACGATTACCAATATTATTTATCCACTTAAACAAAATACATGAACATTTCAAGTACCATTACCTTGTGATAAATTTAGATAATTTATACTTATATACTAGTGTGTCCCACTTCAGGACATACTCCCGCGATCAAGGTATGCACAAAAATTCATCGTAGTAGGTGAGTAAACCGAAATTCATCCCTTTTTGATTTACAACGTTAGATAATTGGTGATCAGGTCAGTACTTCCGTACAGCAAAGAGACCAATATCCAACAAGGGTTAGGGCAAATACCAAATTTTGGTATGAATAATGCAATTTGCACATTTGAATGACTCTCTAGGAGAGCTTCTTCAAGTTCTGGGATTTGGCATTTTAGCTCTTTTAAGATATCTTGGTTGTGCCTAGGTCAGCATATATCTGGATGCAGCAAAAGGACAACCTTGATACCCCAGATGAAATAACGATATAAAGACCTAAAACCTCAGATTTTGGCAATCTATCAACGTAGGATTTAAGGTTATAAAACCATACGTCACTGATATGTTACCCACTCATACACAGTTTATTAATTTTATATCACCAAGGTAAGTTGATTATTTCATGCCTTTTGCCTACTGGTACATCATATGATGAAGCTGCCATCACACTTAAGCAATTTAATTTTAATTTTAGTGTGACAGTCTAACTTGCTGATGTACTATCATTTCTTCTTTTTCAGACAATGAAAAACTCAGTTTTGATTTTCTATTTTTTATGTTTTTTATTTTTGAAAAGCAGGAAAATTTATTTAGAGAAATTTTTATGGAAAAGTGGTTATTCAGGATTCTTCGTCCCGTTGAGTTTGACTAAATGTTCAAAACAAGCCCTGTCAAATGCTTATGTGTAAAGATCTACCAGGTTATCTAGTGTGTCGACTCGATGCAGTTCAATTAATTTATTTTCAGCACAATCCCGTATAACATGTTGACGAATGTCAATATGTTTTGTACGACTATGTTTTACGGGATTGTTGGTGATTGATATAGTGGCATTATTGTCTATCATAATAGGAGTACGAGTGAAGTTCAAACCGTAATCGCGCATCTGCTGTTGGATCCAGAGAACTTGAGAACAACAGCTACCCGGAGCAATATATTCAGCTTCACACGTCGAGGTAGACACTCAAGACCGCTTCTTGCATTGCCATGACACGAGCCTCCCTCCTAAGAACTGACAACCACCTATGGTAGACTTCCTTGTAGATTTGCATCCTCCAAAGTCCGAATCAGTAAAAGCAACAAACTTCAAATCACTAGCAGCTGGATACCATAACCCAAGTTTAGGTTTCCCCTTTAAGTAACGAAGAATCCACTTCACCACTTTCATGTGTGACTCTTTTGGATTCGCTTGATATCTGGCACAAAGACACACTGCGAACATGATGTCTGGTCTTGAAGTAGTCAAGTACATTAGAGAACCAATCATTGCCCTGTATTGAGTTGGATCAACATCCTCCACACTCTCATGATCTGGACTAAGATTGTGATTCTCACAGATAGGTGTATTGAAAGTAGCGCAATCCTCCATTTTGAAACGAGACAAAATGTCATACACATACTTCGTCTGATGTATAAACATCCCATCCTTCTTCTGTTCAACTTGTAAACCAAAAAAGTAGGATAATTCACCCATCACACTCATCTCAAACTTGCTCTTCATTACCTCTTTGAAATCATGACACATGTTCTCATCAGATGACCCAAAGATGATGTCATCTACGTATACCTGTACCAGCAGAAAGTCTTCCTTCTTCCTCTTAACGAAAAGTGTACCGTCAATTTGACCTCTTTCAAAACCATGTTTTAACAAATGTGCTGACAATGTCTCATACCACTCCCTATGTGCCTGATGCAATCCATACAATGCCTTATCAAGTCGATAAACTCGATCTGGATAGTCTAGATTAGTAAACCTGTCTGGTTGTGAGACATACACCACTTCTTGGAATTTCCCGTAAAGAAATGCACTCTTCACGTCAAGTTGGTAACTCTGAAGCCCTTGAATGAAGCAAAAGCTAGGAACAAACGGATTGCTTCCAACCTTGCTACTAGTGCAAACACTTCATTGTAATCAATCCCTTCTTGCTGATTGAACCCTTTTACCATCAATCGAGCCTTATTCCTTATCACAATCCCTCGGTCGTCTTTCTTGCACTTAAACACTCACTTAGTGCCTACTTCCTTCTCTCCTTTAGGCAAGTCAACTAGCTCCAAAACTTTCAACTTCTTGAACTGAGCTAGTTCCTCTTGCATAGCTTCGACCCAGCAATTGTCTTTTAGAGCCATATGAGCATTCTTCGGCTCCTTTTGGGCAATAAAGCAGCTATACAAACACTCATGAATCAACCATGTCTTCGGAATCGAAGTAAACAAACAGGAACCTTCGAGCACACCTCTTCTTGTCTGAACACCTGTAGCAGCATCACCTACGATGTTTTCAACTGGATGATCTCTGTGTACACGTGTGGTAGCAATGGTGTCAACAACCAGATTATCTCCCAGATTAGATCCAACCTCCCCTCAATATTAGCATTAGCAAACAGATTAGTGAAGTCCTCCCCCTGAATAGGTTCAGACTCCCTATCACTGGAGTCCTCGGAGCTGCACTGGAAGAAGTTTCTGCAGCATCTGTCATCGATACACTCAATCTAGGCATGAAGTCACACTCGCCATCTTCACTGATCACAGATTGGATCACTTGAGACTCATCTGCATTATTAAATGATTGAAAAACACTGTCATAATCATATAATATAGGAGGACCACTCGTTGATTGTTGAGGTAAATAACTAGTGATTTCCATGTTAAATACCACCTCAATTTTACCAGTTTTTAGATTGAAAACCCTTTTATGCGATGTTCCAGGTATATAGCCTAGAAAGTAACCCTCTTCAGCTACCTCACCAAATTTTTGCTTATCTTTGTTTCGCACAATGGTGTAGGGTAATCCAAATGGTTCAAAGCCTTTTAAGTTTGGTTTTCGGTTAAACAATAGTTCGTGACATGTTTTGTCAAACCGTTTAACTGTCAAAACTTTGTTCAGAACATAGCAAGCTGTGTTCACAGCTTCTCCCCAGAAAAGAACTGGAAGCTTTGAATCAAATAGCATAGTCCTTGCAGCTTCAATCAACGTCTAGTTTTTCCTCTCAGCGACTCCATTCTGTTGAGGTGCATAAGGAGCAGAAAATTGATGTTCAATTCCTTTGCGAAGACAATAGAGATACATAATCTGATTCTTGAACTCCGTGCCATTATCACTCCTTATCCTCTTGATCCGTGCATCATGGACATTTTCCAATTTTGTAAAAAGATCAATCAGCATCTCCGCTGTCTCATCTTTTATACCTAAAAAGAAAACCCATGAATATCGTGAGTAATCATATGTGACAACTAAACAATAGTACTTTCCACCTATGCTCCTTACGTTCACCTGACCGAATAGATCCATATGAAGTAATTCATAAGGGGCATCTATGGAATTTATTGTTTTAGACTTGTGAGGCTTCTTATGGTTTTCTCCTTTTTGACATGGAAGACATTTATCTTCCACTTGAAACCTCTGCACTAGCACCCCTTCCACTAAGCCATTTTTTGTAATATAATTCATTTTGCGGTAGTGGATGTGGGCCATGCGTCTGTGCCAAATGACTCAGCCTCAGATGCTTTTGATAGTAAACACGCCAACACAGTGGAAGAATCCTTGGCACTCATGTCCATGACATAAGTGTCGTTTCTCCTTGGCGCTCTCATCACTATCCAGTCGTCCGGTATCACCAAACGAGGTTTCAACACCAAAGTTTCAGACTTTGTAAAGTGGACTGAGTGACACTTGTCGCAAACTTGAGACACGCTCATTAGATTGTGCTTTAGCTGCTCAACATAGTTCACTTTGTCCAGTGTGATCTTCCGTTAGTCACTTTTTATCGACCGGTAATGTGCCCTCCTTTAGCACCTTCAAAATTCACATATTCACCATCTATATTCTCAAACTCAGTCAACACCCTCACATCCCCCGTCATGTGCCTGGAGCAGCCACTATCAACATACCACAAGTTGATAATCCTGCACATCCCAACAAAATTAGTTAGATTGGGGGACCCAAGCCTTAATGGTTTTGGGTCTTCCAGATTCATCAACCACGGGAACATCCATCCAATATCCATCACTCCTAACAGGAGTCTTGGATCTTAGACCTGTTGATGGAAATGGTTTTTGATTTCTACTAGGTCTGTGGGCCTGAGGTTTCCTAAACATGTTTGGACTTTGCGACCCTTGGAAATTATGATTTTGGTTCCATGAATTTTGATGATGATAATTTCTAAAGCCATCGTTATAAAAATTTCGACTACCAACATTCTGGTATCGATTTTGATATTGACCTTGACTTCTGAAATTATTTGATGGACCATTAATGTTATTCATTTTTGGTGAACTATTTCTAGGTCTTTCATATCTGCCTGATGTAGATGCAGGCTGAAATCTTTGTTGATTTCTTTGAAAACGAGGAACTTGGTGAGTTCCTTTTTCAGCCTTATCTACACCCACAGCAACATACTGTTGCCTGGTAGCAGATATCTTTGGTGAGTTAACCTTCTTCTCACCATCACAAATTTTCTCTGGTGATTTTTCTCTTTGTCTCTCACTTACCTGTGCTTCACTCTTTTTATTAGGACAGGAGCTAGCTACATGTCCCTTTTCATGACATTTGAAACACGATTTTCTAACCGAAGACTTCTTTATTGAAGCCTCTTGCTTAGATTCATCGGGCGATGAGGATGATGATGATGATGACGATGCCTTTGAAGGATCTTGTTTAGTTTGCTTAACTTCTGATTTTTCTTTGTTTTTATTTTTAGCAAACTACACACTAGACTCTTTAGAAATAACAGGAACCTCTTCATTTATGTCACTCCCTTGAACAAAATCAACCTTTTTAATAAAAACTTGCTTTTGATTTTTAGGATGTGTATTCTTTGTTTTCAAAATGGTGTCTCTGTTATTATCCTTCTTGGCATTCTCAGAACCATCAACATTACTTGATGTTGAACTACCAGATGTAGTTGAAACAAAGTCTGTGAGCTCTTCTTCATCTAGCAAGAAAGAATAGTTATGACCAAGAGATGGTGGAACTTCATTTAAACCTTTGAATCCCACACATGTCTTATCATTACTCTTCTTCAAGCCATTCATCATGTGTTTCAAGACAAAAGATGAATCTCTGAATTTTATTTAATTTCTTTTCAAGTTCACAAATTTTAAGTTGTGCTTCACACAATTCTTTGCATTTTTTAGAAATTTCTTTTGTTTTCTCACTCATCGTATCATGAGCTAAGTCAATAACTTGAAGTTTTTCATTAAGCTTACAGGTTAGAATATTGATTTCTTCTTCATAACCTTTAATTTTCTTCAAGTATAATGACTCATTTCATTTTATGAAAAAGTTTGATTCTTTTAGGTTCGAGAGCTCATTAGACAGACTTTGCTTTTGCTTTGTTAATGTGTCAACTTCACTTTGCAATTCACGACACTTCAAACAAACAGATCTACCAGAGTTAGAACATACCTTGCATGTTTATTTGCTTAGATCAGCCATGAAAGCATCAAAATCAGCAGCCATCTTCTTCTGTGTAGCATTCTATTCTTCATCAGCTTTCTCAGCTACCTACTCTTGCTCTTCCTTAGCATCAGCTTTCACTTCTCCATCAGCAACTGGAGCTATCTCAGCCATGAATGTCTGTGAGGCATTGTTATCACTCTCCAGATGAACACTCCAATCATAAGAACCCTCTCTAGCAGTAGAGATCAGGGCATTTGATCCAGTGTTGTTTGACGCATTCCTGTTGCTTGAACCATGACCAGGAGAATCTTGAAAGGATGAACTAGAACGAGATTCAGACTTAGGTCTTTGACACTCTCTAGCGAAATGTCCGTAGTTGTGACAATTTTAACACTTCACTTTTGACTTGTCAAAGCCCACACTCTTTCCAACGAACTTCCTACCCGTTCTATTCATGAACCTCTTTACTCTTCTAGAAATCATGGCCATCTACCATTGTAAATCCATCTCCTCTACGTCATCAGGGTCAATCTGATCATAATCCTCATCAAACGTACCAGGATCAGATATTCTTCCCTGAATGTAGTTCTCATAAGAAGCAATGAAAGAAGCAAGCAATGCAAGATGATCTTCAACACTTTTGACACTCAGAGGCATAGACTTAGTACTGCTGTAACTATTACTTGATTGTTGTCTCTTTGCCCCTGACGATCCTCCTGAAGCAGCAACAAAACATACTTCACCCTCAGCATTTGTCACAATCTCTCATTCTCACATGAGATAAACGCAGTTGCAGTATCACTAGAAGCATTGTTGGAAGATGAAAGTGTAAGACATTTATAAATCATTGGATCTTGAGCCTTATCATATCCAGTCTCCTTCTTCTTCATATTGAGCTCATAAGCTCTCAATTTCCCAACAACCTCTTCCAAGTCTTTCTTTTCATAATCAGCTTCACCTTTTATCATCAAAGTATAGATATCCCACTTTGCAGGTAAAGCATCCAGCAACTTGTCGTTTATCTCCACATCCGTGTATCCCTCTATGTCATAATTATCTATTTCTGACATCAGATGATAATATCTCGTGATAATATCTTCAAGGGATTCATTTCTCATTCCTTTGAACACAGCAAACTGTTTCTTTAGCAGATCAACCTTGTTTTTCTTCACATCGGTATTGCCCTCATACTCTTCTCTAGGGCATCCCATATCTCCTTCGATGTTGTATAACGCTTGAATGTATGTTTGATGCCATCAGGTAACGATATCTTTATAGCAGCTAAGGCTTTCTTCTCAGACTCATACATCCTCTTTTCAGCTTCAAAAATGTTTACATAAGCGGTAACACGCTGTCTGCCCTCAAAATCATGCGTTGGGTTAGCATACCCATCTTGAATACAGATCCACATCCGTGTGTCCTGGTATTCAATAAACGATTGAAACATATCCTTCCAAGTAAGAGAGTTCTTTACCTTTAGCATCTTTGGAGGTTTGTTTGTGGTACCAGCCTCATGCTCCATTCTTAACAGCTCATTTAGGTTAGACATATTAGACATTTTTACCGAACCGGCTTGTTAAAAACGTTAAAACTTGTCTGAAATGAGTGGTTACCAAATTATACTGTTAGACTCGTCTCGACAATACAATTCTAATGATGTATATTGTCCGATTATGATTTTAGGAATTTTCGTGCCTTTTTTTGTCCTAAAAATCACACAAGCCTAACCGTGCAATTGGTTTGTCAAGATTTTTTGTGTATCAAAATCTATTTCCGAAAACGTTTAACTTTGGTTACGTCAGCTGGTTAACTTTCCACCTTTTTGTGTATAACTCAGAACAGTACCAAATCCGGAACAGTAACTCGGATAGTAAATCCGAGAGAGGAATCCTGAACAGTAATCCGAATTGCTAATCCGAAATGATGATTCGGAATGCACTTTTCTGATCCGAGATGGAATCCGGAATAGTTCTGATCCGAGATGGAATCCGGAATACACTTCTGACCCGAAATTTCAATCCGAAATGGAATCCGAAATAGCTTCTGATCCGAAGTTCAATCCGAAATTCAATCCGAAATGGAATCTGAGATGGCTTTTCTTATCTGAATTGCACTTCTCTAATCCGAAATGCAAGTTTCCCAGATCCGAATTGCAAGTCTGATGATCCGAAATGCAGATTCTGATCCGAAATTCAAGTCTCCAATCCGGAATACTTTGCTGTTAATCCGAAATGGCTAGAAAACCCTTGAACAGCCGCCGAACCCCTAATTCAGCGTCACCAACTTCAAAACACCCTCCAAAACGTCTAAAAACCCAATTTTTCTGATGTTACGATTCTGAACCAAGCAAAATCAAGAGCCAAATGCTCTGATACCAATTGTAGGTCCCCTAGTCCTTATGGATCTTCATAGAATCGCCTATCTAATCTAGAGTGCGGAATCCCCTAGATCAGATTTCACAGAAACAATAACACGAACAAGAACAATTTCCTTCAAAATGTCTTCTATTGATTATCTAACACAAAGTGTTTACAATCAATTCAAGACTCTCTCTCTAAACTCTCTGACGCAATTCTCTCTACAACTGAACAACTAACTGAGCAATAGAACCAGCAACCTAAACCCTAATGCAAACCTCCCTATATATAGAGATAGGTTATGCAACTGGGCTAGGGTTTCCTACATGGACTGCTAATGGGTTTAAACCCAATTCGCCTACCATATTCTGTTTAGTGTCTAATTCAGCCCAAGTACTTCTAATTCACTATTACAAAACTAAACCCGCTAACCGTTTATCATTTTACTAATTACAAGATATCCAAAGACCAAATCTAAGCTGTTGTCACAAATATGCACCAACACATCTTTCGCAGAAGAATATGCCCCATCTTTCTATGCCATAGAATAGACTCTTTCTCGGTAGCTTTGGAAACAAAGCATTAAACTTTCTTCGATGTTGTAGAAGACACTCATATCAAGAACATATAAATCATCTCTCGGAGCTCGCATGAGAATCCATTCCTCCGGAATCTTGAAACCTGGTTTTAAGAACAAGCATTCTTTATCATTGAAGTGTGTTGTGAATTTCTTGTCACAAATCTGCAAAATGCTGAGTAGATTGTTCTCAAGTTCCGTGATGTAGTTCACTTTATCAAATGATACAACTCAATTCATGAGAATTCCTTCATCGACAATCCTTCCTACTTGCGTTCCGGCAAAGCCTACATATCCTCCTCGGATCGCTTTAACGTCATATAACAACGCAAGCATCCCTGTCATGTGCCTGGAAGGTCCACTATCCATTATCCATTTAGACATTATCGATCACGGGAGTCCCTGCACACATGCGGAAGAAATTATTTAAACAAAGAAACCCAAGCCTGTTTGGTCTTGGGTGGGTTCGGAATGTCAAATTTCGGACGTACTTTGTTTTTGACGTTCTTTTTAGGCTCGGTTTTGTTTGGAACAGAAGGTTTTGGTTCTACCTTGGACGGTTTCACTTTTGCCACCCATGTTTGCGTTTTCAGATTTGCCTTTTTAGCATAAAATTTAGAATACATTTGACGATAATTAGTTGATGTTTCACCAATTTCAAATTTTGAATGACGTTGAAGAGTTCGTTTAACATTTTTGTAGGATTCATGTGTTCTTTTCAAAATTTTCTTTGGTGAAATCATAGGTGTCTTCTGTTTCTTGTCCTTAGTGAACTTATTAGAATGAGAAACAGGTTTTGGAGATTCTTATGAGCAATATGTTGCAATGTGCCCAACATTTTGACATTTGTAACACGTCCAACTGTTCTTTCGAACAGAAGATTTCAAAACTTGTTTTCTATTCTCTTTCACTTTCTTGAAATCATCATTTGATTGTGTTCCGATGATTTCTTTCTCCTTTTCTGTTGTTGTCCCAAAAACAAAATTGATTTTCTTTGTAAAGTTTAGATTTTGGAACTTATTGTTCATTCTTCACTTTTGGAAACCCAACCCTGCCCTCTTATTCTCAGGATCACATTTTGATTTAGAGTATAATGATACATCGTGTTTGTCTAAATCAGCATGACTTACCTCCACAAGCTTGAACAATTTATCAACACGATCCAGATTCACGTTCTGGATGGGAAAGTCCTCATCAGAAAATAGTTTATCAGATCCATGCATTTTATAAACTATGACGTTTGGATCATTGTTTAAACTATCTTTCGATGTTTCAACATCAGATTCAGACGAATCACTTTCTAACACATTTTCAACCACTGTTTTAACCACCTCAGAGTCACATTCAGATTCAGATGTTGTGTAAGTTACGTCGATGTTTGTAGGTAGCTCATTTGATTGTTCAGTTTTCAGTTTTAGATTGAGCGCTTTTTCCACCCTTGATGGCTTTTTACAAGCATAACTATTCCACATAGGGGGTGGAACACGATCGTAATTCGCACTCTTGTTTTCGACCTTTTCTGATTCTTCTTGATTTTCAATCTTTGGTAAAATGTGATCAATGACGTAGGAGCTTGTTAAAGAACTGATTAACAACTTGTTAACCCATTCTGTTTCGATTCTTACCTTCTCAAGATCACTCTTTAGCTCAGCGATAGTATTTAAGTGAATATTAATGGCCATTTGCTTGTCCATTATTGTCGCTTTGAGCATAGAAAGAGTTCCATCATTTTCTCTGAGTGCTTTTTCATATTGTTTAACTGTTTTGCTCAATTTGTCGTATGCTTCTTTAGTTGATTTAAAATCACTCGACAAATTATCTGTTAAACTTTTGAGCTCAGTATACCGTGTGTCTTTTGCAACACACTCATTGCATGGCTCAACACATTTTAAACATAGTTTTTCTACTACAGACTCACATTTGGATTCATTTACCTCATTAATGTTTGCCATGCATGCTTTGATAGTTTTATCAGCCAACTTCTCCATATGTTCATCAATTTTATGTTCAACATCAGGCGTCTTCTATTCTTCGCAAGATGATCGATGACTTGATCCGGAGTAACCTGCAAAAGTTTTCAACATATCGTTAGGCAGGAGGTGTTTAAATGCACTGTTTAGAAGTTCCTCCTCTTCTGATGATGTGTTGTAATAATAATCATCTTCTGGAGCCTCATCAAAAGATGCCTCCAATTCTTCTTCAGGTTCTTCGATTATCTCAGCAACCAAAGCCAAACTCTCATTCTTGGAGATGTATTTGTTCCAGTTGAAGCCCTCATCTTCTTGAGTTACCACTAGCGCTTTGTCTTTGGTCTCTGGCTGTCTATCTTCGATCTGCACCATGCGAGTTCTTGGTTGAGGATGGTGGTAGATAGCCTTCTTGTAGTAGTCATTGGCAAATGGGTTCTGGTTACCCTGAGCTTCCCTATTTGGGCATTCACGTTTACAATGACCCTTTTCTGACACTTAAAACAAGTAACTTTAGATGTATCAAATCCAAGTTTTCCATCCAAACCTCCCAAGTTCTCCTTCCCAGTGATTTCCATGAAGCGTTGTGCGCGTCCAACAATAGATGTCATACACCATATTATGTCGATTAACTCCATCTCTACTGGATCAATTTGATCATAGTCCTCTCTGGTCATTTCAGAATTTACATTCTTCCTGCTACAAGACTATCATAAGATTCAAGAACCGATGCTAATAGTGACATATGCTGGTTAGCGGTTTTCTCATCAAAGTTTTGTGCATTCTGGAAACCGACAGCGATATTGCACTGTAGTACCCTCTGAGTAGGATTAGATTGACTGGTCTGGTTGAGTTGGGATTGCTTGATCCATATGATGACTGTGGGCTTTGAGACGTGTTTGGATTGATCGTTGCAAATGATTGAAAACTGTTGTTTTGATTTGATGGTGGGCTCGGTGTGTTCTAAGCGTTAAAGGCAGTCCGGATCTTTGGAGATTGTATTTGAGCGGCAGAACTATTCTTGAAGTAAAGATTAACATCTTGTTGCACTTGAACATTCTTGTTGTTCGCCATCTTTTGCATTTCAAGCTCATGTCCCTCCATCATTTGGATTGTATCTTTCAATTAGCTGCTTTACCGTCTCTCCTTTGATCAACATAAAGATGTCAAATTCTTTATTCAACAACGCCCTTTTGCTCTTTCGTAATTGTGCACTACCCTGGAACTTCAGTCGAAGAGCATTCACAATGATTGTGCGTCATCATCATGTTGTAATAACGCCAGTATGTCCTCTTTGATGGAGTGTTGGAGAATATTCATCATTTTCTTCTCATTAATAAACTTCTCTCTTTCATACTCTGAAAGTTGAGCCAATGTCTTCTCGAGACCGTTCTCTCCAACAGGTGATTGGTACTTTTCTTCGATAGCAAACCAACAGGTAAAATGATTTTCCTGAACCTAGTTCATGAAACGTTCGCTCCAACTATCGAAGTCTTCAAGGTTCATTAACTTTGGCGGCTTCATCATAGTACCCATTTCGTTTTCGAGGTTCATGTTTTGTGCTGCAATAGTCGTGACTGCTGATGTTGCAAATGCGTTATAAAATTCGTCTGCCATTTTTCTGCAAAAAGTTTAGACACACACTATCGAAAAACTGATTAGAACAATTAAACTTCTTCGTGCAGATGACAAAAACAGTTCGTGCAACCAAGATCCGTTCGTACGACTCAGAGACTCGTGCGGACAAGATGATTCAAACAAGCTACTCGTGCGAATCAAAGAAATAACTCGTACGAATGACCAGATCCCTCGTACAAATGACTTGCTCGTACGAGTGTATAATTCGTGTGAATCACAGATTCAAATTTTAACTTTTAAATTTAAAGATCTTCTGATTACTCATTCGTACAAATGAATTAACTTGTTCAGACAGTCATTCGTGCGAGTGGTCTCTCTACCCGTACGAAACAACTTAGGTCACAAAACGGATGCATTTTACCAATTTTGACATGATTAAGCTCGATTTTAGATCTGAAATTGTTAAGGATTGTTTAGAATTGATTTTAACGTGATATCCTTGAATCCTAGTCCAATTTGTCCATAATTTCGTCCAAATACGAGACCAGTTAAGGAAATGTAGAAGTAGAAAGCTACAACAGTGAATCTGATCTGAAACAGTTGATAGCCTGCAGAAACTTGACGTTTGTCAGCAGATCAGACCTCAAGGCTCTGATACCACTTGAGAACGGGGGATCGGCTCCTCCGATGAGCAACCAGTCTGATCTACCTCAGCTAGCAGAGGCGAAATTCATTGCTAGAGAGGATGACAAATGAACAAGTGAGATCTTACTGTTTAACTGCCCTGAATGTATTGATTGACGTGCAAAGTACAAGGTAAGTAAACAAATTAGCAGGGCTTCACCGTACCAACTGAACTAACACTTACTAGCTTTGACACAACACTCCTCTATTTATAGGTCGACATGACTCGCACTGGAGTGTATGAAACAGAGACTGTGACTCGTGCGAGTGGTTGTACGAGTCATCTGACTCACTCGTACGAGTCATCTACAAAATACATAAACAAACAATAACATTAATACATATGACGTTTAAGCCCTATATACAATATCGACATATCCTAGACGTATGCAATAGACATAATGCACCAACAAAATCTAGAATCCTTTTTCAATTCAACCAAAAATACATCCCACTCTGAAGGTAACACTTCTACAATTTTTAATATCTTCTCATAATCTTGAATTCTTAACTTGGGTTCGAACTCTTTTAATTTGTTATATAAAACACAAAATCGTTCGACCAAATCATTCAAAGATTCATCCTTTTATACATATAATTTTCAAATCTCTTAACTCAGATGTTTTTACGATCTTAAGAATTCCAATACCAAGGCACATCATCTCAATCATTCATTTTACTTAAGTTTTTCACTTATCAATAAAAAAAAATCTTTGACCTTGTTAAAGTGTGTTTTCTCTTGAACCCAAACAATCAATCCCAAAAATTTTGTAGATTAAAAACCCGGTTCAAAAATCTTAGCTTACTTGAAAACTCAGTCCACTGCTTTCAATGATCTTGATCTACTAATATTTATATTTATAGTCCAATGTTCAAATATCTCGGCCCAAATAGCATACTGACCCAAGTTTATTACAGATGACAGCCCAAAATTTCACTGCCCAATTGTTAAAACAATCACTGTCAAGCCCACTAAAATATAAACCCATTTTCAAAAACTTTGAATAGGTTCAACCCAACTCGTATTGGCCCAACTGTCAACTAATATATCAACCCAATTTTTTTTAAATTCCAGCCCAGTCAGTCCAAACCACAATGCTAAACAAAATATGGCCCAGATCAAAATGAATAATCTCGGCCCAAACACAAATGTTTACCAATATGAAAACAAATTTTAAAATTTTCAAATTTTAGCTTTTTCGTTTTTTTTATTTTTTATTTTTAAAAACGTTGATTATTTGTTACAATTCAGAATTTCAACCCTACTAGGATGTCTTTTCATATAACTATCATACAATAAATCCAACTCTTTATCACATTTATTTCAGTTCCATGTATTCATAAGGCCACACAAATGTTTCCTTTTTATTTTAAATCCAAAAATTTTAAACCCAAAAATTATGTTGTGTGGCCCGAGATGTAGCTGGCAAGATTTATTTTCTCGAAACAACTTTTCTCTTTTTTATTAATGTGAAACCATAAAACCTTTCCCAACAAACCGATTGACATTGAAACCGTCGCTAAACTTCAAATTCAACTATTTATTTTTAGTTTTATGAAAACCTGCAACTCACACGTCTATCACTTCAAATTCATATCAAACTCTCTATCTTTGATACAATTCTAACAACAAATAGATCTCTTTCTTCGATCAACCTGCAACTAAATCAATCATAATACTTCCTATCTCTTCCTTCTAATTCATCCAAACAAGAACAATCAATATAAACAAATCAGTAACAGACTATTCTACGTCTAAAATCAAGTCCGAATCAAATTCGAGACAACTCACATCCAGAACATGATGATGTTTCGAGGTTAAAGACGATGA
Organism: Scalesia atractyloides; assembly: GCA_947069175.1. Lineage (NCBI taxonomy): Eukaryota > Viridiplantae > Streptophyta > Magnoliopsida > Asterales > Asteraceae > Scalesia > Scalesia atractyloides. The sequence continues at coordinate 46,801,226 of CAMTDV010000003.1, read as the reverse complement.
AGAAACAAATTGTTCATAATGATACACTGTCCGCTTTCAGATCTGATGTTAACAACAACAATAATCTCGATGGACTTCTTTAGTCGTCAAACAACAACAATCAAAAAACATCAATTCAGATCTAAAATTCAGATATCGGTGAGACATTTTGACCACTATATTCAGTTCTCGGTCCGATTGTATCTGTGAAATCAGTCCGAATTAAACAAAAATTTAACTGAAACTCATCTAAAATTTCAACCGAAACAGTTTAATTCGATCTGAAACAAATCAAAAACAGATTGAAACAAGTTCGAAACACGTCAAAAATCAATCAAAATCTATTCGATTTCACCTAAAGTCATCGAAAACGCACCGAAATTCAATCAAATCAGTCCGAAATCCACCGAAACTCGTCGGATTCGATCAACGATTACACACGCAGAGCTTCCGTAGCTCTGATACCAATTGTGAGTACAGGATACGATCACAAGCTCTGCGTGTAACTTCGTTTTTACGTGTGGAATCCGTAAAAGAAGCGTAATCGAGACACGAACGTAAATAACAACGATTTTATTCCGTTCTAACGACAACCGGACATATTTCAGCGTCTACGTTACAAAAGCACCTATTCTAGATAGATTCCGTATGAGACCGATTCTGAAGCTCTTGTGCGAAGTTGATGTTAATCTTGTACGAAGCTAGATATCAACTATATATAGTAGTGCATCTTTGTACGAAGATGAGCTCCATGTCCATGCAAATTATGTCCGTACGAAGATAATATTGTATGTTCGTACTATTGTATGTAAGTTGTAATATTCCATGCATGTTGACTTCTCAATAAATGCCCATGATGATGTATTAGATATGATCTGTGAGTAATGATGTCATCATATTGGATGATGACATCATATCAATCATCTCCGCTCCTTCGCATCGTACCGAATTCTAACCTGGTCTAACCAGTCCAAATACAACCTAGCGAAACCTTTGTCCGGTATAATACAAACTCAAGACATTTGTTGTTACATGAACAATTAGATTTCTAACTATGACCACACAAATAGTGCACTAACAGAATCCTTCATGCATATGAGCTAACTGATTTTCGAATGGATAAGCTGGTTTGTACGGATGAATGCTTATCCGTGCGGGTGAAGGTTGATTCGTGCGAATGAATTACTAGTTCGTGAGGATGAACTCTATTATTCAAACGGATCAGGCTCATTCATGCAAATGAATGACTCGTACGCATGAATGTGGCCCTCTTGAGCCTGAAATTCACCCGTCCGTTTGAAACGTCATTGTTCACATTTTTCAATCTAAAATCTTTATTTCTTCGAATTAGATGATGATTCTTCCACATATATGGTCAAAAATCATTATTAATCAATCATATGGTTTCAATTTTACTTTTTATCCTTGAATTGATGTTAATTTGATATTTTACGTTTTTCATAAACACCCATAAATCATGAGCGTATGTGATTCAATTAACGGTTAGAACGACTGAATCGGTACCGTAACTCTGATACCAATTGAAAGTTCCCGTCGGGCGGGTTTAGACGGAAGTTTGGATAAGATAAAGCTAATTCGGTAGACATCTTGTAAGAATAGTCAAAAGTAGAAAGCTTCCATTAATACCGAAAGAGCATACATCATTTTACAAGATGGAGAGAAATCTGAGGTCTCTCAAGTCGTTTCCCCAAAAACTTATCAAATTCTAACACATGACATTATTTATAGATATGAGGTTGGTGAGGATGAGCTAGTTCGTGAGGATTAGTTTCATCTGTGCGGATGAGTCTCATCCTGCGAACTAGTACTTGTCCTCACGAACATGTCATGTGTTCATATTTCAATCTAAACTAAACAATATTCAATACACGCTTTATCTAGCCTATTCGCACAATGGCGAACATACATAACAGGCACTAACAGATTAAGTTCCGGTGATATCTATATCGAGGTATAAAGTGCGGAATCCATTATATTTAGATGAGTACACAAGTTTTAGTTGATTTTCAATGTTTTCTATTCATATAATCAATTTTACATCCTGGTTTTCACTATGACAGAGCTTCGTCCTCCGAATGCAAAAGTTACAAATGACTTGGTCACTCCCACTATTTATAGACATGGACTAGCTATTTGGGATGGATGACCACGTCCGTGTGGATGAACTCATCCATACGGATCAACCTATAAACACAAAATTCAAAATCTAACAATCATAACCCTATTACAAACTGACACAATATGACGACGTAGGCAGCTGACATTATGCACCAACAGACTCCCCTTGGATGTTACTGCAGTCTCGTTCGGTCTTCAAAAAAATTTCATTCTTTATCTCCCAAAGAAATACTTCCTAACCCTTTGACGTTTTAGCTCGAAGTGTGACATGGATGTCTGATTAATTGAAGGAACCCACTTCATAAACTTGTATCTTGAGATAGATGCCTTCTTCATTCTAGCAGCAATCCTTTCTTCATTTGTGACATCTTTCAAGAATTCCTTCCTTTCTAGTTCTCTCCATTTCGTATCCCACATCTTTCCCGAATGAACTTCATAGGCATAGCATACTTTAACAACATTTTGATACTTCATCGCTTGCACTATGTCTTGCACTTGATAATAGATTTTGTTGAAATACAGCAGCTCAATATCTTTCTCTGATAGGTTAACTATCCATATCGGATCAATACCTTTATCGTTTTCCAACACCGCTCAGTACATAATATAATCACCACTTCCCCTTTCAAACTATCGTAATTGTGACAACCCGCAATTTTAGGTTAATACTTTAACCTAACCAGATTTAGTTTAGACATACATTCATAGCACTGCATATAACTAGGGTTAGTTAAGTGAGTCTATGTTGGTAATTCGGGGAATTACCGGAACACACACAAGTTAATTCTCTAAATGTTGGTGACTAACCCGAATAATAGTTATAAACGGATGATCTATATGAAACTCATACGTTGCATGACATATACGTGAATTATGTGTTTTAACTGTGAACTGCATGATGTATGCGCCTTGTGTAATAATGAAGTTTAGAGTTAATAGTGAAACTCTAATAAAACCACTACACAACCCTAAACTCCTCACAATTGCATTGTACGACGGTTTCTAATCCTCTTTCTAATCATTCTTGGCAACACAAGTCTTACACACAATCATCAATCTTTGATGTTTCAATTCTTCAAGAACAAACCATATATCAATCTAAGGTAAGTGTTTATGTAATACGTTGTTATTCTTGTTCTCTTGGTATCATGCAAAGCCTAGATATCCAAACAATTGATCTGTGTTTAATTGATAATCACTGATGAATATGTATTACTGTTAGATTGAATGAATGCATGGTTGCTGCTAGACATTAGAGAGCTACAAACATGTTAAAATGTTGTTTAGTTCGTAATATTGTTGATTGTTGAGATTAGGGTTTGGTCGTAGAACTGTTACATTGAAAACTTTGGTTCTGCGTTGTTAATCTGAGAATATTGGTTAGTCCGGAGATAATTGTCAGACTTTGTGAAGTCACAAAGTCCAAGGTTATCATGTTTCGAATTTAACAAGTTGTCCAAATTTGTTCAAGATGATGAAGTCTGAATTTGTTTAAGGTGATGATGTCTGAATTTGTTTGAGGTTGATGATGTCCGAACTTATAAGTACTGCCCTTACAAACTCTACCTAATAAGTACTACCTTTACAAACTCTACCTAATAAGTACTACCTTTACAAACTCTCTCTAATAAGTACTACCACTACAAATTCTACCAAACAAACTCTACTATCATAAGTTCTACCACATAAGTAATGACAAGAGAACTAAAATAAATTCAGACTAAACAAGCACCAAGCTATCAAAATTTGTTTTATACAAAAAACATATTGTATTGGATACATGTGTCCGAGTTTACATGTACTGTATATAAGAGGCTGAGTTTAATGATCCAAGTTGGATTATATATGTGCTTAATTGTTTTGAGTTATGTACATGCATATGTATATGTGATGTCTGTGTTTCTCAAAAGCACACTAATGTCACCAACTAGGGAGATTCACTGTGGGATACTGTATGATAAACATGTTAATCTGGTCACTAAAACACTGGGTTGTTTGGACACTTGGGGTATTGCAAACCCTACTCGTATACATAATTACACTTATTGTAAATTAGGTCGCGTGTAACGGACCTAACATTTAATTAACGTGTAGAGGCACATTAATACTTACCGAGCAAACTAAAGTGAGTTCATTACTCTTTCACAAGCATGCTTCTCCGGGGGGGGGGGGGACAAAATAATATTCCTGGGAGGAATACTTTTAAATGTTGTAGTCTAAATTCGATGTTAGTTAATAAACTCCAAGTCTATCACGAAAGTCCCTACTTACTACTAAGCTAGTTGTCTGGGAGGCAATGGGGTATCAGTTGATAGCGGTATTAGGTTTGGCAAACCGCACACCATGCTGGGAGTCGGGTGTGAACTAAGGACCTTAAACACTTTTAATCAATGTTGATAGACATTGATGAGGAGACAACAAACATAACAGTCATATCGGTATCGAGTTTATTATTCTTGACCTGTTTTATGTAACGCTTTGCTTTTTGTAACTTTCCGTTTTTAGTAAGTTTGCTTCGTGAATCTATTTTTGGAAAGTCTAAACCTTGTAATCGTATCACATATTCTGAAGCATTGTAAATCCAAGGCTTTGATTGTAATCAAATTGATCAATTATACGAAATCCGCAATCTTTATGCATGTTTATACTTATGAACGTATGCTTATTCGTTACTTGATTAATCAATTCAATTTAACTCGTGAATTCTCGTTGTGCATTCATAAATCTTACACAATTCAAATCAAGCAAGACGATTGATGATTAAACACAAAACACTAAGCAATTGCATCATAAAACTCGTCACATTTATGTTAAACACTTACCACCTAACTAGTCTTTTTTAAGGTTATATAACACCCTTATTCTTGGTTTTAATCTTCCAAACAACCCATGCTTGTAATATATAAAAAAATGTAACATTAACCATCAAAGGAACTTGATTTAAATTATTTAACAAAAAAAAGAAAAACAAGACAGCTTGCAGCCGCAAGCTGTCCACCTCTTTACACTTTCTTGTTTTAAGGTTATCAACCAACTAACCTCATTAAATGCTAACCTAACTTAACCCGAATCTTCCCTCTATATAGTCCCACCTTTCCCCAACCTTTTCTCACTTTTACAAGCCTCCAACACTTCATAAAACCTCCCTAAACCACCAGAATTCATTGTTGTGATACTTCAGTTTGCAAGTGAGTTCTAACTCACTTCCTTTGATGTTCAAGCCTTGTTTCTTCTTCTAAAACACTTGGATAACCTCTAGGAAGGTTTTCACAAGTCTTCTTGGGCAAAATAAGGTGAAACCTCACCATTTTAAGGTCCAAAAGTGTCTACAACTTTCTGCCCATTTTTATTTCTTTCATAACTTCAAAACTTCAAGTTTTAAACATGTTTTCTTCCTCTACATTGTTTGACAAGCCTCTTGGGACTTTACCATAGATTTTCCATGGAAAATCAAGGTGTAACAATACTATTTTTATGGCCAAACATTTTGTTGGAAGATGTACTTGTAAACTTTTCTTAAACTTGTTTTCTCTTAACAACTTTATGCTACTTGTGCCTCTAATCAAGTCCATGATTAGTGAGCTAGCTAGAGTTGTTTTATACAAATTAAGAGGTATAAAATACCTCTAAACTTGTTGTTTTACTTAGGGTCTTAACCCACAAGTGTTGAAACCATCCAAGCTTACAAGCTTGTGTTTTGGTAAAGGTGTGATTACATGGAGGCCTTGGCTATCCAACTTTCAATCCACCACCTCACTTGATGATTTCTATCCACTAAGCTATGTTCCACCTTCAATTGAGTAACAAGGCTATGACACGTCCCCAAATGTTTCCATGTTCGGGATGCATGCACCTAGCTTGCTTACTTGGTCGATACATAGTTTAGTGAGGTATCTTACTTTTATTTCATTCATGACCATCTGGATTGTCCTTGTGGGAATTTGTGTATTAGTGAATCTTATGAAAGAGTTAAGGACAATTATCCTCCTATCTCCATGCATGACTTCTATGACTTCCATGAAATCCATGAATTATATGATAAACTTGCTAATATAATATGTAACACACACACACACACATATATATATATATATAATAACTATAACTGAACCTTTGACAATGACCGTAGGGTTACTTGTCCTAATATTAGGTTATTTTATCTAAGACTTAACCATCGTTACGGTTCTATCGGGCATGACCCATAAAACCACAAACATCCTACAGGGCTTATAGTGTTAAAAACGAACGTTAACGTCTAGATAAATACTTTCGACATACATACTTTTGCATACTTTAAATTCCTAAACTAACGAACTCCATTGTGATTCCAATACTCACACACCTACGTTTCCTTGTGTAGGATAACTCGGTGTTCGTCCCTTAATCAACCAAACACTTTCACGGTCTTAAACTTTGCAAAACCGTAAGTACACTCGACACCCTTTTACGCTTTACACTTTTGGGTGCAATATGTTAATCTATCAAAAACACACTAAATCACACTTTTATTCTATTCAATCACACAAACAATCCATCATACATGCTATAGTTATGTGACGCCCGACTTGTTTACTTGGAACATTCTTATGTGATACTAATTGTCATTAACTTCGTATGAATTTCCCCTTAACATGTATAGCGCTATAGGAGTAACGCACCGCCCATATTCTTGAGGTCATGTTAAGTTTATTCTATTTTGAGATGACACGCGAGGGTTGACTTTTATAATCGCATGCCATGTTTACATTAATCTTGTATGCTAGCTTAACCTGTGGATTTGTTTAAACGGTTTTTTTTATTACTTATGCTATGATTCAAACTTGTGTACTCATACTTTGTAGTGAACTATACTTTTTAACATGTTGTTGGTTGAGGATGTTGATGTGACAAAACTTAGTAGGAATGGCATAAAAACACACTTAGAATGCTAAGTTATTTATTATGATTTGTTGAACTTGTCTTATTTGAATTTACATTGTATCGGATTATGTTGTACTTGACATTTTGGTGAATGAAATGAAATGAATTGTTTAATTAAATATTGTCACATTTAGTGTTATGATATCTCGGGAAATCTCGTTTGTCTCACTCTGATGTTTCTGCGATCGGTTGGGGTGTGACAGATTGGTATCAGAGCCATAACTATAGGGAATTAGGTAGAATTGCCATGTTCGACCTAGTCTATAGTTTAAGTGACCAACTTGACCTTTCTTAATCCATGCTTAAAATGTTAATTCTTCCTATTTTGCTTCTTCCTATATTTTTTTGTCCTAATATATATGCAATGTGTCTTTCCTAAGACACTTACACGACTTACACACTTGAAGACACTCATACTATAAACGAGACGATCTCACGAAAATAGGGGTGAAACCCGCACTTTGGTGATCACTCTTAATCCGCGTATTCGATTTTACACGAAATTACACCATCAAGTTAGGAGTGAAATCCACATCTTGATGGAGATTTCCATTTCATACTCTAGTGGACCCTTGCCAATGAGTCGGAATTCGCTCCTCATTTGGTAAGTACCAACCACACTTAGGGTAGGATGTTGTCAAGTTAGGGGTGAAATCCGCACCTTGTCAACTAGTCCCATTCCTCGATTTTCAATCTCGCCAAAGTTTCGATTTTTCGATCGGTTAGAGACGTGTAGTAACTGGAAGGGTAAAGTGCCGTTAATCACTTCTCGATGAGAGCATTTTACCTATAGGCCAAAGCACGTTTCTCTAATTTGAAAGGATCTAGATTCACTTTGGAATAGTCGACGTTTCTCAACCCGAAACACTCAAATGTTTTATTAAGCCATGTTATATCAATTATTATGTGTTCTAATACTTGTTACTCGTTCATTTCTAGCCCTATGCACAACTCGCACGCCTTTCGCAATCAAAAACAAGAATAATTGTCGTAAACTAACTAAATTTATACTCTTTATGCAATTATACGTGTCTATGCTTTTGAATACATGTTATGCCATGCCATCTATGTGAACTTATACGTGTTACGTGATACTTACATGCTCAAAAATGACTTCAGTAAACACGTTACAATCAAAGCCTTAACCTTTCCTCTATTGTCAATCATTTAGATGTCTTTCTCACAAAGTTTCGTTGGAAAGAAGAAGTCAAGGTCCCGCTCCAATTCGATGTCCAAAAAGGACTGCATGAAGTTCATGGCCGAACAAATGGCCGAGCAAATGGCCAACGTCATCCCCGATATTGTCAGCAAGATCCAACCCCCACCCAATGCCGAATCACCCCATACCTCTGTCGACTCCAAGGTGGAAACACCTAAATCGACTTTCACCCACACGTAGTTTTTCTCTTGCAACTCCCAGCCTTTCACCGGCGAAGAGGACGCCACCAAGTTGCTACAATGGTTTGACGCCATTGAGGTGACTTTCCTATAAAGTGGTTGTCCCGAGCACCTGCGTACTATAAACGCAATAGGCGTCTTCCGGTCAAGGGCTCATGATTGGTGGACCTCCGAGCGTAATACACGTGGGAACGATGCCGCACACGTTCTCCCGTGGAATGAGCTCAAGAAAATGATGGAGGTAGAATTTTGCCCCTACGAACGCCAACGACTCGAAAACGAGTTTTGGAACTTGAAACAGGTGGGGAACTACAACCCGACCTCACGGCCCGTTTTAAATAGCTTAGGGCGATTTGCCCTAGTCAAGTCGGCACAACCGAGAAGGCCATTGCCAAATATATACGCTGCCTTCCCCCTTACCTTACAAACCTTGTTGACGCAGCCTCACCCAAAACCCTTGAAGATGCCTACCGAGTGGCCACCAAGATTAACAACACCCACGTTCTCCATGAAGCCTCCTCCAAGACTTCATCGAGGAACGCCCACCAAGCCACCACCGAAGCCCCCATTGAACCCATCCCATCCAAATCACCAAAGAACAAAGGCAAGAAGCGGAAGGCTTCAACCCAATACTGCGCGGTTATCACTTTGCCAAACCCTCAACCCTCCCAACAACTAGCCTCCAACCCTATACCAGTCAAAAGGGTATACACTAGGCCGCATCCCAAGTGTAACAACTGTCCTTACCACCATCCCGTTAATGCCCCTTGCCACCTATGCACCAGCTGCAATAGGCATGGACACTTTGCCCCGTACTGTCGAAGTTTCCCGCAAGCCCCCGCCAACCAAGCCCGAGCCATCACCGCACCCCAAAACCCTGTCGTGAACCAAACCCGACCACCTGTAACCCATTTCGCGCCTGCTTCAGATGCGGAGATCCCAACCATTTTGCCAACACTTACCCGCAACGCAACAACAACAACCAGCAGCAGCAAGCTCAAGGTCGAGCCTTCGTCATCACTGCCGCACAAGCTCAAAACACCAACGATGTCATTTTGGGTATGTTTCTCGTTAACAATGTTTATGCTTCGTGTTTATTTGATACTGGTGCGGATAAAAGTTTTGCGTTCGTTGAATTTGAACCCTTGCTTAAGTGTAAACGTTCTCAGTTGCCTAAACCGTTTGAAGTGGAAGTCGCCGACGGAAAATCCGTCACTGTCGATTCTGTCCTTTCTAATTGTTCTTTGAATCTCAACGATCATACTTTTTCCATTGACCTCATATCCATGCAAATGGGTAGCTTTGATATCTTAGTAGGTATGGATTGACTTAGGCGGGTCCATGCTGAAGTTGTTTTTCCAAAAAGTTCATCCGTCTTCCTCTTCCTAATGGTGACTCCTTACACGTCTATGGTGAGAAACCTTCCAAAGGTCTCAAGCTTATGTCGTGTATCCAAGCAAACAAATACTTGCGTAAGGAATACTTCACCTTTCTCGCCCACATTGTGGAAAAGAAGGATAAGGGTCCAAGCGTGAGTGAAGTTCCCGTTGTTCGTGATTACCCTAACGTTTTCCCGGAGGATCTTCCTGGTCCTCCTCCTCCTTATTCGGTTAACTTTTGCATCGATCTCATTCCTGGCGCAACTCCTGTCGTAAAATCCGCATATCGCCTAGCACCCTAGGAGATGCAAGAGCTATCTATCCAACTTCAGGAGCTCCTTGATAAAGGCTTCATATGCCCTAGCACATCTCCTTAGGGCGCTCCCGTTCTATTCGTAAAAAAAGGAAGACTGATCCTTCTGATGTGCATTGACTATCGTGAGCTCAACAAGCTTACGATCAAGAACCGATATCCTCTTCCTCGCATCAACGATCTTTTTGATCAACTTCAAGGCGCGACTTGCTTCTCAAAAATCGATCTACGCTCTGGTTATCATCAACTTTGAGTTCTCGAAGAAGATATATCCAAAACCGCATTTCACACACGTTATGGGCACTACGAATTCGTAGCCATGCCTTTTGGTTTGACTAACGCACATGCGGTCTTCACGATCTTGATGAACCATGTATGCAAGCCTTATCTTAATCGTTTCGTGATCGTCTTCATTGACCGCATTCTAATCTATTCCAACACGCAAGAAGAACACTAGCGACACTTGCATCTCATCCTCCAACTTTTGCGTACTGAACGTCTTTACGCCAAATTCTACAAGTGCGAATTTTTGCTAAAGGAGGTTCAATTCCTCGGTCATGTCGTCAACGCACTCGGTATCCACGTCGACCTCGCAAAAATCAAAGCAGCGAAGAATTGGATCGCTCCTAAGTCCCCGTCGGAAATTCGTTCGTTTCTCGGTTTAGCTGGTTACTACCGTCGGTTTATCTCGAATTTCTCCAAGATCGCCGTACCTCTCACTTCCTTGAATCAAAAGGATAAACCTTTTGTTTGGAGTTCCGAGCAAGAGGAGTCTTTTCAAACACTCAAGAACATGCTTTGCCATGCTCCTATCCTAGCCCTTCTAGATGGTAACGACGACTTTGTCATGTATTGCGATGCCACAAAACATGGTCTTGGTTGCGTTCTAATGCAATGAGATAAGGTTATCGCTTACGCGTCACAACAACTCAAAATTCATGAGAAAAATTATACTACTCACGACCTTGAACTTGGTGCAGTTGTTTTTGCATTAAAGATATGGCGAAACTACCTTTATGGTACAAAGTGTACGGTCATCACCGACCATAAGAGCCTCCAGCATATCTTCAATCAAAAGGAACTCAACATGCGTCAACGTCGTTGGGTGGAATTGTTAAACGACTACGACTGCGATATTCACTACCACCCTGGTAAGGCGAATGTTGTAGCCGACACTCTTAGTCGGAAAACCAATGTTAAGCGTATACGTTGCTAGCAAACCTTGGGAAAGCTTCAAGAGCTTATTCATGAGGCAAAATACTCAATCGTTAATGAGGGTAACCTTGATAATGAGTTAAAGTGTGGTGCCGAAAATCAACTCGTGACCAAATCCAATGGGATCCTTTACTATCTTGATCGTATTTGGATTCCGAACCGTGGCAACCTTCATAACCTCTTAATGAGTGAAGCTCATAAATCCCGATATTCTATTCATCCCGGTGCTGATAAGATGTACCAAGACCTTCGTACGTCCTATTGGTGGCCTGGTATGAAGAAAGATATCACCGTCTATGTTTCGAAATGCCTTACTTGTTCCAAGGTAAAGGCCGAACATCAACGTCCCTCTGGCTTACTTGAACAACCAGAAATTCTCGTCTGGAAATGGGAGAGCATAGCCATGGATTTCATTACCAAGCTCCCTCGTACCTCGTCATGTCATGATAGTATTTGGATAATCATCGACCGTCTGACCAAATCTGCTCACTTCCTTCCCATACGTGAAGACTACCGAGTCGAGAAATTGGCTCGTATCTATACGGATGAAGTCATCTGTCATCACGGTGTCCCCGTTGAAATTATCTCGGACCATGATGGTCGTTTCACTTCCCGTCTTTGGCAAACATTTCAAAAAGCTCTTGGTACTCACCTCAATCTCAGTACTGCTTTCCATCCTCAGTCTGATAGTCAAACCGAGCGTACTATTCAAACTCTAGAGGACATGCTTCGTTCTAGCATAATCGATTTTGGTGGCAACTGGGATATGCACTTGCCTTTGGTGGAATTCTCTTACAATAACAGTTACCACGCGAGTATTCAAATGGCACCTTTCGAGGCATTGTATGGTCGCAAGTGCCTTTCAAAAGAAAGATTATTATTATATATAATAAGTTTTCCAACATTATTTGACACTAAGTACTTAGTTGGTGTGTTTGACTTTAAAAGTCCACCCACTATTACTGTTTTTTTAAGTCAACTTATATTGCTTCCAAAGTATTCTACAAATTTATACCTTTAGACCTGGTATTAATCACCTGATTACATCATACACAGGATTCAACAATCCATATAAAAAAAAATTGCGAGTATAAAGAGCCGAGCCACGATCACCATCCTATAAGGATTGATCTTGCTGGATGCATTTGGTACTTTTCTTGAAAGCGACTATCTTGTGTCATCTAACCTGCATGATCAGTAACATTATAACAATATAGATTCATTTTATATATTAAACTTAAGCCCGCAAACGGGTTAAAATAGGCCGGTTCAAAATGAGTCATTTAAAAGGCATCAATAAAGCCTGAAAAGAGTATACTACCAGTTTTAGAATTGTATATTAACTAAAATAAAAGGTGGCTTGTGTGAGTGATGAAAAAATAACATGTAAACCTTTCCTTAGACCATAATATATATGTTTACCATAAAGTTCATAGTTCTAACTTGAATTAATAATTGGTTTTATTTGACGATTAACCTGTTTTAAACGATAAACATAAAAATAATCAGCTAGCTTACCTTAATTTGCACCATTCAACTTCTAGGCGAGTGACCTGATCTTCAGATGAACTATCACTATCTGAATATGTATGGATACCATCTAACCATTATATTAAGAACATTTAAAATTCTGACTACAAATTGAAAAATAAACAACATAATTACCGTATGAGAGAGGAAATGTTGGTGCTCATCAAGATCTGGATCTTGAATGGATGAAGAAACACAGAGAATGAGATGAAAATGAGAGACCTGAACCAGAGATGAGATGAAAATGAGAGAGGGTCAGTGAAGATCTCAAATTGTTTGGATCTATCGATTGGATCTAGTGAAATCTTCATTGATCTTGTGAAATCGCCTTGATGTTCTTAAATCGCCAAGAGAGAAAGGGGCAATAGGATTTTGAAAATATGAGATCAGAAAAATGAATCTAGAAAACCCTAGATGTGTATCCGTGGCAGGGGAGTATGGGAAATTGGGATGAGAGGGAATTGAAAAATTGAATGCAAAAATTGGCCGCTCAAACATATTATGCTTGAAGATGTTGTACTTCATGCATTAAAGGAGTTTTAAGGGAAGTGACAAATTACCTTAAATTACCCTTTGGATATGCTTATTAATATAGTATAGATATTAAAATTAAGAGATTTTTCAGATAATTAATTTTTTGGTTGATTTCGGTTCAATTTTGTCTGTTTTCGGTTTGGTTTTGAATAACGATTTAGTTATTGTTCACTGATAATCGGTTTTGGTAAATAACCGATAGGTGCGTGCGCTATGTGACGGGAAACACATATATTGCCATGGGTGCATTGTTCGGTTTGTTAGATTATTATCCTCAACCGAAATGGAGGTCATCGATTAGTCTATTTTATTAATCAATTTGTTTTCAGTTAATCGGTTTGGTTTATTCAGTTAGATTGATGGTTTTTTGTTTGATTCATTTAATTTCGGTTAATAGCTAAAACCAAACATGGGCTAAAACTTTTGATTAGAAATATCTGAAATGTAGGTATAAATACATGAAATGGAGGTATAAATATAAAAAATACGGTATAAATATGAACTACATGAACTGAAGGTATAAAAGCTAGAAATATATGAAAATAAAAATGGTATGGTTCGGTTAATTTTGGTTAAACAAGGGTACAAAAAATTGATAACCGTCTTTTGGTTAATTCGGGTTTTGGTTAATCAACTTTCAATTAACTCAATTTTTGGTTGATTTCGGTTCGGTTCGGATTGGTTTCTGTTAACGAATCAATTATTACTCACATTTAGATATTTTAATCATGTAACATATCAAACTTTTAATTAAAAAATATAACTATATATATATATATATATATATATATATATATAAACATACCAAGAAGTTATGATCGTCTAAAAATCGTGGGGTGGGGGTAGTTTTATATAAGGAGATAAAATGTAAGTACTAACTAACTATATAATTTTGTTAACGATGAGAGTTTAATCACTTGACATTCTGTAGTTATTAAACATTATAGGATAATGACTAAGTACGTTGGGCTTTAATCACTCGTACATTAAGGCATATCTACGTGACCTTTTAATCCACACGTCAATACTAACCAAGACAACTATCGAAACGTCGTCAAAATTGAGTAGGTCGTCACGGTACTTTTGGAATTTTTTTAAAACATTATAGTTATAAGATATGATAAGAATACGTAAAAGAATAATAAATTTGTTGTGGATGGAGAAAGTGTAATTAATTATTCATAATTATACTAAAATTTAGGGATTTAAGTGTAATAAGATGGGGGACTAAATATAATTATTGTTTAAAAGACAAATTTACTTTCATTGTGTACTTATAATTTAAGAGAAAAAATACTTATTTTTTTGATATCTTAAAATGTCTATATCTCATGCATTATAATATAGTATAGATTAGGTTCTGTCTTTCATCTTTTAAAATTGATGACTTTATCTTTTGTTTTTAATTAAATTATCTGATAACATAGTAACTCTTGGAAAATCTCAACAAATCCAAAAAATAAATAGAACGTCAAATAAAATAGATGAAAATAGAAATAGATAGAAATTATAGTAATTATGAATTATTATTTTACTCTTTCAATATTTTTGATAATTGTCCACAGCTGATGGTTTAAATTTTGTTTTACCTTTATCAACAAATCATGATATTGAACTCTCTTAATGATTTTGATTTTAAACAAGTATTTTTATTTAAGCGTGAGTGATTAGCGGGACAAAATACAATCAAATATCATATAACCATAATATATCCTTTTTAAATTACATATTTACATGTTTATCCTTTTGGATAATGTGACCGGTTTCGATAATAAGGTATAAAAGTTTTAGTATTAGCTTCTTTTAAAACAATTAATATAAAAATTAAGGTAGTTGTTATAATAATTATATTAAAATATAATTAGTTTGTTATATAAGCGATAAATTTGGGAGAAGTTATGCGGTTTAAACAATTTAGCTTGCTTTACAATGTTATATAACTTTACTATCCTTTTTAACATTTATATTTTTTATTATTAAAAAGAAAATACGGGTCGATAGCCCATGTGTATTCGACTATATGTGTTATATTTATCTAAATTCTAATAAATGACTCTAATTAATGTCATGTTACATTTGTTTTATAAGTTTAATGATAATATTTTTAATATTATTTATTTAATATTTAATAACATATAAATGCTCACAAACAGTAATAATAAAAAGGTTTTGGTTATTATACTTTTGGTATATCCTATTTAGAACTTTCGTTTTTTTCTATATAATTATTATTTTTTTGTTTATCAAATTGATATATAATATTTCATATTCTATATATTTATCTATTGATATATTTAATATTACATATCTATATCTATTTATATACTATATAATAAAACTTATCATTATATTATGTCATGTATCTTTTGATTTTTTCACTAATTTCTTATGGATAATTATTATTTATAGATAACCCTCCTACTAAATTTTATTTAATTTAATCTCTTATTAATAATTATTATTTAATATTATAGATAATCATTGTTTAGTATAAATTTAATGTAAATTTCTCATTTGTAATATTATTTATTTGATTGATTTTCTATATTATATTATCTTCATTGTTTATATTACATAACATGTCATATAACAATTTTTAGTTTCCTTTTCCCCAAATTATTATTTGTTTTTTAAAGACACCTACTTTTTATTTATAGTATAAAAATTTGCTCTTATTCTTTTTGTTGATATAATTATCTCTAATAAACTTTAAACTTTTACCATAGTATATAATGCTAGACATAAAATCGAAAAACATTTTATATGGCATCAATAACTTAGGACACATTTTGTATGGTATATAATTATATGTATTGCACATTTTAATAAAATAATACCAAAAAATTACAAATATAAAATCATTAATTTTACTAAAAATAAAAAAGTCTTATTTTTTTAAAAAATAATTCAAAAAATATATAACTAAGAACATATGACATTATAATAAATTTAACCGATTTATAATTATACAACCTCCCAACTAATCAATCATATTTTTTCTATCTTATATTAATAAATACATAAAAATTAATATTAAATCTTATCCTACTTTAAATTTCAAATAGAATACTTCTATTTTTCCAATAAAATATTATCCTTAAATTTAAATTGTTAATTTGATATATTTTTAAATAACCAAATTATTAATCACCAAAACCAAACTTTGTATTAATATATTTTTTTTCATTACTAAATAATTATTATATCAATTTTATTACATTATTTTTAAACAAATTGTATATAACTTTCAATATTCTTTTATATAAAATTAGATTTATTATCGGTTATTTTAAATATAATTTAAATTTATCACTCAAATGGCTGGTTATTTGCTTATTCAATAACATGTTTGACCACTGTATCTTCTTTTCAATAATAATCGCCACAATCACCATATTTATCACTGAGTATATCCATTAGTTTTTTGAAATATAAGTTTCTTATTATTTGGTATATAAAATCATATTTATTCAACCCGTGTAATACACGAGGGTTTTTAAAGATATATTTTTTTTTGTTATTTTGTAACCAATATTACATTTATTCAACCTGTTGATGCACTTTATGTGCGTCACTCTGCGAATAGGCTAAAAAGAGTGTGTATTCAATATTGTATAGATTAGATACGAACACACGACCCAAGTACGAACGAGAACTGGCTCGTACGAGTGACAATGTGGCTCGTACGAGTGATAAACAACTCTACTCATATGAGTGACAATGTGACTCGTACGAGTGACAATGTGACTCGTACGAGTGATAAATAGCTCTACTCGTACGAAGGACACTATGTAACAAGCCAACCTGCTCGCTTCTCACGAGCTGCTCATGTCTATATATGTGTTGTGTGTTCATTAATTAAGTGAGTTTTAGAAGTTCCCTAAGAGGAAACGCTGGCGGATTCTCTCCAGGAATTCTGCCAGCCAGACAAGATGTATACTCTTTCGGTATGAATGAATGAATGCTTCCGCTGATTTTGTTTCTACTCCCCTGTTATAACGTTCTACCGAATCGGTACTATCAAACGCCCAAACTTCCATCTAGAATCACCGTCACCGGGACCCACGACTTGTATCAGAGCTATGGTACCGATTCATTCAATCTAACAGTTGATGAATCACCTACGCTCATGAATTTTGGACGTATGAGGGGTTTTAGACATAAAACATCAAATAATCGGACAATCCACGGACATAATGTAAAATTGAAACCATACGATTGTTAGAAACTGATTTTCGATCAGATCTGTGCAAAAATCATCTTGAAATTCGAAGAAATAAAGATTCTGGATCGAAAAAACATAAGGCTCGTTTGTACGAGTGAGCCTCAGTGTTGTCACTCGTATGAATCACCATTTGTACGAAGAACCACTCGTACGAAGTGGTGATAAAAAGGGCATTTTTTGATCGTATCGACGAGACGAGTGTCCAGAAAAAATTTGGTGATTACAAATTTTTTCGCGATTTTAACGTATAATTCGGGCTGTTCGTGGACACCGTCTAGAGCTTCAGTGTATAGATTTGATGATATGCTCACAAAATGTTGAAGATATTGGGGTAGTCACTGATCCCCGCACAAAAGATTGATCATCTAGTGTAGTGACTTTAGTATGCCTTAACATTAAATCCGCATTTGATCAAAACTACAATTTTGGGAAATTTTCCCAAAATTTGGTTTTGTGAGACGATGCTTAAGACGTCAGAAATTGCAAAAATGAGGGGAAAAAAGTTTCACGTATATGTTAATATTCCGGCATTTTTGAAATTCGTGACCATGCAATAGTATTCGGGTGGTTCCGACTATAGATTATCTAGGAAACACAGAGCATCGAAGATTCATTAGTGATGAGTAAAGTTGATGTCTATTTTTCGTAAAAGTGGGGTTGCATAATTGAGTATTGGAGGAATTGTTCATCGGATTCAGTATTTGTGGTCATGTTGATGCCTGAGTCTTCGTACAAGAAGGTTGCATACACGACTGCTTAGTGGTACAAAGTATCCAATTTAACTCCGCAGGGCAAATGAATTGTTTTCCAAACTAAACGCCAGAAATAAGGATGCTTTGTGATTTAAGTTGTCACCGGGACTAACGAGGAAGGCTATATACTTAGAATTCATGACTAAAGAAGATGATATAATAAATCTTTCAGACAAAAAATGTGTACCAGTTGCTCATGAAATAGATGATACATTTGGAGTTTCGTGATCAAAGGATGTTCCAAATTTTCAAACATGATACAGATTGATGCTTAAGGGTTAAATACCTGATCTTCAATGTGGAAGTGGATGCACATACGAATGCTTATCTTTAACTATGCAAGGCAAATGAACTGTTTTCAGGAATAACTGCCAGAAAATGAGGATGTTTTGTAGTTTGAGTTGCGCCATTCCAGCGGAGATATCTATACATCTGTTATTGTGCAAGGCAAATGAACTGTTTTCGTACGAGTCACATTGTCACTCGTATGAGTAGAGGTGTTTATCACTCGTACGAGCCACATTGTCCCTCATACGAGCCAGTTCTCTTTCGCACTTGGGTCGTGTGTTCGTATCTAATCTATTCAATATTCAATACACATGCTTTCTAGCCTATTCGCATAGTGACGGACATAAAGTGCATCAAGAAATTCCCCCTTGGACCTCACTGTCGAAGCTTGATCTTGATCTTGAAATCTGAGAGCCGTATTTGAATATTCTGCAACTTCAGGTATCTGTCGGTGTTGTAGAACGCGTCAACAAATTCCCCCTCGATTGATGATCCGGGTTTGCATTATCTACTTTTATGGCGCAACTTCGATAGTGACGTCCAAAAAAAGAAGGCATTTTTTTATCGTATCGACGAGACGAGTGCCCAGAAAAAATGTGGTGATTACAAATAATAGACATATCCTAGACATAGGCGATAGACATTACATAAGGACATGCAATACATATTAAAACGACATTTTGAACCATGTTTACATAACCGACATCTCCTAGACGTAGGCGATGGACATCATAAATGACTTCGTATTAATAAACGTGTTGGTGTCTATTTTTCGTAAAAGTAGGGTTGCACAACTTAGTCTTGGAGGAGTTGCTCATCGGATTCAGTAGTTGTGGTCACGTTGATGCTTGAGTCTTCGTACAAGAAGGTTGCATACACGACTGCTTAGTGGTACAAAGTATCCAATTTAACTCCGCAGGGCAAATGAATTGTTTTCCAAACTAAACGCCAGAAATAAGGATGCTTTGTGGTTTCAATTGTCACCGGGACTAACGAGGAAGGCTATATACTTAGAATTCATGACTAAAGAAGATGATATAATAAATCTTTCAGACAAAAAGTGTGTACCAGTTGCTCATGAAAGAGACTATACATTTGGAGTTTCGTGATCAAAGGATGTTCCAAATTTTCAGACATGATACATATTGATGCTTAAGGGTTAAATACCTGATCTTCGATGTGGAAGTGGATGCACTTACGACTGCTTATCTTTAACTCTATAAGGCAAATGAACTGTTTTCAGGAATAACCGCCAGAACAGATACCTGATTGAAGTTGCAGAATATTCAAACACAGCTCTCAGATTTCAAGATCAAGATCAAACTTCGACAGTGACATCCAAGGGGAATTTGTTGATGCACTTTATGTCCGTCACAGTTCGAATAGGCTAGAAAGAGTGTGTATTGAATATTGTATAGATTAGATACGAACACACGACCCACGTGTGAATGAGAACTGGCTCGTACGAGAAACAATGTGGCTCGTACGAGTGATAAACAACTCTACTCGTACGAGTGACAATGTGACTCGTACGAGTGATAGACAGCTCTACTCGTACGAAGACACTTCGTACGAAGCCAACCTACTCACTTCGCACGAGCTGCTCATGTCTATATATATGTGTTGTGTGTTCATTGATTGTGAGTTTTTTAAGTTCCCTAAGGGGAAACGCTGGCGGATTATCTCCAGGAATTCCGCCAGCCAGACAAGATGTATACTCTTTCGGTATGAATGAATGAATGCTTCCGCTGATTCTGTTTCTACTCCACTGTTATAACGTTCTACCGAATCCGTACTATCATACGCCAAAACTTCCGTCTAGAACCACCGTCACCGGGACCCACACAACCCGTGTAATACACATGGTTTTAAAGATATAACTTTTTACTATTTGGTATATAAAATTTTTATTCAACCCGTACAATACATATGGTTCTTATAAATATAACATTTTATTATTAAATATATTAAATTACATTTATTCAACCTGCACAAGAAATGAGGTTTTTGAAGATTTATTGTTTTATTATTTAGTGTATATGATTCATTTATCCAACTTGTGTAACACACAGGGTTATAACCTAGTTCTATATAAACAATATCTGTAAAAACCATCATCAATATCAATGGATTTAGTATCATTTTAAATATTATTCAAGTACAATTATTATGTATTTTTTTCTCGGGTGTTACAACTATACCATCCTAGAAGAAAATTTTGTTCTCAAAATTTCTAAATAAAGGAGACCCAAAACCTGAGTCAAAAGAGATCGATACATAATTCATAATATCATACGTCTACATTAGATGAATATGAATACTAATCATTGTGATAACCTAATTTGTACATATATCTACCAATTACCTCACATGTTTTGTTTTAATAAAATCGACCGTAAAGAGCATCAGCTAAAATACCATAATTGTAACACTCCAACCAACTTCAAATCTTTTAAGTTATATTTAAAAGATACACAATAATAAAATTAATATTTTTTATATACGATATTATATATAAGGTAATACACAATTTCAATTAGTCATATGATATATATATATATATATATATATATATATATATATATATATATATATATATATATTTATGTATTACGTATTTTTCAGCATTCAACACGTGTGATGCATAAGCTATAATAATTAACATAAACTGGTTTTTGTGATCGATTCAACTTAGTTGTATGAACTGTCATATGGTAACTAAAAAACTTCATTCATATAATTTTTTATAGATTATATATTATATTATATCATTTTTATTGTACAACACTACAACACCGTGTAATACCGGGTTATAAACTAATATATATATATATATATATATATATATATAACTAATTAGTAAGTAGACTTTTTAGTAATACAAAATATGCTTGTTTAATAATATAGAATTAAAAAACTACATATTGTTCGTATGTTCATTTGTGTCTATCTATGGTTTGTTCAATTATGTTCATTTGTGTTCGTTTAAGTTTGTTTGTTTATGTTTGTTTGTGACTCTTTAGGTTTCTAGATAGAGGAATATGAATGAATATGAACATGGCCATCATCTTTGACTTCTTTGACTTGGACCTTTAACTTTGTTGCCCGTTGACTAGAACTAATAAAGCACAGTTACCCGGCATGAGCTGCACTTACAGACTCCCCCTTCACTATTGCTTGTTATCTCTGATATTGATATCTTGAGTCACTGAGTATTGCACTTACAGGCTCCCCCTTGACTGATGATATAATGCCTGCTTTTAAGTTTGGCAGCGACTTGATCTTTCCGGAAGACCATAGCGATCGTCAACCCTTCTAATGAAAGACTTGTTGACAATCGCTTAAATGGCCGCTTTGAGAAACTTGAAGAATCCAACATCAAGCACTGTCGATCCTTCCCTTCAAACTAATCCCGAATCAAGTAGCACGAACCGACCTACAACCAAATGTAAGAACATCGCGGGATCCCTGATCTCAAACTTAATCGGTAGAAGAACGAAATGTATGATTTCCAATGCTCAACATCGAACACTGCAATTTCCACAAAGACATGAAGGTTGGTTCTATAAGTTAATAACAAACCAAACTCTGAAAATGTACATCCACCATCTTCATCAGAGTCTTCAACCGAGATTCTAAAATCATTTCATCTCGAATCTTTAAGATCCTATCTCGTATCTTCACGAATCCACCAATTACCTGATGATTTTCATCTCCGGTCTCCCCTTTAATGTAAGAATCTTCTAATTATTTCAAGAAGCCGATTATTCACCAACTTGGAAGAGGGACCATGAACACTGATCTTCTCAGCTCTAACCGGCATATGATAAAGGCTCAATCTTCAACTAATTGGCAAACAAACAATTAGCTTCATCACATCAACACTTGATCAAACATCGAACAAACTCGATGTAACTCAGTCACACGCTAGCTCTAAACTGTATCATGTTAAACTTTTCTGCACCTGCGAGATTAAGCCTCATTTAATCTCAAGATTGTAAACACGAACTTTTTTCACTGTCGCACCACGAGCTTTTAGAAATTTACAAAGAAAATAGGATATTTTAAGTTTTTAATCCTCCTCTTTCTTTGTAAACTTTTAAAGTCTAAGGCACTTAAACTTCGTTTCTCCTCGAATGCCCGATAAAAGTCCCAAATTGTCCCAAACTCTAGTACAGATCAAATCCGAACACCGAGATCTAGTAACCGAATTTAACTCAAATATTCCGAATATAACACATGAATTCGGAATTCCCTATACTTAAAAGTTCGAAAAAAAAAATTTACTCCGAATTTATTCAACAAATTCGGATAATTTTTTTACTCACCAAGTCCGAATATTTTAATTTAATTCCATATTTGTCAAATTAATTCTGAATTTAATCATAAAACATTGTATTCAACTTATGTTTTCCAAACATAACTTATATATTCCGAATATAACCCATATATCGGATAGGAGACAACCAAAGCACAAATTCGGACCTAAACATCTAAAATTCAGACTGAAACTTCTCAAATTCGAACAAGGATCAGCATACGCAAAATTCGGACTAGATGGAATCACTAATTCGGACAGAGTCAAACCCAGAGTAAGTTTGATATTCAAACCAAACCCGGACAATTTCCAAATTCACAAATCCGGACATTTATAAACTCGGAATCATGATCCAACATTAACAAATCTGGAACTTGATAATTTGACAAGTTCGGATCTTGCTTAAACTTGGAACAACAACAACCTAAGGTTTAAATTCAGAACAAGTTCCAAATAACAAATTCGGACAGAATCAATCTCACAAATTCGAACAACAGACTCTATGCAAATTGGAAAAAGTCTAGTCCAGATTTACCAATTATCTTCCGGGTTATCTACCAATACGTGACTTAACATAAAGGTCATAGATAAACTCAAAAGAAATTAATTCGGAACACTTAACACTTAAATAAATTCGGACAGGGCAATATCAGATCAAACCTTAAATCTTCAAAACTTGGAAAACAAGAAAACCATCTCCTTTATGAAGAACGCTAAAACAACTCCAATTTCTTCAGAGCTGAACCAAAATCACTTAAATTTCTTCAAGTTTTCTGCAGAAACTTCATTTGAAGACATTAAACAACTTAATTTGATCCAGAAATCAGAAACACCCTTCGAAATCAACAAAATCTCGTTGAATCTCACGTCTCCCTGATGTTTGGCGAAAATAATCATCAAATCAAGAGCAATGGTGAATCGGAAGGCGATTAGACCATTCTGAATCGGTAACCGTGCTCTGATACTACCTGAGAGTCCCCGGGACCCCCTAGATCATCGACAAACAACCTCCATTACACTTGATTCAAGACATGAAACATTAAAACATAAACAAGATGGAAAGATGTAGAAGATGAAAACCCTTTATTATCAAATCATTCATCACAGATTTACAAACCGAAAGAGTACACATCATCTTCCCAAACGTGGTTTAGGTCACATATACCTAAACCATGACTTTCTTTCTCTAGACACACAGTCTCTCTCTCTCTCTAGGCTCACCCAGAAATCCTAGAAAGTTCTCTCAAATCTTTCAAGCATTGCCCTAATCTAAGCTATACAACACATATATATAGACTAGGGACCAAACCCGGACAAAACATATTGTTCGAGATATAACAATTAATCATATCCGACTTACTAACAAACTCTGAATAATAACCAAACAAACATTTGAATTTAACTCATAAATTCGGAACCTTTAATACATAAGGAACTATCTGGGTTTATGACTTAAATCCGGACAAGGTCACAAACTCGGACAAGATAACAAACTCAGACAAGGTATCAAACTCGGAACCACTATTCCAAGTTAATCTTGTAGTCTAGAATTGCTCATGCTTCATCATCTTTGACTTCTTTGACTTCGACCTTTGACTTTGTTGACCATTGACTAGAACTGACAAAGCACAGTTACCCGGCAGGAGCTGCACTTACAGACTCCCCCTTAACTATTGTTTATCAGTTCTGTCTGACACTGATATCTTTTGTCATCGGGTATTGCACGTACAAGCTTATCTAACCGGGTTTTGGGGTTGGGATTACCTAAAACCTATCCCAAACCCGACCCATTGCCATCCATAGTCTGATGTTGTAAATCAAATGGATGAACGCAGTATACTCACTTGCTACGATGAATTGTTGTGCTTGCCTTGATTGTAGGGGTATGTCATGGAATGGGACATACGGGTACTGTAATATAATATTACCTTAAGCATATCACAGAGTTGAAAATTTCAAAGCTGAGCGTAAAAGTTTAAGTGGACAAACATACTGGTAATCACATAGACCAGTCTAATTAAGCTCATACCAAGATTGTTGCATCTATCTCGACATCTGTTAAGAGAATATGGGCCCATGATTAATAAAAGATGTCCAGCCCATATTAACTATAAAAGAAAAAAAATCCTTTTTCAAGATTTCATTCTCGAAATCTATGTGCTCATCTCAATCTCTCTCTCAAATATCCTTACCTACCTTGAAATCGAGGTTAATCTAAGTGTAAAACTAATCAAGACTTATTTAAGGTGATTATGATACGTTGATTATATGTCAAGTTTTGATTGCAGGTTTTAATAGTTTTGATTGCAGGTTTTAATAGTTTTGATTTTTAAGTTAGGGTTTAAATTGGGGGTTTGGATGATGGTGATGACCGTGGAAGACGGTGGTTGATGGTGGTCGAAATGTTTGCATGGTGATGATGACGATGGAGGATGGTGGAACACAACGGTGATGTGTGTTGGAGAAGGTGGTGAGATTAGGTGACTGTTCTGATGATGATGATGGTAATTAGGGTTAATGATAGGCAGTGCACTGCTTTCGAGACAAACAAGATATTTTGTATTGAAATCCCCAAGTTATAGGGATTTTGAAAACATATATTTGAATGAAATATAAAGATCCGTAAATGAGAAACTCCAAATCTCTAATTCTTCTTGAAAAACATAATGGCCTTCTCGAAATCAAATTCAACTTCCTTAAACTAATATGGACCTCTCGAAAATATTTTGGGCCTCTGGATCAGCTAAATTGGACTGTAAAATAACATGTATGAACTGTTGGATTGAAAAGTTCTCGAAAAACAATTAGTAACCTCGAAAACTCAAGGGTTCTTGAAAACGTTGGTGACCTTGAAATGCCAAGGATTCTCGAAAACTCTTGAAGATTGACAAACGTCATGGTCAATTTGTTGACTTGTTGACTTAGTTAAGGGGTTGATTGGTCAAGATTCTTCATTTTATGTGTTCCTATTTGGTTTGTTTAGTATAGATTATGTACACACAACCTGACTTAGAGATAAAGCATGGGCATAACCAGGAAGATTACTTGTCTGATCCGTCTGGGAAATTCTGTGTTGAATTTAAATCAATGATTGTAGGGTTGAATACATGCAAGATCGCTCACGCTTTACCAGAAACCCATTGATAGATGCCGATATGATTCAAGCTTTCTGGAAGACAGCATCATTTAATCTAAAACGAGCAAATGGTGAGGGCACAATTGAAGCAACAATACAAAAGAAGAAAATTATCATTTCATAAGCCATTGTTCGAGAAGTTATATTGTTTAGCGATAAACTAAGTGATCCATCTACGTTCTCAAAGGATGTTATTTTGGGAATTTTGCAAAAATTAAGCTACGAAGGAACCTATCATTTATCTTAAAGAAGATGCTCCCTCCATACTGGAGAATATGATGCACATGTTTTCTGTTGTGCATTTATGAGAACAAGGGTGGATTAGATCAGTTGCATCAGTCGCAGGCTAATGCATTTGTGGCTTTGATAGAAGATTGGGACTTTAACTACTCAGCTTTTATTTTTTATAACTTAAAGAAGAACTTAGACAATGCTCGCAAGAAGGATATGTTTCTTCTGTATCCTCATTTCATTAAGATGATCTTGGATGCTAAATACCCTGAGTTGGTTAAGGGTACGAACTTTCGAGATTTAAAATCGATGGGTCAAGGATGTTTTACTATAGGCAAACAAGTTCGACAGATATCGAAGAAGAAATTCTTGGGGTTACATCCTTTTTGAAAGTATGGTAAGTTCCCTGCTTTAGAAGTAGAAGTGAATGAATCTGAACCAGAGGTAAATGACGTAGTTGCCGAAAAACGTGATGTTTAGTCTGTAACAACCAGAACATTTGAGGTTACCACCTTACTCTTATATTTTCATTTACGATGATACATCTTACAGTTTATATTGACGACACTACTTTACATGACTACTTTACATGATGACAATATTCACCTTAATAAAAAAAGTTCGAAACCGAACCAAATCCAACCTGTCTCCCCACCTCTCGGCCCAAAACCGCCCCCACCCTTGCGGCCCAAGTTCCCAAAACCGCCCCATCCCCTTGTTTTATATAATTACATATGATGTATGTATGTGATAACAACACAAAAAAACCCTAATACCCTCTCTCCCTCACCTTCGACATGCGGCAAACATACCCCCACCACCGTCCATCGCTCCTCCTCTCTCTCGCTATTCTCTCTTTCACTCTAACTCTCTCATCTATCTCTACAAGGTTAGTTATGTTTTTGGTGTTGTTTCAGTTTGAAATTCTTGTATTCAAGGCTGTGTTTTTGTGTGCTTTAATAATCATGCTGATCTTAATGGTATATAGTAGGGTAGAATGCATGAAAACCATGTGTGGTATCTTGTTTTTCCGATTAGTATACTTGAAGCATGCATATGTTAACTATGTTTTATAGTTTGTAATGATTTCAATGTGTAGACATGTTATACTGAGAATAAATAAACAATAACCTGCTGTTTGTGAGGTTAAATGTTGTTGTTGTTCGCTAGGTATGTGTTTAGGATCATAAAACTCATTTTAAGAAGTCGGGTAACGAAAACAGGAAGTTGTCCAATAGTTACAGCCGACTTCAGTTGGCTGTAACCGGGTCATAACATAACAAAAATTGGATTTTTATGATTCCAAAATGTGGTATTTTGAAATAAGCTTCTACTTGCGCATGAATCTAAATTTTGGAAGTCATGCGTTTTTTCTGCAGAATTTGTACGTTATTCTTAACGTCAAAACTTGGGTCATCCTTGGAGCTAAGTTGTGAAATTTATACAGTAGATGTTCCTAGGTGACAGCGTAAATCTCCAATTAGAATTACGTCAATCTGATAATCGAGGATTTTTAAATGAATTTTTCCGTGAACTGCAGTCAGAAAGTGACAAATCTAATAGTTGTTTAGTAAAAGATTTTTAAAGAATTATTCGTAAAGAGTTAGGCCTTGAAATTTCTACACAACATCAACCCATCCGAGTGGTGTGTCACATAAAAAATACGTTAATTTTTATAGCCCTGTAAATAGGTTGAACGAGTCTCTCAAAATAGCCTAGTTTCAATGATTTTTGCTAGGCTGGAAACATGAACGTTTAAGAACCGAACTTGCTACTTTTAGTATCAACAATTGTTTTTTAATTGTATAAATAGCATGTATCATATCGTAGGAAGGTTGTGAACATGGCTATAGAACCATATAATAGAAGTGCCATGTGATTACTTGTTCTTATGCTAGTTATTATAGGGCGTAGTTGATCGCTCTAGATTTCATAAGTAAATCTTATAAACCGTGCTAACTATTATAGGGCGTGGTTGATCGCTCTAGATTTCATACACTTAGTTAAATCTTACCGAGCAATACAAAGGTGAGTTCACGACCCCTACATTTTTATACGGTTTTAAATACACAGGGGGAGAAAACATGTACCATTACGGTAATGTAACGTTTTTACTGTTACGTATGAACGAACTATATTGGGAGGGGTTATGTTATACGCTTATCACAAGGAAGAATTATATCACATGCCAGTCCCCTTAAAACTTACTATGCCGTTAGTATTGGATTATAGCAAGGGAATTTTTAGTAGTACTACTGGGCTCGACAAGCCCCACTCGTGTTGGTCGAGCCAGTTAGACCAAACGTCGAAGGTCACGGGTGTAGAATTTGCCTAACACTTAGCCATGGTTGGTGATAAACCTGGCACGACAGGGGTAGCAACGTCAGCTTCGGATCGAACACTTTGTTGACATGACCTAGGCTAGCTACCTAAGCATTTGACATATACTGCTAATCAATATAACAACGTGATCGGGAATTGAATTGGGAAACTTACAATAATCTGATTCGGGTGGGATCAGGGAAACTTTATAAAAATTGTGAACCAAAACCTGTGAACTCACTCTTCATTAATTGTTGACACTTGATTTTTACATGTTTTTCAGGTCATTAAGGTATCATTCCAGAGTAGGAGCACATCACGCGCATGAAAACTAATTTTATTTAAACGTTTTGCATCTTTACTTTTAAGTTCCTTAGGTTGGGCGTTTATTTTGACTCACACTTAATTTTCATTTACTTGCACTTCCTCATTTCTTTAATTGCATGGTTAAATTTGTTTAAATGTATTTTTGCATATAGAGTCATTCTATGTGACTAGTGTCTTGGATCCTGGTTTGTCACGCGCCTCGCAGTAAAACCCCGCAAGTGGATTTTTGAGGGTGTGACACAGTTTGTAAGAGAAAACATAGTTGGAGATAATGTAGTTGTTAAGACTTGGTGACTGAAGATGAAAATGTTGTAAATGAAGCTAAAATGGAACACTAGCTGTTTGAAAATCAAGACTCTGAAAGACAGTTACCTGGAATTACTGCTGAAAGACTTGCTGAAATTCTAAAAACGTTGCAAGGTAGTCTTGGGAATCCTCCTCCTATGCTACCCTCTCCTACTAAGATGCAAGGTGGTGAAGATGATTTGCCTGATACCAGTCTCATTGCTATAAAAGGAAAATACAATGAATCAAGGCCAGGTGTGTTAGTTGAATCAAGCCTTGTTGTTACTCAAGAGAACCCAGTTGTTTGTGATGTTTAAGTTGAAGAAGGGTATCCAGTTGTCTCAGAACCAGTTGCCTTAAAACATCTTATTCATAGTTTTGAAGTTGCAAGCTCAAGTGGTGTTCGTTTAAAAGTTCCTGTAAGCTCTGGAATGGGTGCAGATACTAGTGATATGTTTGGAAGAGATAGTGGCAAGATACCCATATTTGATGATATCAGTGATGATAATGTTGATGTAGTGAGTTTGAAAAGAAAAGTTGCTATTCTTGAACAATATTCTATTATGAAAGATGCAAAGATAGTCAATCTTGAAGATCAAATGGAAGATAAAGATAAAAGAATAGAGCAACTGGAAGGAGATGTCACAATGCTTATCTCATTGGTGTATGATCTAACGGGTACGCTTGAAAAGAAGTTTGGAGAGGAGTTTGCTGATGAAGGTGATAAAGAACGCTATGAACAGAGAAAAGAGCCTACTCCCGAAGAAAAGGCTCAGCTTGATGCAGAAAGAGAAGCTTCTTTGTAACAGTATCTTGATACACCTCATCCAAGGAAAAGAGCACATCCAGTCAAGAAAAGAAAAAAGGTTGTTATTATGAAGAATCAGAATGTTAATCCTTTAGATGCAAATTTGAATCCTGTTGATCCAAGCACAGTTCCTGATAGGTTTGTGATTGATGTTGGAAAGAGCCTGCATGATAAAATCGGCAACAAGTTAGGCATTATTAGCTGGAGGTATGATCATGACAAGAATATGTGGATGATTACCAGAGCAAATCAAGAGGTTGAATACTACAAGACTCAAGTTGCTTTTCAGTCATTAACCAAGCCAGATTTGCAGACATTGATCAGAAATCCTAATGCAGACTGCAAGATAAATGGACCAGGCTAGGCATTCTTCAGAAAGTTGGAATATGAAGTGAAACATAATTTTCCAACTATGAAACCTACAAAAACTTATTTGAAAAACAATCCACATGTTTAGAATCCTGACACTTGTAAGCGGTTGAAGACTGTGATATGGCCTCCAACGCCAAAAGGGAAAACCATTCCTTTATAGAAGAAGTTTCGAAATGGATGTCTGAAAGAATTCCAGAAGAGAAGATGGGAGAAGCCGTGATAGTATCTGCTGATCAAGCATATAGGATTTCAGATACAAATGATTTGATTCACTTTCATCAAGAAGACCTGGATTTGTTGTGTGCTAATCAGATAAGATCCTCAGAATGGTATGAAGTATGTGCAAAGATGTGGACTAACGTTGTGATTAATGTCAAGGAGTATAGACTGAGTGTGGGTGCAAAAGCAGGAGCCAATGCAAGTCCACCTAGTGGTAGCACTTAGAAGTTCAAAAATTACATAAACCTAGGGGAGACTGTTAGGCCCGTTAAGGTTTAAGCAATTGGGTTTTGTTTGTAAATGTAATATCTCGAAATTTGCAAGGAGATTTCGAGATGGGCTTTAGTGGGTTTTCGGACTTAGGGTATTAGGTCATGTTGACCAACTATATAAAGGGCATTATGCTTCATTAGAAGGGTTGAACATCAGGGAGATCTCAAATAACTTGTATCAGACGATTTGCCTTATAATCGTATGCAAGTTTGTTTTCTCTATTAGCGTTAATCTTATTTTCTTATTTCTTGAAGCAATTATGTTTGAGTGATTCCGCCATACAAAACACAATCTTATTGATAGCGTATTGTAGTGATCCCAAACAAAGGACTTATAAGTATATTATAAGCAGTCATATATGGTAAAATGAAATTACATGTGTGATTATGAGTGTAAGTGTCACACCCTGGATTTCTAACCCAAATCCATACACCGGTGGGCCCGGGTGGGGAGTATCACGACGTCAGTTTATAATCATCATAGTCAATTAAACACGACACAATGGAAGTTTTGGAGTAAAATTACTATTATAACCCAAATGTTCGAAATACAAAATAATATACAGGCTCGTAATAGAAGATCCACAGGCGGATCATAAATTGTACATGGAAAAATATAAAACAGACTTTGGGCAGATCTAGGATTTGCAAGATCCTCTATCACTACCGAGCACTTAAAGCCCATTTTGGTATTGTACCTGCAAGCTTAGTCTTTTGAAAATACATCAGCTTTCGCTGGTAATACACCCAACTGACTCATTTTGAAAACATTTCAAAAATATTTCAAGTGCATATCAGCACAAAATCTTTTTATAACTTGGAAAGTTGACCATCGAACCTTGTTAACAGATTTACATGTTTGTCAATACATACAGGACCTGGTACGGAGACCGAGACATGATTAACGTACACACCACTTTGGACTCACAAAGGAGTCAATTCTTCCCAACCTTGTGGGAAAGTATTATTGAGCGTCTATCGGGTGTATGCCTACACCCGCGCTAAGGTCGTGGCCATTTCTATTGTAATTAGCTGAGGATATCCAGGACATGGTAGTTAACCCCGGATGTTTAAGTTATCAAACAAAACTGATTAAAACAGAATATGTGGATTTACTAGCCGCACCCGGCATTCGATTGATCTCATTTCCGACCAAGCGGTAATAATTTACCGTAACCCAAGCCCGTATAGGGGAAATAAGTCGAGAGTATTTACCTGAGCTAGCCTTCTTTTAATTTAATAACTCAAACCGTACACAAAAGTACTAAGTGCAGATAGCTTTTACCGGAAAGTCTCTAGTCTGGATTATGGCATAAACTAACCAATTAAATACTAACGGTCTTATTTAAGTCATAGACTTAGACCGTATGGTGTACGAGATCAAGACGTATAACACTTGATTAAACGGTGATCGGATAGAATGTAGTTTAATCCCAACAAGTACCTTGACTTGTGTAATATGGATAAACTATAAACATTCTGGATTTTGAGACTTAAATCACAAGGTTAAACCCGTTTCGGTTAATTTCCGTAAACTAGTTACATATACTTAACCATACGCATATTACCGATATCGGGTAACAGGATAAGTCATGGACAAGTTCTATACGGTATTATATTTTAAATAAGTTGTCATATCAGTAGGATATCAACTTTTATGCCAGTTATGGTTTTAAAATGAAACTATGCCTCATAAGGGCGTTTCGGTAATTTCATACCGTATAAAAGGAACTTAGATATAATTTAACGTTATAAGTATAATTATTCTGGAAAACTAACTTATTTATGATATAATATCAGTAGGATATTTAGTTTATGTGTAATTTATCTTTTATGACTAAACTATGCACAGAAGGGGCATTTTGGTCATTTTACACATAGTTTATAAATTATTTGAGATTCTGAGTTACAACATGTACCTACTGTAACATGTTTAAAAATAAGTTTTAAAATCAGTAGGTAACAAGTCTTGGTAAATTAATATGGTTTAAAATCATACTATGCGCCGAAACGGCGCTTACGTCGTAAAATGACGTTTTATGCGATGTTTAATGAAAACTGATGTTAAGGACAGATTAAAATTTCTTAGATATGTTATTTAATATAACATATCAGTAGGTAAAAGATTTACCTAGAAAATATTTGATTAAAACCGTTTTATAAGCCACGAGGGCTAAATCGTCATTTATCGACATAATTTAAGGACCTGCTTGTAAACTTAGTTTATAATCTGGTTTAACATCCCAAATAATCCTACTTATAATACTAAATCGGTAGGAAACTTATTTTCAAGCTCATTATCATTTAAATCTTGTTTTATGCGAAAATGGCATTTTAGTAAAAAATGGCATAATTATGGAACTTGCGCATAAACTCAAATTCTGATCATGATCATGTAATATAACCTCAAAGGATAATGCTAAATTATATTACAATCATAATGCAACTTTAGATCAGTAGGCAACTAATCTAAATCGGGTCAGAATCGAAAGTCAAAGCAAAAGTCAAACTTCGCGACTTTCGGTTGCGAACCGACCCTAGAACTGAAATTGACGAGCCGAACATGTTCTTACATGTTCTAATAATTATTACCAACTTGTTTAAGTGTCAAAACAGGTTTCATAACATATATAGGATTAATTTATGATTTTTCTGAAAAATGGCCTGTTTGACTTTTTAATAGCTTAACTTGACCCGTCAATTGGTCTAGCAAAGGTGATCTTCAGAAGGTGCCCTTTATAGGGACTAACACCTACCTTATTACTATCACTTAGCCATTTTCTTTATGAAAAATAGCTAGACCATAATGTTCTTAGCCGAAAGTCAAAGCGTTTTCCGTAAAACGCTTGACTTTTGGCTATAAAAGCCTATAAACGAAAATGCAAGAGCAAGAAACACTTACAAGAGGTTCCTAGAATGCAAGAGAACTAAGTTGGATGCTCCTTTCAGTTAGGAACTTCCAGAGGAGGGAGATAGAGTTGAAAATGAGAAAGGTGCAAGTTCAAAGGTTGAACCTTTGCACCTATCTATAGTTGGAGAGCTTGAAGGAGGTGATGCCAGGTGCTAAGGGGTGTAAAAGGGAGCGTACAAGTGTCCTAAAACGTGGCATAGCAGTTTGGGAATTCATAGTTTTGAGCAAATTGGTTTTTGGCACTTTGTGCGGTGGCCAAGGAAACTTTCTGCAGACACAGGCCTCTCGCACCCCGCGAAAGGCACAAGCCTTGCCTCTCGCTCCCCGCGAGCGCCCCATGTCAGTTTTCAAAATTTGCCACATTTAGCCCCTCAACTTATTAAACACCCTTAACCCTTCTAAACACCCTTTTAGCATATTTAGCCTTCCGTAGCCAATTTTTGGCGTACCCATGATTATGCCCGGACAATGTCGACCTCTTGCTTCGTTAAAAGGTCTCGCAGAGGTATAAATTAACATGTTGACATTTTTAATCCCTCCATTGTCCAACTTTTACATTTTTACAGAATTGAACCCTCTCGTCCAATAAATGGCATGTATGAGAGTTAGGACTTCGTAAAGAATCAATCAGAGGCTCATTTTATGCATGTTGACATATCAGTCACTTAGAGGCTAGGCATGTTGACATATCAATCACTCAGAGGCCAAGTTTTGAGCATGTTGACACCATTAGTCCTTATTGGTCTTTAGTAGACTAAATTTAAAATACAACACGTGTCACTATACTATTGGACACGATTTTACGAGGTGTTACATCCTCACCCCCTAAAAGAAATCTCGTCCTCAAGATTTTATTCAAAAAGATGGGGGTACTTTTGTCGCATAGTGGACTCAACCTCCCATGTATATTCGGGACCTCTAAAGGCGTCTCATTTAACCTTTACTATAGGTATCAATTTCCTTCGGAGCTTTTTAACCTTCGATCCTCATTCAAAATTGGTTTCTCAACGAACCTCAGGTTTTCATCAATTTGCA
Source organism: Scalesia atractyloides (assembly GCA_947069175.1). Taxonomy (NCBI): domain Eukaryota; kingdom Viridiplantae; phylum Streptophyta; class Magnoliopsida; order Asterales; family Asteraceae; genus Scalesia; species Scalesia atractyloides. The sequence continues at coordinate 46,766,318 of CAMTDV010000003.1, read as the reverse complement.
CATCCTTGTGTGACATTGCTAGCGACTCATCAGCTAGACATTTCTTAAGGTTACTGATGTGGAACACATCATGGATTCCACTAAGCTCCTCTGGCAATCTGAGCTTATAAGCTTCAGTGGCGACACATTCGACTATCTCGAATGGTCCGATGTATCTTGGGCTTAATTTGTCCTTCTTTCTGAAGCACATCACACCTTTCCAGGGTGATACCTTCAGCATGACTTTGTCCCCTACTTGGAACTTAAGAGGTTTACGCCTCTTGTCAGCATAGCTCTTCTGCCTATCCCTGGCAGCTTTAAGACGATCACGGATTTGCATAATCTTTTCCGTGGTCTCCAGGACAATCTCCGGTCCTGATATTTAGGCTTCCCCAACTTCTGCCCAACACACGGGCGTTTTACATTTTCTCCCATACAAGGCCTCAAAAGGAGTAGCCTTGATGCTCGTATGATAACTATTATTGTAGGAGAATTCTATTAGGGGTAAGTGGTCATCCCAACTTCCACCTAAATCAATCACACATGCCTGGAGCATGTCTTCCAACGTTTGAATAGTACGCTCACTTTGTCCATCCGTCTGCTGGTGTTCAGCCGTACTAAAGTTCAATCTTGTGCCTAACGATTGTTGGAAACTTTTCCAAAAGTGAGATGTGTATCTAGTATCTTTATCAGATACAATAGATATCGACACACCGTGTAGGGACACAATCTTGTCCACATACAACTTAGCCAATTAGTCTGAATTATACGTTTCCTTAATTGGCAAGAAATGTGCTGACTTAGTCAGCCTATCCATAATGACCCAGATAGTGTCATTTCCACTTTTGGTCTTAGGTAACTTCGTAATCAAGTCCATAGTTACCATTCTCCATTTCCATGTGGGAATTTCTAATTGCTGTAGAAGTCCTGAGGGCTTCTGATGTTCGGCCTTAACTTGCGAACACGTCAGACACTTAGCTACATAAGTGGCTATGGATTTCTTCAAACCCATCCACCAATAATTCCTTTTTAGATCCTGATACATTTTGTCACCTCCAGGGTGAACTGAGTATCTCGTATTGTGTGCTTCGTGGAGGATTAGATCTCTAAGTTCTCCATAAATTGGAACCCAATTTCTATCGTTGAACCTAAGGATTCCATCCTTTCCAGACGCTAACTAATCAACAGTTCCGCCAAATCCTTCATTAGGAGCATTAGCCTCTAATAGACCTTGTCTTTGCGCATCTAATAGCTTCTCATTTAAGCTATTTCTGAGCTCTATGCTCTTGGCATTAATCCTTATAGGCTTAACCCATTCCTATCGACTTAAGGCATTAGCAACTATATTTGCTTTGCCCGGATGGTAGTGAATTTCGCAATCATAATCATTGAGTGTTTCCATCCAACAACGCTGTCGCATGTTCAATTCTTTCTAATTGAACAAATGTTGGAGGCTCTTATGGTCAATGTATATAATACACTTTGTGCCATATAAGTAATGTCTCCATAGTTTTATTGCAAATACACCAACACCCAATTCAAAATCATGGGTGGTGTAGTTCCTTTCGTGCACCTTTAACTGTCGTGATGCATAAGCAATTACCTTGCCTTTTTATATTAGCACACAACCCATGCCAGTGTGCGAAGCATCACAATAGACTACAAAATCCTCAATACCTTCATGTAGAGATAACACAGGAGCATTGCTCAACTTGTGTTTCAGAATCTCAAAAGATTCTTGTTGTTTTGGACCACAATTATACTTAACATATTTACGGGTCAGGGTAGTTAAAGGAGTGGCTACCCTTGAAAAGTTCTCAATGAACCTCCTGTAGTAACCTGCCAATCCTAAGAAGCTATAAATCTCCGATGGGGTTTTGGGTACTTCACAATTCATTATAGCCTCAATTTTGGCAGGATCCACTTGGATACCATGCTCACTTACCATATGTCCAAGAAATTTGACTTCTCTAAGCCGAAACTCACACTTAGAGAATTTAGCATAAAGCTTCTCTTGCCTTAACAGTTCTAAGATGCACCAAAGATGTTTCTCGTGATCCACTTGATTACGAGAATAGATAAGTATGTCGTCTTAGAAGACAATGACAAACTTATCTAAATATGGTTTGCAGACTCTATTCATGAGATCCATGAATGCTGCAGGTGCATTTGTGAGCCCAAAAGGCATCACTAAAAATTCAAAATGACTATATCGGGTCCTGAAGGTTGTCTTAGGAACATCCTCACTCCTAACCTTCAGCTAATGAAAAACCATAGTAATGAATAGTATATATTAAAAACCATGGTAATGAATAGTATAAATAGTAGTTTTTTTTTATTTCTTATTTCTTTTTTTCCCTTTTTTCTTTTATACATTTTATACTTTAGTGTTTTTCTTCTTTCGTTTTATTATTTTCATATTTTATATGTATTAAAACCCCTAAAGTATACATTTTATACTTTATTTTTTTCTTTCGTCTTATTTTTTTAATATTTTTTAGATATTAAAAACGCATGCCAATTAATAGTATAAATAGTAGTTCCAGATCTCAGATCAATCTTGGAGAAGTAACTAGCCCCTTGAAGTTGGTTAAATAAACCATCGATCCTGGGCAATGGATAACGGTTCTTAATTGTTAACTTATTTAACTCTCGGTAGTCAATGCACATTCGCATTGAACCATCTTTCTTCTTAACAAAGAGGATAGGAGCTCCCCAAGGCGAGGAACTTGGCTGAATAAAGCCTTTCTCTAAGAGTTCATCCAATTGAACTCTTAACTCCTTCATTTCCGTTGGTGCTAGTCTATATGGAGCTCTAGCTACGGTGCTAACCCTGGTATGATATCAATCCTAAACTCCACTTGTCTATCTGGAGGTAGGCCTGGTAGTTCTTCGGGGAAAACATCAGAATACTCTGGGATAACCGGAAGGTCTTTAATACTTGGCTTAAGCTCGTTGATAGTCACTTGTGCCATGTAAATGACACAACTTCTCCCCAAACACTTGGATGCTTTAAATAACGACACCTTGTCTGGCAATCCGTAGTGTGAATCTCCAGGGATGGTGATCATTTCACTGGATGTGGTTTTAATCTCGATGAGTTTCTTAACGCAGGTAATGCGGGCTTGGTTATGTGATAAGCAATCCATGCCTAAAACTACATCGAACCCCGCCAATTTCATTAGCAGCAAAGAGATAGGAATAGATAATGGATATAGAACATCCATCAAGAATGGAAGATGCTGATTCTAATGTTCCATCAGCGAGTTCTATCTCATAAATTTTATCTGGAGTTCTTATGGGAAAGTTTAATAGTTTACTAAACTTATGATCAACAAATAATTTATCTACACCCGAATCGAAAAGAACTCTAGCGTAAATATTGTTAATGAGGAATGTACCTGTTATGACATTATTGTCGTTAACGGCCTCCCTGGCATTCATCGGGAAGGCACGAGCATTCCCTTTCTTAGCCTCTCCAGGTTTCGAATCATTACTTTTAGGGTTCTTGGGGCAATTGAACGTAATGTGCCCTTTTTTATACAGTTGTAGCAAACTGCATCATTAAGATCCTTACAATCTAGGGTCTTATGCCCTTTTCTCTTGCAGATACCACATGGTTTAGTATGTGGATTTATACTACACTGTCCCAAATGTCTATATTTACAGTTATTGCACAGGGGTTTGTCATTAGATGCGTGCTGGTTCTTCTTAAACCAAAAATTCCCTTTCTTTTTGTAACCTTTAGGAGTTATTATCCTCCCGTTTCCTCTTTCTATCAGTTTCAGTCCTTACTGACTTTTGCCTTACTAAATCAAGGGTGAGGGAAGAGATAGGTCTACAGCGGACCTATAGGTACTAGGCTGAGCAGCCTTTATCATGCCCTTTATCTCGGGCGCCAACCCATTTATAAAACGCGCAATGCGTTTGGATTCAGGGGTTATTAGATAGGAAACCAACCTAGACAGGGAATTGAAATCGGAAACATACTTCCGACAATCTAGATTTTTCATTGAAAGAGACAAAAAGTATGTCTCTAATTTCTCCACCTCATGGGGTGGGCAGTATGTTTCCTTAACAAGGTCTACAAACTTGGACCATCCCAAATTGTACAGGTGGACTTTACCCGTAGATTGGATCATAGCTTTCCACCAGATTAGGGCGTCGCCCTTAATGGACTGTGTTACATATTTAACCACATCCTTATCAGCACAGCTGCTGATATCTACGATCGTCTGCATCTCATCCAGCCACTTTAAGGCTTCCACAACTCCTTTCTCCCCATTAAAGTCTCGGGGCTTGCAGGAGATGAAATACTTATAGGTACACCCGTCCTTAAAAGAACGGGACCTATCATCGAAATCTATTTTCTTTGGCTCACTCTTCGCATTCGAAGAGTGAACTGAGCTCTCCTTACGAGCTGAAGATGGGGTAATCGATAATGGTCTAGAGCGAGTAGTAATCGACTCTTTAAGCTTTTCTATGGCCTTTCTCATGGCCTTTTCATCAGCCGCATCAATGCGAGCTTGAAAATTATCATTATCAATATCTATGTTTTCGGCTTTGTTAAAGTCAATATCCCGGTGGCTACTTTGTGCCTCATCCGAGTTAGCCATCTTTTGAGCTTTGGTTCTATACACCAATAAAATTTCCCTTAGCCATGGTACAACAACCATGTTGTCTTTAAACATTGGATATAACAATCCAAAGCCTACTGAAGCTAGTGTGCATAGCATCACAACTCTTAGGCTTAACATATCTATATATGGCCTAGGTCTTAATAGGACCATCAAAGGCAAATTACAATCTGGACGTAGTCCATATATTATTAGACAGTGGATCGTAAGGTCACAACTGTCATTGTCATATTTGACAATTATATAGTTCATAGGCTTGTCACTAATGGACATAATAATTGGGCACATTGGTCGGTCATATTGGACATAATATATGGCATATCAGCCTGTCACTTAGGACATAATACATATGGCATATCAGCCTATCACCTTGGACATACAATTGGGCACATTGGCCTACATCATAACAGATGTAATTCATGTCGTATCAGCCCACATCATAACAGTTGTAATTCATGGCATATCAGCCTACATCATAGCAGATGTAATTCATGCCATATCAACCTACATCATAACAGATGTAATTCATGGCATATCAGCCTACATCATAACAGATGTAAATTTATGGCACCTTGGCCTATCACATTGGACATAAAATTGGGCACATTGGCCAATCACCTTGGACATAATTGAGCACATTGGCCTGTCACCTTGGACATAACTGGGCACATTGGCCTGTCACATTGATGGCTAGTGTGGTTCCTCAAGTCACACTACTAGGAGTACGAACATTTCTTTATATTAACATAAGAGTACCTTAATGATTGATTAATGGTCCCGGTCACCTTCGACCTTAACGACCTTGGAGGTTTGAACCTAGTCCCTCACCTCTGGATAGAAGGATAACTTCCCTTAACTATCCTGATAGAAGACCCCTTCGTCCTTAACTATCATTTCTTGGCCAATGTGTGGTCTACGCCACTTGGCATAACCAAATCTATTAAGGTCCTTTGGAATTATAAAGAAGAGAGTATAAATTTCGAGTAAAATCAAGACGCTCGCTTGAAGAGGATGAATACACACACACACACACACATATATATATGTATATATATATAATTCCAAAATACTTCATTAAATTTCAATAGAAGTTACAATACTAGAAAGAAATAAAGTGTCCATGCAAGGACTACAGAAAACAAAATGTCCACGCAGGGACTAAAGAAATAACGTCGTCGTCGCAGGGACTAACATATATTATAAGAGACTTCACTCGTCCTTCTTTCCATTAACCAGTTTGGAGAGTTTCTTGAAGAACTTGTTCGTCTTCTTCTCTGTTTTCTCCGCTTGTTGTTGCATTTCTTTCATTCTTTCTAAGGCTTCGTTAATGGCCTCAAGTGGTGGCGGAGGTTGCGGTTGTGGTTGTGGCATAACCGGATACTGGTACTTATAAGTTGGATATCCAGTCGGTGGATAAGCAGGTGGGAAAGGAGACGGGTAAAGTGTGTTATGCATAACTGCTTGCATATAAGGGTCATGCGAGCATGCTTGATAGTCCACTGGTGTAGATGGGTTAAATGGATCATATCCAGACATATCTGGATATGTGGGGATAGGGTTACTATAACCCGATGGTGGTGGTTGAACTGTAGTGTTGGTGTTGGTTCCACCACAGGTGAGGTGTTAGAGGGTCCACCCATTTGTGGGTCCTCTTGAATTGTCGGGTAGGGTTTAGGCAAAGGTGGTAGCGAACCCGACCGTTGGCCCACACGTACCGACATACGTGCTCATATTTTCCTCCTTGGCGGTTCTGGTTGCGATTGAGATTGTTCCACCTCCATGTGCACATCTTCTTGCACGGGAGGTGGTTGAGAGTGACAGGAAGGAGTATTGGTGAAGGTAAATTGGTTCCAATATTGGTCCCACTCATTAGGACCTTGGTAAGGCGATCCCACATAAGAGTTCGAATCGCTTGAGATTTCTATGGGGTGCGCATGCGATCCCGACGGTGGCATCTCTGGGTCGGTTTCCTCGTCCATGCGGTTTGGTTGGTCCAGCTGATTTTGATCGGCTGGAAGTGTATTTAAATATTGGTTTGGATTAAACTCATCATGGTAAGAATGATGAGAGTGATGGGAGTGGTGTGAATGGTACGAGTGGTAAGAACTTTGAGTGTGGGTAGGCGAATGTTGGCAAGGGGCCATGAATCTCCCGAGTCCTCATAGGGGTTCCGGTGATGTGGATGTGAAGGGAAGTGTCCTGATGTTCCTCCCCTCATGGGTCCTTTTCCTCGTCCTCGTACACATGGCGGTATTTTCCTGTTAAATTAAATTCAAAACAATACTAATAACTTAATAATGAAATGAGTAATCCTAGGCCAACGCCTAGACTCGGAAGTCTAAGGAATGTGGTCGTGTAAGTTTGAGATTAAACACAAGAAGGATAGTGTTTAATTCTCTCAAACGTTGGTTCTGATACCAACCTATCACACCCCAGATTTCTAACCCAAATCCATACACTGGTGGGCCCGGGTGAAGAGTAGCGTGACGTAAGTTGATAATCATCATAGTCAATTAAACACGGCATAACGGAAGTCTTGGAGTAAAATTACTATTACAACCCAAATGTTCGAAATACAAAATAATATACAGGCTCGTAATAGAAGATCTACAGGCGTATCATAAATTTTACATGGAAAAATATTAAACAAACTTTGGGCAGATATAGGATTTGCAAGATCCTCTATCACTACCAAGCACTTCCAGCCTATTTTCGTACTAGACCTGCAAGGTTAGTCTTTTAAAAATACGTAAGCTTTCGCTAGTAAATACACCCAACTGACTCATTTTGAAAACATTTCAAAAATGTTTTAAGTGCATGTCATCACAAAATCTTTTTATAACTTGGGAAAGTTGACTGTCCAACTTTATTAACAGATTTACATGTTTGTCCATACATACAGGGCACGATACGGAGAACGAGACATGATTAACATACACACCACTTTGGACTCACGAAGTAGTCAATTCTTCGAAACCTTGTGGGAATGCATTTTTGAGCGTCTATCGGGTGTATGCCTACACCCGCGCCATGGTCGTGGCCATTTCTATTATAATGAGCCGAGGATTTCCAGGACACGGTAGTTAACCCTTGATGTTTAAGTTATCAAACAAAATTGATTAAAACAGAATATGCGGACTTACTAGCCGCACCCGGCATTTGATTGATCCCATTTCCGACCAAGCATTAATAATTTGCCGTAACCCAAGCCTGTATAGGGGAAATAAGTCAAGAGTATTTACCTGAGCTAGTCTTCTTTTAATTTAATAACTCAGCCGTACACAAAAGTACTAAGTGGAGATAGCATTTACTGGCAAGTCTCTAGTCTCAATTATGGCAGAAACTAACTAATTAAATACTAACGGTCTTATTTAAGTCATAGACTTAGACCGTGTAGTGTACAGGATCAACACGTATAACGCTTGATTAAACGGTGATCGGATAGAATGTAGTTTAATCCCAACAAATACCTTGACTTGTGTAATATGGATAAACTATAAACATTTCTCGATTTTGAGACGTAAATGACAAGGTTAAACCCGTTTCGGTTAATTTTCGTAAACGAGTTACATATACTTAACCGGAAGCATATTAGCGATATCGGGTAACCGGATAAGTCATGGACAAGTTCTATAAGCCATGATATTTTAAATAAGTTGTCATATCAGTAGGATATCAACTTTTATGCCCGTTATGGTTTTGAAATGAAATTATGCCTCATAAGGGCGTTTCGGTAATTTCATACCGTATAAAAGGAACTTGGATAAAATTTAATGTTATAAGTATAAGTATTCTGGAAAAATAACTTATTTATGATATAATATCAGTAGGATATTAACTTTATGTGTAATTTATCTTTTATGACCAAACTATGCACCTAAGGGGCATTTTGGTCATTTTACACATAGTTTATAAATTATTTGGGATTCTGAGTTTATAACATGCACCTACTGTAAAAAATTTTAAAAATAAGTTTTAAAATCAGTAGGTAACAAGTCTTGGTCAATTAATATGGTTTAAAATCATACTATGCGCCGAAACGGCGCTTATGTCGTAAAATGACGTTTTATGCGATGTTTAATGAAAACTGATGTTAAGGTCAGATTAAAATGTTTTAGATATGTTATTTAATATAACATATCAATAGGTAAAAGATTTACCTTGAAAATATTTGATTAAAGCCGTTTTATGAGCCACGAGGCTAAATCGTCATTTACCGACATAATTCAAGGACCTGCTTGTAAACTTAGTTTATAATCTAGTTTAACATCCCAAATAATACTACTTATAATATTACATCAGTAGGAAACTTATTTTCAAGATCATTATCATTTAAACATTGTTTTATGCGAAAAGGGCATTTTAGTCAAAAATGGCATAATTATGGAACTTGCGCATAAACTCAGATTCTGATCATGATCATGTAATATAACCTCAAGGGTTATGCTACATTATATTACGATCATAATGAAACTTTAGATCAGTAGGTAACTAATCTAAATCAGGTCAGAATCGAAAGTCAAAGGAGAAGTCAAACTTCGCGACTTTCGGTTGCGAACCAACCCTAGAACTGAAATTGATGAGCCAAACATGTTCTTAATGTTTTAATCATTATTACCAACTTTATTAAGTGTCAAAACATGTTTCATAACATATATAAGATTAATTTATGATTTTTCCAAAAAAATGGCCTTTTTGACTTTTTAATAACTTAACTTTGACCCGTCAATTGGTCTAGCAAACGTGATCTTCAGGAGGTGCCTTTATAGGGACTAACACCTACTTTATTACGATCACTTAGCCATGTTCTTTTTTTTTACGAACAATGGCTGGAACATAATGGTCTTAGCCGAAAGTCAAAGTATTTCCCGTAAAACGCTTGACTTTTGGCTATAAAAGCCTATAAACAAAAATGCACAAGGAATGAACACTTACAAGAGGTTCCTAGAATGCAATAGAGCTATGTTGGATGCTCCTTTCAGTTAGGAACTTCCAGAGGAAGGAGATAGAGTTGAAAATGAGAAAGGTGCAAGTTTAAAGGTTGAACCTTTGCACCTATTTATAGTTGGAGAGCTTGAAGGAGGTGATGGCAGGTGCTAAGGGGTGTAAGAGGGAGCTTACAAGTGTCCTAAAACATGGCATAGTAGTTTGGGAATCCATTGTTTTGAGCAAATTGGTTTTTGGCACTTTGTCTGGTGGCCAAGGAAACTTTCTGCAGACACAGGCCTCTCGCGCCCCGCGAGAGGCACAACCCTTGCCTCTCACGCCCCGCGAGCGCCCCATGTCAGTTTTCAAAATTTGCCACATTTAGCCCCTCAACTTATTAAACACCCTTAACCCTTCTAAAAGACCCTTTTAGCATATTTAGCCCTCCGTAGCCAATTTTTGCATACCCGGGATTATGGCCAGACATTGTCGAGCTCTTGGTTCGTTAAAAGGTCACTTAGAGGTATAAATTAACATGTTGACACTTTTAATCCTCCATTGTCCGACTTTTACATTTTTACAGAATTGAACCCTCTCGTCCAATAAATGGCTCGTAGAGAGTTAGGACTTCGTAAAGGATCACTCAGAGGCTCATTTTATGCATGTTCCCATATCAGTAACTCAGAGGCTAGGCATGTCGACATATCAGTCACTCAGAGGCCAAGTTTTGAGCATGTTGACACCTTTAGTCCTTATTGGTCTTTAATAGACTGAATTTAAAATACAACACGTGTCACTATACTATTGGACACGATTTTACGAGGTATTATAATAAGCAAGTCATGATGCTCATAAGTTACTCAAGATTGACATGCTAAATGTTTAAATTGATCAATCTTAAACGAGAACGAACCTAAAAATAAGATTATTTAATACATGAGTTTGGGCTTGAGCCCGAACTTCACTTATTGAGCTCGTGCTGACCCACAAGCCTAAAGGAGCCAATTATTTAAAAATATTCTATTTAAAATATTAATTAAATTTATATAACTATTATTGTTATATATGGAACTATGATAAAAATAATTACATAATATGTAGCATGTTATACATAAAATTATAATTAAGATATATAGAAAAATTATTAAAAATGTATAAAATGAACTGATAAATATTAAACAAGTACAGCACGAACCAAACTTGAACTTGAAAAACTACACATGAGCTGAGTTTGAGCTTAGATATAGAGCTTGAAATGAACCGAGCTCGAACTCAAACTCCAGTAAAATAAACAAACCTAGTTTATATCCGTTCGTTATAAATCTAAATGAACAATTCACGAATGTAAAGGGATACAAAAGAATGGAATGAACAAACATCTAACTTATCTACATCTATACTACCTTATTAAGAAAATTGAAGTTTTTTCCGAAACTAGTTTTGGTGAAAAAAATATTTACCAAAATGGTGTTTCTTGAAAGTTATTTACCAAAATGGTGTTCCTTTGTTTATCTTATATTTACCTTTTCTTTTTTAACCAACATTTTAAAGTTTTTTAATAATTCTATTAAGTTAATCAAGTATCTATTTTTATTATGTAAATATTCCTATTTTTTCAATCAATCAAATTTTGAATTAACTCTTTTTTTTTTCATCAACACTAGCTCCTTATATGAACCGAACAATCAATGAACCGTTTATAGCGTGAAGTTCGTCTGCATTAGTGATCACATGTTTTGTTCGTTCATTTACGTTCGTGGACGTTCACTTATATTTGTTCATTTAGATTTTTTATTTTCGTTTATTTAAATGAAAAAACATGAAACAAACAAATAGGAATAAGTTTATGCTTTAATTGACAACTATTAGAATTCCTCGCGCAATGTGGTGGGCATTCGGTTGGTACCGTTTACACGAAGGGAGTTCGATCGTATGGGTTTACAGACCACTCTGTTTTGGGGTTTTATTTTTTTTATTGTGTTAGTATCTTGTGCAGGGAATTTTAGGGCTAATCTTTTTAAATGAAGACAAGAAATGTATTAGACACATCTATTCTACCTAATAAAGTTCATAATTAAGGGAAACATGTCCCGTCTAGGGCCTCACTTCACTATTCTCCCGCCAAACTCACAACATCACTATTTTGGTGATGGGTCATTCGGACCCGTATTCACTACATTCGGATCTAGGTTTATAAGGCTTTTAAACCCGTTTACAAACAAACATCACAAGAACTAGGGTTTCTCTTCCTCCCTCTTCTCTGATTCTTCTTCCTCTTCCATTCAATCCAGCATCCATCTTTCTATACATGTTGATCCTTACCCACCCCATCGTTTCCATCTCTCTATCAATACTAAAAACCTAATCAGTCTTTCTATATCGTCAAAGATCCATTCTCGATCTCCGTCAAATCATTCACATTCGTTTACAGCTCACCAGAATCATAATCATTTAATGAAGAATTTTGTCATTTAAAATCGATGTCACTGATTAATCATAGATCTATCTCAGTTCCCACTGCTGAAAGAAAAAAAGATTAAAAAAATTATAGATCCAGTTGAATATCATCTTTGGTATTCATTACGTTCAGGTTTATCATTCATTGATGGGATGAATAAACTCATGTTGTGTGTTTTATGTTGTGTTTGAATATTACTCTGCTTTTTTCCCTTCTTCAATATGATTAAGATGATATTAATAATCACATTTTTATATAGTCACAAGTTACGAGTCCCTATGAGAGGAGCACAAGACTTCGGATACATCTATACTACCTTTAAAGAAAATTGAAGTTTTTTCCTAAACTAGTTTTGGTGGAAAAACTATTTACCAAAATGGTGTTTCTTGAAAGTTATTTACCAAAATGGTGTTCCTTTGTTTATCTTATATTTGCCTTTTCTTTTTTAACCAACATATTAAAGTTTTTTAATATTTCTATTAAATTAATCAAGTATCTATTTTTTATTATGTAAAGATTTCTATTTTTTCAAACAATCAAATTTTGATTTCTCCAATCAACTTTTTATACTTTTTTTGAATTACACTAGCTCTTTATATGAACCGAACAATCAATGAACCGTTCATAGCGTGAAGTTCGTCTGCATTAGTGATCACATGTTTAGTTCGTTCATTTACGTTCATGGACGTTCACTTATATTTGTTCATTTACATTTTTTAGGTTCTTTATTTAAATGAAAAAACATGAAACAAACAAATAGGAATAAGTTTATGCTTTAATTGACAACTAGTAGAATTCCTCGTGCAATGTGGTGGGCATTCGGTTGGTACCGTTTACACGGAGGGAGTTCGATCGTATGGGTTTATAGACCACTATGTTTTGGAGGTTTTATTTTTTTATTGTGTCAGTATCTTGTGCAGGAAATTTAAGGGCTAATCTTTTTAAATGAAGACAGGAAATGTATTAGAAACATCTATCCTACCAAATAAAGTTCATAATTAAGGGACACATGTCCCCCATCTAGGGCCTCAATTCACTTTTCTCCCGCTAAAACTCACAACATCACTATTTTGGTGATGGGTCATTCGGACCCGTATTCACTACGTTCGGATCAAGGTTTATAAGGCTTTTAAACCCGTTTACAAACAAACATCACAAGAACTAGGGTTTCTCTTCCTCCATCTTCTCTAATTCTTCTTCCTCCTCCATTCAATCCAGCATCCATCTTTCTATACATGTTGATCCTTACCCACGCCATCGTTTCCATCTCTCTATCAATACTAAAAACCTAACCAGTCTTTCTATATCGTCAAAGATCAATCACGATCTCCGTCAAATCATTCACATTCGTTTACATCTCACCAGAATCATAATCATTTAATGAAGAATTTTGTCGTTTAAAATCGATGTCACTGATTAATCATAGATCTATCTCAGTTCCCGCTCCCGGAAGAAAAAAAGATTAAAAAACTTGTAGATCCAGTTGAATATCATCTTTGGTATTCATTGTGTTCAGGTTTATCATCCATTGATGGGATGAATAAACTCATGTTGTATGTTTTATGTTGTGTTTGAATATTACTCTGCTTTTTTCCCTTCTTCAATATGATTAAGATGAAATTAATAATCATATTTTTATATAGCTACAAGTTACGAGTCCTTATAAGAGGAGCACAAGACTTCGGATACATCTATACTACCTTATTAAGAAAATTGAAGTTTTTTCCTAAACTAGTTTTGGTGGAAGAAATATTTACCAAAATGGTGTTTCTTGAAAGTTATTTATCAAAATGGTGTTCCTTTGTTTATCTTATATTTGCCTTTTCTTTTTTAACCAACATATTAAAGTGTTTTAATATTTCTATTAAATTAATCAAGTATCTATTTTCTATTATGTAAAGATATCTATTTTTTCAATCAATCAAATTTTGATTTCTCCAATCAACTCTTTATACTTTTTTAGAATTACACTATCTCTTTATATGAACCGAACAATCAATGAACCATTCATAGCGTGAAGTTCGTCTGCATTAGTGATCACATGTTTAGTTCCTTCATTTACGTTCGTGGATGTTCACTTATATTTGTTAATTTAGATTTTTTATGTTCGTTTATTTAAGTGAAAAACATGAAACAAACAAATAGGAATAAGTATATGCTTTAATTGACAACTAGTAGAATTCCTCCGCAATGTGGTGGGCATTCGGTTGGTACCGTTTACACGGAGGGAGTTCGACCGTATGGGTTTACAGACCACTCTGTTTTGGAGGTTTTATTTTTTTTATTGTGTTAGTATCTTGTGCACAATTTTAGGGCTAATCATTTTAAATGAAGACAGGAAATGTATTAGAAACATCTATCCTACCAAATAAAGTTCATAATTAAGGGGCACATGTCCCCCATCTAGGGCCTCAATTCACTATTCTCCTGCCAAAACTCACAACATCACTATTTTGGTGATGGGTCATTAGGACCTGTATTCACTACGTTCGGATCTAGGTTTATAAGGCTTTTAAACCCGTTTACAAACAAACATCACAAGAACTAGGGTTACTCTTCCTCCCTCTTCTCTGATTCTTCTTCCTCCTCCGTTCAATCCAGCATCCATCTTTCTATACATGTTGATCCTTACCCAAGCCATCGTTTCCATCATCAATACTAAAAACCTAATCAGTCTTTCTATATCGTAAAGATCGATTCTCGATCTCCGTCAAATCATTCACATTCGTTTACAGCTCACCAGAATCATAATCATTTAATGGAGAATTTTGTCGTTTAAAATCCATGTCACTGATTAATCATAGATCTATCTCAGTTCCCTCTCCCGGAAGAAAAAAAGATTAAAAAACTTATAGATCCAGTTGAATATCATCTTTGGTATTCATTGTGTTCAGGTTTATCCTTCATTGATGGGATGAATAAACTCATGTTGTGTGTTTTTTGTTGTGTTTGAATGTTACTCTGCTTTTTTCCCTTCTTTAATATGATTAAGATGAAATTAATAATCATATTTTTATATAGTTACAAGTTACGAGTCCTTATGAGAGGAGCACAAGACTTCGGATACATCTATACTACCTTATTAAGAAAATTGAATTTTTTTTCCTAAACTAGTTTTGGTGGAAAAAATATTTACCAAAATGGTGTTTCTTGAAAGTTATTTACCAAAATGGTGTTCCTTTGTTTATCTTATATATGCCTTTTCTTTTTTAACCAACATATTAAAGTTTTTTAATATTTCTATTAAATTAATCAAGTATCTATTTTCTATTATGTAAAGATTTCTATTTTTCAATCAATCAAATTTTGATTTCTCCAATCAACTCTTTATACTTCTTTAGAATTACACTAGCTCTCTATATGAACCGAACAATCAATGAACCGTTCATAGCATGAAGTTCGTCTGCATTAGTGATCACATGTTTAGTTCCTTCATTTACGTTCATGGATGTTCACTTATATTTGTTAATTTAGATTTTTTATGTTCGTTTATTTAAATGAAAAACATGAAACAAACAAATAGGAATAAGTTTATGCTTTAATTGACAACTATTAGAATTCCTCGCGCAATGTGGTGGGCATTCGGTTGGTACCGTTTACACGGAGGGAGTTCGGTCGTATGGGTTTATAGACCACTCTGTTTTGGAGGTTTTATTTTTTTATTTCGTTAGTATCTTGTGCATGAAATTTTAGGGCTAATCTTTTTAATCAAGACAAGAAATGTATTAGAAACATCTATCCTACCTAATAAAGTTCATAATTAAGGGACACATGCCCCCCATCTAGGGCCTCAATTCAATAATCTCTCGCCAAAACTCACATCACTATTTTGGTGATGGGTAATTCGGACCCGTATTCACTACGTTCGGATCTAGGTATATAAGGCTTTTAAACCCGTTTACAAATAAACATCACAAGAACTAGGGTTTCTCTTCCTCCCTCTTCTCTGATTCTTCTTTCTCCTCCATTCAATCCAACATCCATCTTTCTATGCATGTTGATCCTTACCCACACCATCGTTTCCATCTATCTATCAATACTAAAAACCTAATCAGTCTTTCTATATCGTCAAAGATCGATTCTCGATCTCCGTCAAATCATTCACATTCGTTTACAGCTCACTAGAATCATAATCATTTAATGAAGAATTTTGTCGTTTAAAATCGATGTCACTGATTAATCATAGATCTATCTCAGTTCCCGTTCCTCGAAGAAAAAAAGATTAAAAAATTTATAGATCCAGTTGAATATCATATTTGGTATTCTTTGTGTTCAGGTTTATCATTCATTGATGGGATGAATAAACTCATTTTGTGTGTTTTATGTTGTGTTTGAATATTACTCTGCTTTTTTCCCATCTTCAATATGATTAAGATGAAATTAATAATCACATTTTTATATAGTTACAAGTTACGAGTCCTTATGAGAGGAGCACAAGACTTCGGATACATCTATACTACCTTATTAAGAAAATTATAGTTTTTTGCTAAATTAGTTTTGGTGGAAAAAATATTTACCAAAATGGTGTTTCTTGAAAGTTATTTACCAAAATGGTGTTCCTTTGTTTATCTTGTATTTGCCTTTTGTTTTTTAACCAACATGTTAAAGTTTTTTAATATTTCTGTTAAATTAATTAAGTATCTATTTTTTATTATGTAAAAATTTCTATTTTTTCAATCAATCAAATTATGGTTTCTCCAATCAACTCTTTATACTTTTTTAGAATTACACTAGCTCTTTATATGAACCGAACAATCAATGAACCGTTCATAGCGTGAAGTTCGTCTGCATTAGTGATCATATGTGTAGTTCGTTCATTTACGTTCGTGGACGTTCACTTATATTTGTTCATTTAGATTTTTTATGTTCGTTTATTTAAATGAAAAAACATGAAACAAATAAATACAAATAAGTTTATGCTTTCATTGACAACTAGTAGAATTCCTCGCGCAATGTGGTGGGCATTCAGTTGGTACCGTTTACACGGAGGGAGTTCGATCGTATGGGTTTATAGACCACTCTGTTTTGGATGTTTTATTTTTTTTATTGCGTTAGTATCTTGTGCATGAAAGTTTAGGGCTAATCTTTTTAAATGAAGACAAGAAATGTATTAGAAACATCTATCCTACCTAATAAAGTTCATAATTAAGGGACGCACGAAAGCCTTCCTTCCACAGCCAAGGGATTTAGCACATAAAGCTCCACAACAAGCTCCTCATCAAGCTTTCTATGGTAGCAACAGTCAATCGGCAAATCCCAACACTGTCAAACTTGACACGTAAAATCTCTCCAAAATCAATGTAGAAGTTGCACAGGAACATGCAGAACTTCTAAAACCATGGTCAGTTCATGTTGTGGTTTAGTTGCAGGTCAAATAGGGAATATCAATTTGACGAACGAAGACTACGAACAAATTGACCGAGATGAAATGGAGCTGATGGACATTAAGTGGGCATTTGCAAGCGCTATGAAAAGAGCGAAGGATTATATGAGAAGAACGGGTAGAACCCGTTTGGAAAGCAAGAAGGATACAAAATACGGCTTTGACAAAACCGCCGTCACTTGCTTCAACTGCGGAAAAAGAGATCACTTTAAGCGGGAATGCACAAGACCCAGCAAGGAAGGAAATCACAACCCCTTTTGTAATCAGTCTTAACCATCCAACACAGCACAGTACAAAAACGAAAGAAGAATAGTAGCTGTTGGCAACTCTAACAACACCAATCAATCAGGACCTTCAAACACGCACAGAGCTATGGTAGTTCAGTCTGATGAAGAATGCGATTGGTTAGTACAGTTGGGAACTGAGAACAATGGAAGAACTGCATGCTATGCAAGGATCATGGATCAAAACAAGCATGATCATAGCATCAACACTCAAAATAGTGATGATACATCTGGGGATGCTGGTAGTTCTGATGAAGAATGTTTAAGTTCAGATGGTTATGGATCTGATTCTAGTGTGAAGAAAGGAAGTGACGCTGAGGTTGAAGAGTTGCTGAGTGAAGCTGAGATGTTGAAATTTGAAAAGGTAGGCATGACGAGGAATGCAGAAGCTGCGGAAAAAGAGACAGAGACACTCTCTACAGATGGTGCAGCTTTTCCTCATCACACTGCCTTTATGGCAAATGTTGAAGGTTCTTCAAAACAGGAAAATTCTAAACCTCCTACTGTTTGCAATGACTGTGTTGAATTGAAAATAAAATATGAAACCGTCAACAGTCATAATCAGAATTTAGTTGTTGAACTATCAAAATGCAAAGAGGCGAATTTGGCACTAACTAGAAATGAAAAAGAGTTCAAATCTGTAATAGAAACCTTAAGAAAAGTGTTTCTGAATTGACAAAAACAGTTTTGAATCAACAGACAAGAATTAATAATTACATTAATCTCCTAGAAGAAACAAAGAAAGAGTTAGCCATCGTCAAATGCGAATATGATTCGATCAAACGCAAATTGGAAAGTTATTCTAACTCCCAATATGTGCTTGATCATATCATTGAAGTTCAAAAACTAAAGGGAGATGCTCAATGCATAGGGTATAAGTCGTGTCCACCCCCAATGAAACACATCTATACCAAAATGCCTGATGAAGAGGAGATGCCTCGTTTTGAACCCTCTGTACCTGAGGAATTCGCAGCAGGGTTAGGGTTCAAACTAGGCAATTCCTCTCAAGAACCCAGCAAACCAGAAAGTTCATCGTCTGATGAATACATCAGATGATGAATCAAGAAATGATGATCAGGATCAGCCTCTTGATGAAAGAAAAAGAGTAGAATTGTCTGCTACTCCTAGTACTCAATCTGTTGAGAATCAAGAAACTGTTCCTAAGAAATCTGTGAAGACAAGTGTGTCTACACAAGAAGTAGATAATGTGTTGTATACTTTGGTTGGAGAAAAGAAAATCTATTCAAACAAAGATTTTCCAATTAAAAACGTAAATCCAATCTCTATAGATCAGGTTTTTGAAAAGTCAACAACCAAACCTTTAGAGAAGAAAAAGTCAACCAAAACACAACCATTATCCACTTCAAAAGAAAAAATGGAAGCGAGTTGAAAAGCCTACAGTTTCTCAACCGAAGGTTGAAACAAAAGGCTCTCGTTACTAGAAAAAGGCTAAAACTGTTAAATTTGTAAGTTCTAAAGGTACTGATAAAGTCGAAACTTTTCAAGGAAAATATAATGTTGATTTTGTAAAGAAAGTTAAGATTTTGGAAAGAAATAGTCAAAACAATTACACCCAATGCACTAATGGATGTAATGAAAATGAACCCAGTACCTCAAGATCCACAAATTCAACATCAAGCCGAGAAACACAATCTCCTAGTTTTGTTGAAAGGAGAACATGTTTCAAATGTGGAGAATTTGGCCACGTTATAAAGGATTGTCAAAATCCAGCCACATCAAGATGTATAGAGAAAGCTCCTCATGAACCAACTTGCAAACGTAAATCTGTTTCTCCGACTCAAGATAAACGAATCATTAAGGATCAAAAAGAGAAACAAAAACGTAAACAAATAAAAGCAGTTGAGAAAGCTTTAAAATTGGATTCTTCGAAAAAGGATAAAAGATATTCAAAGTCAATAAAACCAGATACCGTTAAAGCTGTAAATAATAGTAAATCTGGTAATAAACAAGGATCTTGGAAACAGAAGACCGGTAATGGTTCAAAAGGAGTTTCTCAGTTTGTTAATCATCAAGTAATTGAGATTACATTTCTCGATGATAAGGGATGGCCCAAGACCACAAAGGCTTGGGTCCCCATCTCAAACTAATCTTGTTTGTGGAATGTGCAGGGTGTTCCAGGAGGAACTGTAAACAGTCATTGGATTGTTGATAGTGGAGCATCAAGGCACATGACGGGCGACTTGCGGCTCCTATATGATGTGAAAAGTATTAGGGGTGGTTATGTTGCTTTTGCTGGTAACAAAGGCGGATACATCACTAGAAAAGGAATGGTCTCCAATGGTGTTGTGAGCTTCAACAAGATCAATTATGTGCGGCAAATTGATCACAATCTTCTTAGCGTTTCTCAAATATGCGACAAGAAGTTCACGGTACATTTTGATGATGCCGATTGTTATGTATTGAAGCCTGGATTCAAAATCCCGAAGTAATGGATTCTCCTGTCAGCTCCAAGAATTAATGATTTGTATATTCTTGATATGAGCCAAGCTATTACAACATCTGCACAAGTCACATGTTTTGTCTCTAAAGCCACCGAGAAGGAATCAATCTCCTGGCACAGACGTATGGGACACAGTCACCTGAGGAAAATGAACTGTTTGGTGAAGAACAATCTAGTGAATGGTGTACCAGTGAAGAATTTTCATCTTCAAGACGTTTGTGTATCATGCAAGAAAGGGAAACAAGCGAGAAAATCCCATCCTGTGAAGAAGATCAACACTGTGAATATGCCACTGGAACATCTTCATATGGACCTCTTTGGACCTATGAAACACAAGACAACCTTTGGTGATTCTTATTGTCTGGTAGTTACTGATGACTATTCCAGATTCTCATGGGTAAACATGCTGGCACACAAGAGTGAAGTTCCTACTATCCTCAAGAATCTCCTGACTCTTTTAGAAAATATATTCAATCTAAAGGTAAGGAGAATCAGAACCGACAATGGCACGGAATTCAAGAATCAAGTTATGGGCGAGTACTGTTCCTCAAAGGGTATTCTGCATGAGTATAGTTCTTGATACATTCCACAACAAAATGGCGTCGCTGAGAGGAAGAATAGAACTCTCATTGAAACTGCAAGAACCATGTTAGTAGAATCAGAACTTCCTGTTCAATTTTGGGGAGAAGCTGTTGCTACTGCGTGCTACACAATGAATAGAGTTCTAACGATGAAGAGACATGGGAAGATATGCTTTGAGTGTTACATAAAAGGAAACCGGATATTTCTTTCTTAGAACCTTTTGGAGCTCCAAGCACTATGATCGACCCACATGGAAAGTTTGGTCCCAAGGCTATCGAAGGTTTCTTTCTTGGATATGCTACTCCTGATTTCCGGGTATGGAATTTGTCTTCGAAGAAGATTGAAGAATGGGGTGAAGTCAAGGTTCGGAGATATACAGAAGCTACAAGAGCTTCGGGTGCTCCTTGGATGTTTGACTACGATGGGCTGTTTGACTTCTTTAATCTGCCAACTTTTGATGACACACCAGCTGCTGCTCAGATGCTTTTGGAAAGTGATACTGTAGTAGACTCGTCATTAGTTCGACCAATTCTTGTTAACCCTCAAGCGTCGACTTCGGTTAACAATCTTGTTCAAAATGAGGAATTCGAAGACGCTACGGATTATAATGTTTCATCAGAAGACGATGAGTTTCACGATGCGAATAAAGCTACCTCTGGTGCGGTTCCTAGATTTTCAAATGATACGTCGAATATTCAACCTCAAGGAACGACTGAAGGTCAGGCATCTACAACGTCATCGAATCCAGCTCTCGATTTAACTGTTGATCTGAATATCAACAATTTGGATATAAATTCTCGAGTTCCTGATGTGTCTGAAACTCGTATTCATAATATCCATCCTCGGCAGAATATTATTGGAGATGTCCAGAGTGGTGTGCAGACTCATAACCAGCTTCGAAACAACCAGAATGATGGATTGTATTCGGAAATCAGGGAATCTGGTGGTCTGAATGATTGGTCTTATGCCTGCTATGTGTGCCAAGTAGAACCAAAATCTTGGAAGGAGGAAATGAAAGAAGACTCGTGGGTTGAAGCCATGCAGGAATAACTTCAACAGTTTCAGAAGTTAGGCGTCTGGAAATTAGTTGACAGGCCTGACGGCTACAAGAAGATTGGTACACGATGGGTGTACAAATGCACGAAGGATGACCGAGGTGTTGTTGTGAGAAACAAAGCACGATTGGTTGTTCAAGGTTTTAATTAGGTTGAAGGGATCGATTACAATGAAGTTTATGCACCGGTTGCACGACTTGAGGCCATAAGAATCTTTTTGGCTTATGCGTCCTTCAAGAAGTTCACCGTTTATCAGATGGATGCGAAGAGTGCATTTCTTCATGGTCTGGTAGAAGAGGAAGTATATGTTGAGCAACCACCAGGTTTTGAAGATCCACTCCATCCTGACAAGGTTTGGCTTCTCAACAAGGTTTTATATGGTCTTCATCAAGCTCTGAGGGATTGGTATGAAACGTTGTCTACCTATCTGTTGAAGAATGGTTTTCGACGAGGCCTGATCGACTGTACTCTCTTCATCAAGGAACAGGACAAGGACTTGCTGCTAGTACAGGTTTATGTTGATGATATTATATTTGGGTCTACTAACACTCGAATGTGCAAAGAATTCGAACATGTTATGCAGGAGAAGTTCGAGATGAGCGCAATGGGAGAAATGACTTTCTTTTTAGGTTTGCAGGCTCAGCAATCAAAGGAAGGGATTTTTATCCATCAAACCAAGCGATTTCAGATGGATGACTCAAAGCCTTTGGGAACTCCATTAGCTCAAAATCATGGGATTACTCCAGACGGAATGGTGAACATGTAGAACCATCTCTCTATCGTGCTATGATCGGATCTCTCATGTATCTTACTGCCTCAAGACCCGACATAATGTACCCAACATACCTTCTGGCGTGCTATCAGTTTAGTCTATGGTACCCTAAGGATCATAACTTTAATCTGACAGCATTCAGTGATTCTGATCATGGCGGCTGCAAAATCGATGCAAAGTCAACAATAGCAGGATGTCAGTTCTTGGGAAATCGCCTAGTCATGTGGCAATGCAAAAAGCAGACTTGTGTAGCTACATCAACATGTGAGGCTGAGTATATTTCAGCTTCTAGTTGCTGCTCTCAAGTTCTATGGATTCAACAGCAAATGCGCGACTACGGTTTTGAATTTCTTACTACTCCTATTTTTATTGATAATGAAGGTGCTTTACAGATCACTCAGAATCCTGTACAGCATTCAAAAACAAAACACATTGAGATTAGGTATCATTTCATACGAGATTGTTATGAAAAGAGACTTATCGATGTTGTTAAAATCCACACTGATCACCAACGTGCCGACATTTTTACCAAAGCCTTTGATAAATCACGTTTTGATTATCTACTTTTGGTCAATGGCATCAAGGTGAAACCCGAGTAACTCAACCATGGCTAACTATTTTTGTAAATACTTCTCTAAAAATCCAAAACTACAAAAAGATTTTCAATTTTATGTTTTAGGGGGAGTAAATTTCAAGAAAATACAAAAATATGTCTTCTATTTACCTTCTTTGTTTAAGGGGGGAGAAAAATTCAGAAAAATTCAAAAACAACCAAAAAATCAAAAATGAGTTTCTTGGATATATTGAAGATGATGAAACTCACCTGTAAATCTGTCAGATATGGTTAAAAGCATAAAAAGTAGATTGATAAGTAGCTTTACTTATGATATATGGGTAGGCTCACAATCAGACTAAAATGTGAAGGTTGATATAAACTTAACAGACAGAACGCCAGGTGGGAACCATTCATTGGCATATGGTCTTAGTACCAAAATTTCATTTCATAGAGTGCCGAGGTTCTGAGATATACGGTCTTTATGCTGGCTTATCATCTGGGTATCATGGTTGAATCTTTTGTCGAAAAATAACGGTGGTGCAAGTCTTAGAACTTCCATGATATCATACATACATGTACATACTGCATTCGACCATCAAATAAGTGATAAAAATATCACATCCCCAAAATAAGTGATAAAATATCACAGCTTCTTGCGGGAGCTAAGTTCGTCTCTTTGTCGGTACGATGGTACTAACCTGTTCACGGACTTACTCCTGTGCCCTGCATGCATATGAAAATCAAGTTCCTCATCAATAAGTGATTAAATCACAAAGGGCTTGTTTTCAATAAAAAATAAGTGAGTATCTCACATCATTCATATACGTCAAAACAGATGATAAAGTAGTATACTCACCTGTAAAATTTTCTCTCGTGCATATCTTGATACGGAAATGTGTCATGATGTGGTTGAACACCGGCTAGTAAGTATAAATCCATACCTTAATCATATCTCCTAATCATGATTACATCTGATAAGTCCGAGCTTACATGGACAACAATACCGATAATCACAGTTAAATACTTATTTGTTTACTTTTGAAAACCTAATACCGTCTTTGACAAAGATTAAAATGCTGGTACGATTCCTTTACCTTGAAAATCGAAAAATATTGTATTTTATCTATTTTGTTTTTCTGTCTAGTTTACTTAGTTGCTTATGTAATTACTTTTTGAAAGTTAGCCAAAGTTGAGACTCGAAAGTTTTCTACCAAGATACGCCAAAGAACCTTTTGTTTGATATCGCAACTTCATAAAGTAATATCTTGCAACAAGTAACTCATCAAAGAAATCCAAAATCTGAAATTCGTTTGAGTGTGTGTATCTCATACAAATGAACCTAGTCATTTGATTTGACCTGGTCACTTGTTTTTCTCAAATCTGCTGCTGGAATTCATACGAATGTGTGTATCTCGTTCAGGGAATACAATCATACGAAGATTTTATGATAAGTCTTTCGTGTGTATCCCCTGAGAAATTTGTGTTTTAATTATATTTGTCTATGAGTACATATTGATACAAAAAGAGCATAAACAAAGACCAGCAACGAAGAAATCTGACAAGTCAGAAGCAAGAAAGATTTGAAGTTTCTTAGAAGTTCAAAGACCTGATACCCTAATCATTAGATAGCAGATCTATCAATGGATAGCAGATCTTCAAGGGGAGTTGTTGATACTCTAAACCATTCTATGTGAAGACCAAAGTCTGAAGACCAAAGACCGAAGACCGAAGACCAAGCAACATCCAAGGGGGAGTTTGTTGATACAGTTTTGTGTCTGTCGCTTGTTCTGAATTACAGTTGTAATTGTACGGTCTTTTCTCAAGTGTCTGTATAGGTTTGGTCGTGTCGAATAGATCGAGATATCCTTCTATCTTGATCTAGTATGACATCTTAGCTTTTCTGTGTTAATCAGTTGCATGTGTGCGTACTAATGAATCTTGGAAACGATATGTCTACACACGTTCTCCAGAAAAATGGATTTTATGCGAGTAAGAGTTTTCGTACGAATCAGGTGATTCGTATGAAATAATTTGAGTAACAAGTGTGTTACTTGCTTATTTCATACAAAACAGTTGACTCGTACAAAATCCTGGAGTTGTGACTCGTGTGAAATAGTGTGTTCAGTATGTCTAGACTCGTATTTCGTACGAAACTAGACAGACACTATATAAGCAGACATGTACCTCTTAGTTGGGGTGGCCTGGAGAACTAGTTGACTCGCGTGTGAGAGTTAGACTGACTAGCTCACCAGACTGACCAGAGAGATTGTTATCTCTGAAGACGAAGACACAAGAACACATCAAGTTTGTTTGAGTCATACGAGCATTGTGTGTATATGTTTGTACTTGTTCTCAATCATTAATCAAGATAGTGAATATTTGGTTACCCCGTTTTCTTTACTTTGCTTTGGTTGCATGCACACTTGGATTCCGCACTTGTGTGTGTGTCATATGAACAAGGTACTGGTTTAACACCATCCGTAGGTGGACCTACATGATGAAGCTTCCCTGTCAAGGCATTTAGCTTAGCTAAGGCTGCTTGAAGCTTTACGTCCTTTTCAGCTAATTTTAGCTTGTAGTCGTAGACCCAACATTACTGTTGGTTCAAGTCTAGCTTTAGCTGAGCCACATCTTGTTTCTGCGCTTCGACCTTCTCCATAAGAAGCTTGTTCTTGTGTTTAAGGGTGATGTTCTGTGACATAGCTTGTTGATACTCAGCTACAAGAGTTGAGTTGTGGGCGCGCATTTGGGATAATTTAAAAAAACAACTATCAGAACAAAGTATTCGATACCGTTTCTGAAAATCGGGTATCTCAGTTGTCTACGCCATCATGCAGTGGTTGCTGCTCTTGGATAGATTCAAGGTTTCCATTTGAGCTGCAGCATCTGCCCAGTTGAAGCCCTCATGCTGTTGGGCCACAAGTGCTGTGGACTTCCCGCCTGAGCTTCCAGATGGACTCATAGTAGACTTGGAAGGAGAGATGGGAACCAACTGTCTGTCACTGCTCTGTATGTCGGTGACCCTAGATGATACATACCCTGATGGTGTCTTCTTGCATTCCCTAGCGAAATGGCCTGGTTCATGACATCGGTAGCACCTGAGTTTGTCCTTTGTAAGACCAGTCTTCAGGTTGGACAGAGGCTGCCTTCCATATTTTCTGAAATTTGTTGACCCGAAAAGCAGCCATTGCTAAGTTCCAGGAGACATCGATCTCATCCAGGTCTTCCTCCATGATTTGATCAACTTTTGTTGGCATAATAGATGGAGGGGTCAGATCACCTGCCAGGAAGGCGTTCAAGCTCTTGATCATTGATGCAACAATTGCTAGCTTCTCTTCATTCTCCTTAGTGAGAAAAGCAGAGTTGGGCGCGGGTTGTGCAGAGCTAGGGACAGGTGCACCTGTTTGAGGAACTACACCTTGTTGCACAGTTTGAGGAGTTGCAGGACTGAAAACCACATTCGGATACTGAGCATGGAACTGTGTATGGACTTGAGCCGCTGAGACCATCGTAGGATTAGGAGATTGAAACCCATACACATACTGAGTATTTTGAGGCGTGACAACAGGACTGTACACCACATTTGATCCACCTGGTGCTTGTGCAGTTCCTTGCAGAGGACTATAGACTAGATTCTGTTACATTAACGCTACGTTCTGACCTGTCATCCCTGTGGCCATCAGACTACTCTGATGATTGATCTCCCTTTATTTGTTGTCAATTTCACATGATTTGATAGTAGCTATCATCTCAGTGAGAGTGACGTCATTCAGGTTCTTTGTCTTTTTGATCATGCCCACGTCTGCATCCCAGCTTTTGGGCAATGAATTCAACAACGGTCGGTTCATGGCGCTGTTGGTGAGGGTGATCTCAGCTGAAATCATCTGGGAAACCAGTTTGACATAGCGGCGAATCTGATTCTTGATGGTTTCCCCATATATGTGATTGAATGAGCTGAATTGCTGATTTAGCTGGTTCACCCTACTTGCTTTCATGTCACCGTTGCCTTCGTAGAGATTTTGCAACTCACTCCAAACCTCTTTAGCATTTTTACAGTTCTGACCGCGATAGAGATTCCTAGAGCCATGGTTAGTGTTGCAGAAGCCTTCTCATCTTCCTCTATGATTTTTACGTCCTCTGGAGTCCATAAGTGCATAGGCTTGGGAATTTTTGTTTCGGGATCTTGCTCTGTGCTATATACTATGGTTCTTGGACCATTCATGATGCATCTCCACACACCGGGCTCCTTTACCTTGCAATATTGTTCGAAGCGGAACTTCCACTCATAATATTCATCACCATATAACAAACGCGTGGAAGTGCCAATCACCTGATCCAGCTCTTGGTGCAGGGCCAAAGTTTGTGATTGTAGGGCTGCTAGTGTGGCATTGGTCAGGTCCTGTGCGGTCATGAATCCAGCCATTAAATTAATGAGAATTTACCAAATATGATTTAAAATATAATTAATTTACGTGACACAAATGAACAGTGCCCAATCCGAAACAGTCAATCTGCAGTCAATACGGTCAACCCGGAATGTTTTTCCGAAATTGCAATCCGGAAGTCAACGATGGTCAAATCGGATGAGATGTCCGAAATAAACAATCCGGAATTAAGAATCCGGAATAAAGAATCCGGATTTAAGAATCCGATTTGAAGATCCAAAAAGAAAAATCCGAGATGAAATCCGAAACAAAATCCGAGATGAAATCCGAAACAAAATCCGAAAAGCAGATCTGAAATAGAGTCTGAGAAGCAGATTTAGAGTAAAGTCTGAAATGCAGAATCCGGAACTAACAATCCGAAATGCCTTGCTTATCTCCTACAAATCCGGAACAGTAACCCAATCCGTAACAGTGTCTCCGCCTTTTATGTAACAGAATTCCGGAATTCAAGGAATTCAAAATCAGCAATAGTAACTCAGATCACAATCCGGAATAAAACAACAGTCCGGGATCAATCCGGAATGGACGATCTCCTTCGTGTTCTTCGGAATCCGGAACAGTATCAAATCTGAATTATAAGGACCTGCTTCATGTTCTTCGGGATCTGGAACAGTAACCAATCCGAAATCTGCAAAGCTTCTTCGAGTTCTTCGGAACAGTACCTCTGTCGATGAACAGTGATCCGGAATGTGAGAAAGTCTATCCGAACAACAGCACCCAACTTCAAAACTTCTTCAAACAACAATACCCGGAGCCTGTATTAGAACAGTAGACTCTGATACCAACTGTAAGTCCCGTGTTACGGATCAAACAGGTATCGCTATCCTAATCAATCACGGAAATAATGATCAGGATGAAGAACAACTTGAATAACTGTAATATAATAACTTGCATACACTAGAGGATGTCAGATACAAGTTTAGTAAACAAAACTCTCTAACCCTTAACCAGTTCCCTAACCCCTCTATTTATAGGCATAACAAAGCCTAAATATACAACCCTAGGCCCACATGGCACTAGGAGGCCCAAACTGCCTAAAAGTAACCCAAAAGCCCAAAAACAATATAAATGAATAAACCTTTAAGCTCCAGCCCAACAATATTTATGTGTTTACTCGCTTTGTGTCACAGGTTTCGCGACTAATGCACCTAGCTAACTAGGTTCCCCACGGCCTTAGGTTGTAGCTCAGTATCGCCACTAGTATTAGATTCGCTTTTCGGGGCTTGAGACTAATGCATGCCATAGTTTTTGAGTCTTATTGTTGTTATCGTATCTATATTGTGATTGTGGTGATATGTTGATTGTTGTTGTGGTTGTGATGATTATGGATGTTTCTACAACACATGAAATTGCATGTTAAATATACTTTTAAAGCATTTCTATGTAAAATAAATTAATTAATATAGCAAAACTTTTTATAAAATCTAGATCTATTTACTAACATTTTGTTGACCCAAAACCTTTTCACGCATGATACAAGTATTCAAATAGGAGATAGAGTTGAAGGCAAAGACACGTGGACATGTCTTAGTAATAAATTGGACATTTGTTCATAATTATTTATGCTTTGAATAATGTATGAAAAATGTTAAATGTTTTATATGATTATGTGTGACAAATTTAATTTGGTGACTTTAAATATCTAAACTTATAACAATGTCATAAGCTATGGGTAATCATCATGCCCCGTACCATATCCGCTGCGGGTTGGGGTGACATTAGGAATGCAAATTCCTTCAACTATTCCAATAACATCACTCTCCCATTGCTTCAAAAATTCAAAAGTGGTCCTCAGACAAAACCAACCATGAATTGACAATAGTACGAGCAAATGAATTGAAGAATTCAATAAATAGCATTATGAGCCCCAAAATTGAAGATCTACAAGATCTACCAGATCTTCCACTTAAAAGTGACGTTGATGATTCACTATCCGAAAGATTTAAAAAGCAATTCAAAACTCAAATCAAGGGTATGTTGAGGAAAAGGAATAAAGATTGATCTAATAAACATTTGTTTTGGCACCATCTATTCTAGGGGGAGATTGTTGAACCTACAAAAGAACAGATGATATCCAAAAGCCAAAGCATGATCCACTAATCAAGAAATAAGCAAAAGATTGAACCAATCTCTCCCTAAATATCGTGAATCTTGAACACCTACTCAGAACATCTGATCAAGAGCGTAGCTAACATCTGATGAAGACTTGGAACTGTTGTTCAAGAGTGCCAACATCTATTGAAGGCTAGCATTTTTTGAAGACCCAAAGCCCTGATCAAGCCTAAGGTCTGATGAAGAAGACCAAACATTAGTTAGGCCAAACAGATGTTTGGATAACTGCAACAGAGGAGAGCTTAGACAATGTTTTGTCAATGTAACTGTATTTATCTTATTAGTGTCTGGTATAGCCTAGATTAGAGGATAATTTGCAAACATCTTCGAATCTTTTTTGTTAAGAATGTTAGATGTCGCTATCAGGGTGACATTAGTAGATCACTGAACAGAGCTTTTGTACTTGTATAAATAGATCACACTTGTTAGTGATGTATATCACACACACATATCACATTTTCTCTTGTACGAACTAATGTTGGTGCATTATGTCTGTTGCCTATGTCTAGGATATGTATGTATTGTATATAGGATTAAGAGTTGAATGTATAGATGTTAATGTATATTTTATATGTTTTGTAATGGCTCGTACGAGCAAGATAGGATGGCTCTACGAGTGACTCTCAGTCACTCGTATGAAGCAGCTACTCGTACGACCAATGTCTCTGTTTTACACACACTCCAGTGCGAGTCATGTCGACCTATAAATAGAGGAGTGTTGTGTCAGGGCTAGTTAGTGATAGTTCAAATGGTACGGCGAAGCCCTATTGATTTGTTTACTCGTGTCTGTACTTGCACGTCATTAATACAATTCAGAGCAGTTAGACAGTAAGATCTTTCTTGTTCGTTTGTCATCCTCTCTAGTAATGAATTCCGCCTCTGCTAGCTGAGTTAGATCAGACCGGTTGCTCATCAGAGGAGCCGATCCCCCGTTTACAAGTGGTATCAGAGCCTTGAGGCCTGATGTCACACCCTCAATTTCCACTTGCGGAGTTCGTGTGATCAAACCAGAATCTCAGACACTAGCAATATCGAACGACTCTATATGATTTATTTAAACGTTTTCCAAAAAACATTTGTTTAACCATTCATAGTCATTTTCAAAATATCTTAGTTTCAAAGTTTAGCAGAAGCATTAAAGTAAAGTAACGGGCGCCAACATAAACGCCAAAACCAAAATCCCAAACATTATTCGTAAATAAGACTCAAAAAATATGTCTTGATCAAATGCAAGTGAGTGCACCTAGCGCTCCTAGTGTCCTGAGAAACATGTAAAGAAACAAGTGTCAACATTAAAGAAGAGTGAGTTCATAGGTTTTTATAAGTTCACAAGTTCGGTTTAAAAGTTTGTTTTTCCCCGTTATCCCTAACCTGGGATAACGACATAGTTCCATTATTCCTAACCCGGAATAATAATGTTGGTTCGTAATTAAGTTCAATGTTAACATGTAGGTAGCGAGCCTAAAGTTACGTCACATAAGCGTTCGCGATCGAAGCTGACTGTTGTTGCCTCAGTGTTGCCAGGTCTATCACTGACCATGGCGAAAGTTAGGCCAAATTAATCACTCGTTGACCATTCCCGGCCGGCTAGCGCGACTTGCTCAGGTGGGGCCTGTCGGGCCCAGTAGTACTACCATAATTTCCCCGCTATCTAACTCAATACTAACGATTCGAGAGTTGGTTGAGGACTTTCGTGATAAAGATACTTAGGTGACCATAACGTACATTAACATTAACTTAGTTACCGAATAGTTTAACGACGTTAATTTTGCATAACGTAAAAGATAGAGTTTTAGAGCGTATACATGTTTCTCCCCCTGTTGTTCAAAACCGGATAAAATAGGGGCCGTGAACTCACCTTAAATTGCTCGGTTAGAATAACGCAAAAGAAGCAAATGATGGGACCGCTAATCGCGTCCTAACATGTCAACCGATTTAAAGTTAGTGTGTGAACACACTGATACAAAACCCTACGCATAACTAATCACACAGTGCGGCACACGTAATAACCAATTCGAAACCACAATCATGCATGCAAAGTATCATCATACAAAATAATGATCAAACCAACTTGTCATAAACACAAATTAACTCATACAACACTTTGGTACACACTAACGCAAGTTATCATGTTTCGGCTTGTTCGCTCATAACTGGGATGTTTTCAAGGATTTTTATAAAATAGTTCTACCGTTCCAAAAACTCCAATTTTTTTACAAGAGGTGTCAATTACACTGTAGAATTTTTATAAACATTTATATACTGGCTGCAGTCAGATTCGTCGCTTTCTGACTGCAGTCCACGGGAAAAATTATTTAAAAATAATTGTTCATCCAATTAACAAAATTCCATTGGGAGCTTTTCGGAAATTCCCTTCCCCAGTTACTGTACAAATTTTGTGACCTAACCCCCTACAGACTATGAGATCCGACTCGATAAACAACCAGCAAATTCTGCAGAATTTACGCAGCTTCAGCTGCTGCACTAAATGACCGCTTAAAAATAGCAAACTACCTCAGAAAAATATGAATCTGGCGCCATTAGAAGCGTTTTTCAATATACACGTTTTAGGCTTCAGAAAATCCACTTTTTGATAAATAATGATCAGGTTACAGCCAATTGAAGTTGGCTGTAAATGTCAATCAGCAAACTGTTTTCGACTTTTATCGCATTAGAACATGTTTAAATGATCATGACGCTTAGTAATAATACTGATTAACAACAGGTTGACTTGTCAAATATCATCATATATATCAATATTCATGCAAACCCTAAATATTTATCATGATTTTTATCGCTAAAACGCAGCCTACGATTTTAGTATTCAACATAACATCACAACCGCAAAGATTTGCACATTCATCCGAACTAATCATAAATTACCACACTTTTTCATACTAATAATCCTACAAACACATAATCATGATCAAGATTACACAAACCCTAATGTGAATCGCAAAACAATTAAACCCTAACCTTGAAACGATGATGATTAGCGAACCGGGACAAGCTTGGAACCAATCCGGATGATGTGGGTTTTGCGATCGTGAGGGGGGGGGGGCCTGCCGTCGATTCTCCTAGGGATTAGGGTTACTCCTTTTTTTAAAGCTACAACATGCATGTATATATAACAAGGGGAGGGGGCGGCCGCAATGGGGGGGGTTTGGGTAAGTGGCTTGGGCCTCAAGTTTAGGTTAATTCCTTGGGCCGCAAGGTGTGTGGGTCGCAAGGGGGTGTGGGTGGCGGGTTGGGTTTGCTTGGTCGTGAAGTCGAAACATTTCACAAGCTTGGTTCGGTTTATAAATAAAAGTTACTAAAATATTATTTACGACATGGAGTTTATAAAATATTAAATCACAAACGTCTAATAACACATAGCACGTAATTTAGATACAACCCGTCTAATAACACATAGCACGTAATTCGGATACAATCCGTCTAATAACACATAGCACGTGATTCACCCTATAGATTCACAAAGTTAGCGTAGTTATTACGATAGTGTAATTTAATTCTCCGAATTAAATCAGCTTAGGAATGAATAACCGTAAAGTAGCGCGTTTAAGATACCTAAAAAACCGGGATGTCACATTATCCCCATGTTGAAAGAATTTTCGTCCCGAAAATTGAGTAAACGCGGTTTATAAAGCAACGCACAAAAGCTCAGTTTGTTAGAATGGTACAAGTAAATCCCAGGCTGTCACATCATCCCCATGTTGAAAGAATTTCGTCCCGAAATTTAGTTGGCAGTAACGTCAGATTGATGCTCAGTTGCAAAGAGGTGTGGATATTTGCTTTTCATTTGGTCATCTCTTTCCACGTGAACTCCGGTCCACGCTTAGAGTTCCAACAAACCTTGACGATCGGTATCTTGCTGTGCCTTCGAGTCTTGATCTCGCGATCCATGATCTCAATAGGTTGCTCCACAAAATGCAGTTGCTCATCCACTTGAATCTCATCCAATGGAATGACTAGGGTCTCATCTGATAGGCACTTCTTCAGATTGGACACATGAAAAACGTTGTGAACTCCACTGAGTTCGGCAGGAAGGTCTAACTGATAAGCTATGGCCCCGATACGCTTCGAAATCACAAATGGGCCTACGTACCATGGATTTAGTTTGCCTCGTTTCCCAAAACGAATTACACCCTTCCAGGGTGACACTTTCAGTAGGACGCGGTCACCTACTTGAAATTCGAGAGGTTTGCGTCGTTGATCAGCGTAGCTTTTCTGTCGATCTCGTGCCGTTGCATGCAGTTTCTGATTTGCACAATCTTTTCAGTAGCCTCAAGTATCAACTCAGGACCTGTGAGTTGACTGTCACCGACCTCTGCCCAACAGACCGGTGATCTACATTTGCGACTGTACAATGCTTCAAATGGTGCTGCCTGAATACTCATATGGTAACTGTTGTTATACGAGAATTCCACTAAAGGCAGATGGATTTCCCAACTGTTCCCGAAGTCTACCATGCATGCCCTATGCATGTCTTCCAAGGTCTGAATGGTCCTTTCACTTTGACCATCCGTCTGAGGGTGGTAAGTTATGCTCATATCTAAGCGTGTACCCAACGCTTTCTGAAGTGACTGTCAAAAGTTAGACGTGAAACGAGCATCTCTGTCTGAAATGATGGAAGTTGGCACCCCGTGCCGAGAAACTACTTCCTTAATGTAGATGCGAGTCAACTTTTCCATCTTATCTGTTTCTTTGGTCGCTAGGAAGTGTGCAGACTTAGTTAGACGATCCACGATTACCTAGATGGTATCGCAACCACCCAGAGTTCGCGGGAGTTTAGTGATAAAGTCCATCGAGATCTGATCCCATTTCCACACTGGGATCTCAGGTTGCTGAAGTAGCCCTGACGGCTTCTGGTATTCCACCTTGACTTTCGCACAAGTCAAACACTTGCTCACGTAGGTGGCTATATCCTCTTTCATGTTGGGTCACCAGTACGCGGCTTTAAGGTCTTGATACATCTTATCCGAACCAGGATGGACAGAGTATCGGGATTTGTGAGCTTTGTCCATAACTAGCTTTCTGAGGTTTCCGTAGAGAGGTACCCATATATGATTCATGAAATACCGGGCACCATTGGGTTTCACTTCCCAATCGCGTTCCATCTTTCCCACAGATTCGACCTTGATGTTCTCTTCCTTAACTGCTTCTAGCTGCACGTCGCGTATCTGTTCGGGTAAACCAGAATGAATGGTGACCTGTAGTGCTCGTACCCGATGAAGTTTCAAGTGCTCCTTCCGACTGAGGGCATCAGCTACCACGTTAGCTTTACCCGGGTGATACCGAATGGCGCATTCATAATCGTTCAGGAGTTCGACCCAGCGACGCTGTCGCATGTTCAACTCCTTCTGGTTGAAAATATGTTGGAGGCTCTTGTGATCCGTGTAAATTGTGCACCTTGTTCCATATAGATAGTGTCTCCAAATCTTCAGTGCAAACACAACTGCTCCCAATTCCAGGTCATGTGTCGTGTAGTTCTTCTCGTGAACCTTCAACTGTCGGGATGCATACGCGATGACCTTTTCAGTTGCATGAGTACACATCCCAATCCCTGAATGGAAGCGTCACAATATACCACAAAATCATCTGTCCCCTCTGGCAAGGACAAAATGGGCGCACTACAAAGCTTCTGCTTCAGTAATTGAAATGCTGCCTCCTGTTTGTCACCCCAAGCATACTTGATGCCCTTCTGAGTGAGAGTGGTAAGCGGTTGTGCGATCTTTGAAAATCCCTCGATGAAACGTCTGTAGTAACCAGCCAAACCCAAAAATTGGCGGATCTCTGTCGGTGTCCTGGGTGCTTCCCAGTTCTTGATAGCATCGTTCTTGGTGGGATCAACGTGTATACTTTTTTCATTCACGATATGCCCGAGCAACTGAACTTCCCGAATCCAGAAATCAAACTTCGAAAACTTGGCATATAGTTTCTCCTGTTGAAGTAGTTCCAGCAGTAATCGCAGATGCTCAGCATGTTCTTCTGCACCCTTAGAGTAGATGAGTATATCATCGATGAACACGATGACAAACTTGTCGAGATACGGCTTACACACGCGGTTCATGAAGTCCATGAACACCGCGGGTGCGTTGGTGAGACCGAAGGGCATGACCAAGAACTCATAATGGCCATACCGAGTGCGAAATGCCGTCTTGGAGATATCCTCCTCCCTGACGCGTAGCTGGTGATAACCGGACCGTAGATCAATCTTGGAGTAGTAGCTTGACCCTTGAAGCTGGTCGAAAAGATCGTCGATGCGAGGTAATGGGTATCGGTTCTTGATGGTAACCTTATTGAGTTCCCTATAGTCGATGCACATGCGGAAGGTCCCGTCCTTCTTGACAAAAAGGACCGGAGCTCCCCATGGCGAAGTACTGGGTCGGATAAATCTTTTTTCCAACAATTCCTGAAGTTGGGTAGACAGCTCTTGCAGCTCTGCTGGAGCTAAGCGATACGTGGCCTTGGCGATAGGAGTCGCATGGTTCGCCAATTCGATTTCAAAGTCCACTTGTCGATGTGGTGGAAGACCAGGTAACTCCTCTTGAAACACATTGGGAAAGTCACATACGACGGGGATATCTTCAATCCGCTTCTCGTCCTTAGACTGCTCGGTGACCAGTGCAAGCAAAGCAAAAGAGTTCTTTCTCTGAAGATACTTCTGAGCTTGCATGTAAGAGATGATGTTTGTGACGGCGCCTGTCTTCTCCCCTTGCACCATCAAGACTTCGTCGTTAGAGAGCGGAATACGGATAGCTTTCTCGAAACAGAGAACTTCAGCTCGGATGTCGGATAGCCAGTCCATTCCGGCTACCACGTCAAAACTACCCAGAGTAGTTGTCATCAGATCAATGGTAAAGGTGTGACCCACGAGTTTAAGTTGACAGCCGGTTACTAAATGGGTCACATCTACAGATTTACCATCGGCTAGTTCTATGACGTAAGGGGTCTCTAGGGGTTTAGGCGTGAGATTTAGGTTCTTCCTAAAAGACTCAGATATAGAACTTTTATCCGCACCCGTATTTAAAAGTAAAGTAGCAAAATGATCGTTAAGGGGAAACTTACCAGTGACCACATTCGAGTCGTTTCTGGCCTCTCCACGGCCCGGCGTGAATGTACGACCTTTGGCACCTCCTGTGCCACCATTTCCATTGTTGCCATTGTTGTTAGTGTTGTTGTTGTTATTGTGGTTGTTGTTGTTGTTGTTCCCACCATTGTTGTTGTTGCGTAGCTGTGGGCAGTCTCGCTTGAAATGGTCAGTGCTACCGTACTGATAGCATCCTCGGTTATTACCTTGCTGCTGACCCTGGTGCTGATTCTGATTTTGTTGAGACATGATCTCCCGGCGACAATCCTTTGCCGCGTGTCCCGCTTTGCCACATCGCTGGCAGCGATTTCCGGTGCAAGTGCCGTGATGATGGAGGTTACAACGGTTACATTGCGGCTTTCGACCCGCATAGCCGCTCGAGTTCTGGGTGTTGTTGGCAGACTGAAAGTTGTGACCCTGATTGTTGTTGAAGTTGTTGGACCGCTTCTGGTGTCCTTGTTGTGGCTGGGGCGACGAAGACTGTCGAGTAGGTGAGTCTTCAAATTTTCTTTTGTTGTCGGGGACGATTTCAGTTGCACCCATAGGTGGCAACTTCCTATGCTCCACCGCCTTATCGGTGAGTTTATGCGCTAGCCTAATCGCTTGATGCTCCGTCGTAGGGTTGCTAGACATTACCATGCCTTGGATCTCAGGGACCAGACCCCCAAGATAAAACTCAAGTCGTTTTTCGACGGTGTTAGCCAAATCAGGACAAAGGAACACAAGATCATTATGTTTTGTTGTGTACGCTTCAATTTCTGACCCGACCATCTTGTGGTTCCATAACGCCTGTTCCAACTGTTGAACTCTGTCCCATGGACAGTATTCCTCCTTGATTAGGGCCTTAAATTCGGTCCAGGCCATTGCGTTCGTCGCAAGAAGTCCACGCGTTTGGACTTGTGCGTTCCACAAGGTCAATTCCCCATCTTCTAACGTTGAGGCAGCATACTTAACCTTATTAGCTTCAAGGCAATTGCACATCTCGAAAACCGATTCAGACTTTTCAATCCAACGGACCAGTCCTATGGGTCCTTCAACACCCGTGAACTTGCTCGGTTTTGCATTGAGGAACATCTTGTAGGGGTTAAGACCCCCTCCTGACGATAGAGGATAGGTAGTCAGCCAGAAAGTCCACTAGCAAAACTATTAGATTTTCCCATGAAAATTTAATAATGGTTACCTGCTGGTGGGTTTTGAACACCTGCCAGAGCTGCATTCACGTGTTCTTGGATTAATGCGGCTAATTCTTCAGTTGACATGTTGAGGTTTCCGCGACGACCGGTTGCCATTTCAGATCTTCGCAAGACAACACAAATACACACCGATAAGTATATATATCCAATATAGTTATCATATTCCACACTTAAATAATCACACAATTTATGTCAACCCAACAAATTAAACAATCAGAAGGAACATTCGATTAATTAAATTGCAATGTCTCACAAGATACCAACCAAACATCTCAGTTTAATTATAAAATTTCAAGTTCAAACATAAGTGGAAATAAACAAACTAAAGGAAACAAAACGGGGATTGGCGAGACTAGTTAGTCATCTACGTCTCCATCTCCCAAGTCGCTATCATTGCCGTCATCCTCTGCGGCGTTTTCAGCTTCAACAGCCAGGTCCTGTTCCGGCTCTTCTTCCTCCGGATCCTCCTCCGGGTCTTCCTCAGGATCCTCCTCTGGGTCTTCCTCTGGATCCTCCTCTTCGTCCTCTACCGGAGCTGGAGGGGCCGGTGCTAGTGCGGGTACTGGGATAGGTGGTGCTTGGTTCTCCCCCAGTTCTTGAATCCTCCAACTGGACTCAAGAACTCTATCTTCGAGTCAGTCAGCCCTCAACCGCTCAGCACGAAATTCCTTAGCTAAAATGTTTTGAACTTTCTTTTCTTATATTGCTCTTCCTCGAGCTCTCCAGTTTTACCATTTTACTGACGTATCATCCATCCCTGTGCTTCGATAGTCTCCTGCATTCTCTCTAGCTGTTCCTGTTGTTTCCTTAACACATCTCTAATTAGATCGTCCCCCACTCCTAAAGAGTTGACCGGTTCGACCGGTATACCGGTGGTCGGATGGGAGGACGGCTCCCCTCCTAGAGCGAGTCTTTTCCTAGTAGCTGAGCGTGTCTCCACGCCACAAGGTGGTGAGTGTTCGACCATGGGTGCCTTCCCCGGCGCCCTTGATTGTCGAGATCTGTCGGATGATGATGATGTCATAGCCTGCTGGGTTGGTATAGTTAGTTACGAGTTGCGTGCATCACAATATACATATATATCTCACATAGAACAATTGTAGTATAACACATAACAAGATATCACAGTTCGGTGCCAACTAAGTCTAGTGTCGTGTAACAGCTATAGTTTAGGTCTACTTTTAAATGCAAACCTGGTTCTCTATAGGTAGAAGCTCTGATACCAATCTGTCACACCCTCAATTTCCACTTGCGGAGTTTTACCGCTAGGTGTGTGGTCAAACCAGAATCTCAGACACTAGGAATATCGAAAGACTCTATATGATTTATTTAAACGTTTTCCAAAAACATTTGTTTAACCATGCATAGTCATTTTCAAAATATCTTAGTTTCAAAGTTTAGCGGAAGCATTAAAGTAAAGTAACGGGCGCCAACATAAACGCCAAAACCAAAATCCCAAACATTATTCGTAAATAAGACTCAAAAAAAATGTCTTGATCAAATGCAAGTGAGTGCACCTAGCGCTCCTAGCGTCCTGAGAAACATGTAAAGAAACAAGTGTCAACATTAAAGAAGAGTGAGTTCACAGGTTTTTATAAGTTCACAAGTTCGGTTTAAAAGTTTGTTTTTCCCCGTTATCCCTAACCCGGGATAACGACATAGTTCCATTATTCCTAACCCGGAATAATAATGTTGGTTTGGAATTAAGTTCAATGTTAACATGTAGGTAGCGAGCCTAAAGTTACGTCACATAAGCGGTCGCGATCGAAGCTGACTGTTGTTGCCTCAGTGTTGCCAGGTCTATCACTGACCATGGTGAAAGTTAGGCCAAATTAATCACTCGTTGACCATTCCCGGTCGGCTAGCGCGACTAGCTCGGGTGGGGCTTATCGGGCCTAGTAGTACTACCATAATTTCCCCGCTATCTAACCCAATACTAATGATCCGAGAGTTGGTTGAGGACTTCCGTGATAAAGCTACTTAGTGACCATAACGTACATTAACATTAACTTAGTTACCGAATAGTTTAACGACGTTAATTTCGCATAACGTAAAAGATAGAGTTTTAGAGCCTATACATGTTTCTCCCCCTGTTGTTCAAAACCGGATAAAATAGGGGCCGTGAACTCACCTTAAATTGCTTGGTTAGAACAACGAAAAAGAAGCAAATGATGGGACCGCTAATCGCGTCCTAACATGTCAACTGATTTAAAGTTAGTGTGTGAACACACTGATACAAAACCCTACGCATAACT
Organism: Scalesia atractyloides; assembly: GCA_947069175.1. Classification (NCBI taxonomy): domain Eukaryota; kingdom Viridiplantae; phylum Streptophyta; class Magnoliopsida; order Asterales; family Asteraceae; genus Scalesia; species Scalesia atractyloides. The sequence goes on along the minus strand of CAMTDV010000003.1, from coordinate 46,726,127 downwards.
AATCACATAGTGCGGCACACGTAATAACCAATTCGAAACCACAATCATGCATGCAAAGTATCATCATACAAAATAATCATCAAACCAACTTGTCATAAACACAGATTAACTCATACAACACTTTGGTACACACTAACACAAGTTATCATGTTTCGGCTTGTACGCTCATAACTGGGCTGTTTTCGAGGATTTTTATAAAATAGTTCCAACATTCCAAAAGTTCCAATTTTTTTACAGGAGGTGTCTATTAGACTCCAAAATTTTATGTATAATTTTCAAGTCCTAAAGTTTTACCAGTTATTTATAAACATTTATATACTAGGCTGCAGTCAGATTCGTGGCTTTCTGACTGCAGTCCACGGGAAAAATTATTTAAAAATCATTGTTCATCCAATTAACAAAATTCCAGTGGGAGCTTTTCGGAAATTCCTGTCCCCAGTTACTGTACAAATTTAGTGACCTAAACCCCTACAGACTATGAGATCCGACTCGATAAACAACCAGCAAATTCTGCAGAATTTACGCAGCTTCAGCTGCTGCACTAAATGACCGCTTAAAAATAGCAAACGACCTCAGAAAAATATGAATCTAGCGCCATTAGAAGCGTTTTTCAAAAATACACGTTTTAGGCTTTAGAAAATCCACTTTTCAATAAATAATTATCAGGTTACAGCCAATTGAAGTTGACTGTAAATGCCAATCATCAAACTGTTTTCGACTTTTATCGCATTAGAACATGTTTAAACGATCATGACGCTTAGTAATAATGATTAACAACAGGTTGACTTGTCAAATATCATCATATATATCAATATTCATGCAAACCCTAAATATTTATCATGATTTTTATCGCTAAAACGCAGCCTACGATTTATTATTCAACATAACATCACAACCGCAAAGATTCGCACATTCATCCGAACTAATCATAAATTACCACACTTTTTCATACTAATAATCCTACAAACACATAATCATGATCAAGATTACACAAACCCTAATGTGAATAGCAAAACAATTAAACCCTAACCTTGAAACGATGATGATTAGCGAACCGGGACAAGCTTGGAACCAATCCAGGAGATGTGGGGTTTTGCGATCGTGAGGGGGGGGGGCTGCCGTCGATTCTCCTAGGGATTAGGATTTCTCCGTTTTTTTGAAAGCTACAACATGCATGTATATATAACAAGGGGAAGGGGGTTGCCGCAATAGGTGGGGGGCGGTTTGGGTAAGTGGCTTGGGCCTCAAGTTTAGGTTAATTCCTTGGGCCGCAAGGTGTGTGGGTCGCAAGGGGGTGTGGGTGGCGGGTTGGGTTTGCTTGGTCGCGAAGTCGAAACGTTTCACAAGCTTGGGTCGGTTTATAAATAAAAGTTACTAAAATATTATTTACTAAAATATTATTTGCGACATGGAGTTTATAAAATATTAAATCACAAACGTCTAATAACACATAGCACGTAATTTAGATATAACCCGTCTAATAACACATAGCACGTAATTCAGATATAATCCGTCTAATAACACATAGCACGTGATTCACCCTATAGATTCACAAAGTTAGCGTAGTTATTGAGAGCGTGTAATTTAACTCTCCGAATTAAATCAGCGTAGGAGTGAATAACCGTAAAGTAGCGCGTTTAAGATACCTGAAAAACTGGGATGTCACACCTGATCTGCTGACAAATGTCACGTTTTGCAGGCGACACCAACTGTTTCAGATAAGATTCATTGTTGCAGCTTTCTACTTCTACATTTCTCCTAAACTGTCTCGAATTTGGACGAAATTATGGACAAATTGGACTAGGATTATAGGATATTCCGTTAAAATCAATTCTACACAATCCTTAACAATTTCATATCTAAAATCGAGCTTTATCATGTTAAAATCGGTAAAATTCATCCGTTTGGAGACTTAGTTGTTTCGGACGAGTAGAGAGACTACTCGCACAAACAACTTTAGACCATTCGTCCGAACAAGTAACCAGAAGTTCTTAAAATTTACAAGTGTGATTTGCACGAACTATACATCTGTACGAGCATCTCGTTCGTATGAGTGAAATCTCATCCGTACGAATTACATTTTAGTTCGCACGAGTTACTTGTTTAACTCATCTTGTCCATATAAATCTGTGGTTCGTACGAACGGACCTTGATCGCACGAATTGTTTATCATCCGCATGAAAGAATTTTTCCGCACTAATCAGTTTTGTTCAAAAAGTGTGTTTTTGAATTCTTACAGAAAAATGTCAGACAAATTTTACAACGCATTCATCGACAATCACGACCATATCGGCTCAAAACATGAATCTCGAAAATGAGATGGGTACCATGACCAAACCGCCGAAGCTAATGAACCTAGAAGATTTTGACAGCTGGAGTGAACGGTTCATGAATTGGGTCCATGCAAATCACTTTGCTTGCTGGTTCGCTATCGAAGTTAAATATCAAGCTCCTGTAGGTGAAAATGGCCTCGAAAAGACTCTAGTTCAACTCTCGGATGTTGAAAGGGAAAGGTTCATAAATGAAAAGAAAATGATGAACATTCTACAACAATCTATCAAAGAAGATATTCTTGCATTACTACAACACGATGATGATGCTCAATCAATGTGGAATGCTCTTCGTTTGAAGTTTCAGGGAAGTGCTCAGCTTCGAAAGAGTAAACGGGTGTTGTTGAGTAAAGAGTTTGACATCTTTACACTGATTAAAGCAGAGACTGTGAAGCAATTAATCGAAAGATACTGTCATTTGGTGGTACAAATGAAGAGAATGGGAATCATGAAGACCAACGAAGAACTTGTTGATAAGTTGGCAGATTCTCTACCGCAGGGCGATTGGTCTACTTATCTGACTATATTGAAGAATTGAATCGAGTATGGTAATTTCTCATTACCACATTTCATTGAAAGACTGGAGGGACATGAACTCGAAATGCAGAAGATGGCAAAGAAAAAAACCGTCCAAGTTCAACAAGATGTTAATCTATACTTCAAGAATAGTTCTGCTGCTCAAATTCAGTCTCCGAAGATCCAGACAGCCTTCAGCGCCTACAGCACGCCAAGTTCACCATGAAACCAGAACAGTGGCTTCAATCCTATATATCAGTTGATCCTAACACGCCTCCAAGCCCACAGTCATCTTATGGTTCAAACTAGCCCCAGATCAACCAGACTACTCAATCTCATCCTAATCAAAGAGTCTTACAATGCAACATTGCTGTAGATTTCCAGAATGCGTAGAATTTTGATGAGAAGACTGCGAAGCAACACATGTCTTGACTAGCTTCGGTACTCGAGTCATATGATAGTCTAGTCGCAGGAAAAATTGGAAACTCAGAAATGACAAGAGAAGATTATGATCAGATAGATCCGGTTGAAATGGAGCTGATTGACATCAAGTGGTGTATGGCGTTGATCGTTCGAAGTGCACAAAGATTCATGAAAATTACTGGCAAAGACAACTCGGGAGGTCTGGATGGAAAACTTGGTTTGATAAATCCAAAGTTACTTGTTTTAAATGTCGGGAAAAGGGACACTTCAAGTGTGAATGTCCGAACAGAGAGGTTCAGGGTAACCATAACCCTTTTGCCGATGATTACTACAAGAAAGCAAGCTATCACCGTCCTCATCCAAGATCTCAAATGGTGCCGATCGGAGATAAACAGCCAGAGACCAAAGATAAAGCACTAGTGGTGACTCAAGAAGATAAGGGCTTCAACTGGAACAAATATATATCAAAGAATGAAAGTCTGGCTTTGGTTACAGAAATTATTGAAGAACCTGAGGAGGAATCAGGGGCATCTTTTAATGAGGGTCCTGAAGATAATTTTTACTATCATACATCGTTAGAGGAGGAGGAACTTTTGAACAGTCCGTTTAAATACCTCTTGCCTAATGAAATCCTAAAAGCTTTTGCAGGTTATTTTGCACCAAGTCAGCAATCATCATGCGAAGAACAAAAGAAGCCAGTTGATGAAGAAAAAGTCAATGAAAAGATGGAGAAGTTGTCAGATGACATCATCAGGCATGCATGGCAAATGGCAATAAGGTAAATGAATCAAAGAGTGAATTTATGGTTGAAAAACCGTGTCTAAAATGTGTTGAGCCATGTAGTGATTGTCTTGTAAAAGACACACGATATGCTGAACTCCAAGTTTAACAGATAATTTGTCAAGCGATTACAAATCAACTAAAGAAGCTTACGACAAATTAAGTAACTCTGTTAAAAACTATACACAAAAGCACTCAGAGAAAGTGACGCAACACTCTTGATGCTCAAATCGACAATAATGGACAAGAAAATGGCCATTAATATTCACTTAAACACTATCGCTGAGCTAAAGAATGAGCTTGAGAAGGTAAGAATCGAAACTGAACGGGTTAACAAGCTGTTAATCAGTTATTCAATAAGCTCTTATGTCATTGATCACATTTTACCTAAAATTGAAAACAAAGAAGAATCAGAGCAGGTTGAAACTAAAAGTGCAAGGTTGAAACCAGCAGGGGTGGAGAAGGCACTCAATCTAAAACTAAAAACTAAATAATCGAATGAGTTGCCTACAAACATCGACATAACTTACACAACTTCTAATAGTGAATGTGACTCTGAGGTGGTTAAAACTGTGGAAAATAGTGAAAATGTTTTAAAAAGTGAATCTGAAAAGTCTGAGTCTGATGCTGAACCATCGGAAAATAGTTTAACGAATGATCCAAACGTCATAGTTTATAAAATGAAAGGATCAAATAAACTATTTTCTGATGAAGACTTTCACATCCAGAACGTGAATCTAGATCGTTTTGATAAAATGTTCAAGCTTGTGGAGTTAAGTCATGTTGATTTAGATAAACATGATGCATCTTTCTACTCTAAATCAAAAAGTGACAACCGACCCTACTATCATAAAATAGAGATTATCCTGAAAATAAGAGGGCAGGGTTGGGTTTCCAAAAGCCATGAATAAACAACAAGTGTCAGAAACTAAATTTTACCAAGAAAAGAAATTTTGTTTTTGGGACAACAACAGAGAAAGAAAAAGAAATCATCATAACACAATCGAATGATGATTTCAAGAAAGAGAAAGAGAAAAGGAAACAAGTTTTGGAATCTTCTGTTCGAAAGGGCAGTAGAACATGTTTCAAATGTCAAAATGTTGGGCACATTGCAAGATATTGCTCACAAGAATCTCCCAAACATGATTCTCATTCTAAAAAGTTCACCAAGGACGAGAAACAGAAAGCATCTATGGTTGCGCCAAAGTGAATCTTGAAAAGAACAAATGAATCCTACAAAAATGTTAAACCAATTACTCAACGTTATTCAAAATTTGAAATTGGTTAAACATCAACTAAACATTGCCAAATGGATTCTAAATTCTATATTAAAAAGGCAAATCTAAAAACGCAAAGATGGGTGGCAAAAGTGAAACCGTCCAAGGTAGAACCTAAACCTTCTATTCCAAACAAAACCGAGCCTAAAAAGAATGTTAAAAACAAAGTAAGTCCGAAATTCGACATTCCGAACCCACCCAAGACCAAGATGGCTTGGGTTTCTTTGTTTAAATAGTTTCTTCCTTTTGTGTGCAGAGACTCCCATGATCGATAATGTCTAAATGGTTCATGAATAGTGGAGCCTCCAGGCATATGACAGGGATGCTTGCGTTGTTACACGACGTTAAAGCTATCCACAGAGGATATGTATGTTTGCCGGAACACAAGAAGGAAGGATTGTTGGTGAAGGAATTCTCACGAACGGAGTTGTATCGTTTGATTAAGTGAACCACATTGCAGAACTCGAGAACAATCTACTCAGTATTTCGCAGATTTGTGACAAGAAATTCACGACGCATTTCAACGATAAAGAATGTTTGATCTTAAAACCGGGTTTCAAGATTCCGGAGGAATGGATTCTGATGCGTGCACCGAGAGAAAAGGACTTGTATGTTCTAGATATGAGTGTCGCATCAACAACATCGAAGAAAGTTTAATGCTTTGTTTCTAAAGCTACCGAGAAAGAGTCGATACTATGGCATAGAAAAGTGGGGCACATTCATCTGCGAAAGATGAATTATCTTGTGCATAACGACCTAGTGGAGGGTGTTAACTTGAAGAATTTTCAATTATCTGATGATTGCTTGAGCTGTAAAAAGGGAAGCAGCACAAGAAATCGCACCCATGAAAGTTGTTGAATTCTATCAAGCTACCACTAGAGAGGCTACATATGGATCTTTTTGGACCAGTAAACATCAAACCCATTTCTGGTGATCTATATTCTCTTGTCATTACAGATGATTATTCAAGATTCTCATGGGTTTTCTTTCTGGAGAGCAAAGACGATACATTTGAAACTCTAATGATTCTATTTAGAAAAATCGAAAACCTGTATCACTTACCAATCAAGAGAATCCGCAGTGACAACGGTACAGAGTTCAAGAACAAGCGGATGCTGGAATTCTGCAAAGGAGAAGGGGATTCTTCATGAATTCAGTGCTCCTTATACTCCACAACAAAATGGAGTTGCTAAACGAAAGAATCGCACACTGATCGAGACTACCAGAACTATGCTAGCCGATTTGAAATTGCCAATCAGTTTCTGGATTGAAGCAGTCGCGTCAGTGTGTTACACCTTGAATCGTGTGTTAACAGTTAAGCCTCACAACAAGACGTGTTTCAAGTTACTAAATTAGCGAAAGCCCAACCTTGCATTTCTGGAGCCTTTTGGATCACCGTGTATGTATTGGACCTGGCTTGTAAATTTGGTGCCAAATCCTTGGAAGGATTCTTCATGGGTTATGCTACTCCTCTGAAACGTGTTTTCTTGCCGAGCTTGAACCAAGTTATTCTTGCGCAGCATGTGGATTGTCAAAGATATACTACACCAACACAGAAACCTGGGGATCCGTGACTGTTTAACTATGATAATTTGTGGAACTCTTTCAACCTGCCAGATGTGCCATCAAAAGAAGAACTTGTTATGCTCTTTCAACAGCATCAAATTTCTAACCAAGAACAAGTTACCAGACCATTAGTGTTTTCCCCGTCACTTCCTGTGTCTACCACGTCTAATGTAGGTCCGAGCTCTACTCGTCAAAACTTTGTCCCTGTACCCATTGTCAACACTGCCAATCATCTGCCCAGTAACAGCCAAATGCTAACTCTGATCGGGAACCGACTTTCGACGATGGTGGATCCAGTTCCGATGAAGGATCTGAATAGATTGAAAGCTTCTTGAACACACAGGCTGATCAGTCAAACCTCAGGAATGAAGCTTCATCATATGTACCGGTTATGGATGAAGTCATCACAAATTTGCAAACACAAGTAGATGTTCCCAATTAAGTGATGCCGAGGACGCTTTCATATCATCCTTCGGAGAATATTATAGGCAGCTTACAATCAGGAGTGCAAACTCGCAATCAGATCAACAAGGATCTAAACTGTTTCTATACTCGTATTGCTCCACTTCAAACCAGACTTTCTAATAGTTGTTTTGTTTCTCAGGTTGAGCCAGGAAGCTGGAAAGACGCATTAAAGGAAGAATGCTGGGTGGACACGATGCAAGAAGAGTTGCTTCAATTCAAGAAACTTGGAGTCTAGAAGCTTGTTGACCTACCCGATCATCACAAAAAGATAAACACTAGATGGGTCTTCAACTTCAAACGTGATGATAGAGGCATTGTAGTGTGCAAAAAAGCTCGAATTCTGGTTCAGGGTTTCCATCAGCAGGAAGGGATAAATTACACCGAAGTCTATGCCCCGGTCGCCCGTCTTAAAGTGATCCGCATATTCTTGGCCTTTACCTTGTGGAATGGGTTCAAGGTGTACCAGTTAGATGTCAAATCTGCTTTCCTGTACGGAAAAGTAAAAGAGGAGGTGTATGTCGGCCAACCACCAGGGTTTGTCGATCCTATACACAAAGACAAAGTCTACCTTCTGAATAAAGCCTCGTATGGTCTACCTCAAGCCCCGAGAGCTTGGTATGAAACACTGTCTCGACATCTCACAGACAATGGCTTTATCAGAGGAACTGTAGATTCTACCCTCTTTACGAAGGAAGTGGATGGGCATTTGATTATTGTAAAGATATATGTGGATGATATCATCTTCGGATCGATAAATGATAAGTTGTGTAAAGACTTTGAAGAAGTCATGAAGCGCAAATTTGAAATGAGCGCGATGGGGGAGATGAAGTTCTCTTTAGGACTTCAGGTCAATCAGTTGCCTGATGGTATCTTCATCCATCAGACGAAGTATGTTCATGACATATTGGAGAAATTCGATATGGCAGGAGCTAAACCAGCAACAACCCCATTAGCTCCTAATCACGGCATTTGTCCGATCTTACTGGAGTCAAAGTTGATGAAACTTTATGACGCTCTATGATCGGATCCTTGATGTATTTCACTGCTTCTCGACTTGATATCATGTATCCAACATGCGTGTGTGCCCATTATCAGTCTAATCCAAGAGATTCGCACTTGCTCGCCGTCAAACGTATCATGAGATATCTACAGGGATTTCCAAGCACCGACTTGTGGTACCCTAGACATGACGACTTCAATATTGCGGGTTACTTGTATTCTGATTTCGGTTGCTACAAACTCAACACCAAATCTACGACGGCTGGTTACCAGTTCTTCGGAACCCGTTTGGTAAGATGGCAATGCAACAAACAGACTGCGGTCGCTCTCTCTACTTGTGAGGCTAAATACGTTTCAGCATCCAGCTGTTGTGCCTAGATTCTCTGGATTCAATGGCAGATGAGAGACTTCGGACTGCAATTTCTTGATACGCCAATATATGTACATAACCAGGCTGCGATCGATATCACTAAAAACTCATATCAACATTCTCGAACCAAACATATTGAGATTTGACACCACTTTATCTGTGATTGCTACGAGAAAAAGTTGGTTAGAATTGAAAAAAAGTCCACACTAATGACCAAAAAGCAGATTTTTATACCAAAGCCTTTGATCGAACAAGATTTAAAAATCTTTTAAAACTGAATGGTTTAAGAAATCTAACATCAGTGATATACACGAGGTTAGGTTTGAGGATGACAACGACTTGACACGAATACTCATCGGTTTGACGAATTATATATATATATATATTTTCTTAAAAACACTAAAAATCCAAAAATATGTTTTTGATTTTAGGGGAAGAAATTTTGGGAAAATACAAAAACATTATAAAAGTCAAAAAGAGTTTTTGTGAAAAAGAGAGATCATATTATATCAATATGATAGTCACAGTATGCTAAAGAATTGGAATGATTAAACAAGTAATTAAATAGGTCTTACTGAGGATATGCCAGTAGGCTTCACTCTTTCAGTAAATTGTTTTCAAGAAATAAACCTAAATGAAAAATTGAATAACTTGTTGTCACACCCCGGTCGAAGCGGAAGCGCAAATGTGTGACGATTAGGTAATCATTGCATCCAATTTGGTAAACAGTATTAACAACAACGATATCATGCCATTACTAAGTTTCATTACACATTTACAATATTCAAAAGTGAAACCACATTGTTATCAGTATCAAATTATCATTACAACCATGGTTTAAAACACATGTCCCAAAATAAGATATTGTTTTTATCAAAAAGTCATGCTGAGGCTTTGACCTCTATATACCCAAACGAGGTTGGGATATAAAAGGCAAACCCTCCAAAAGTTAGTACATCGTTGTCTTGAAAATCCCAAACCCGAATCCCATCACCAGCTCAAGTCCTGCGTCCTGAAATACATGTAATTTTAAAAAGTCAACATAAAGTTGGCGAGTTCATGTAGTTTAATGTTTTCGTATCAAAATGTCATCCTTGAAAACCTGTATTGAAATCCAAGTATGTTATAAGCATCAATGAGTTAATTAAGGATCTATCAGTGTGTCGCTAGCACCCTGACATACTTGTGCCATAAGTAAGTAACCAAACTGAGACTTCTTTGACATTTTGGGATCACAAAAGCACTCCAATGGGTATACCAACCAGGAGTGGAGCGGGTCTCAAACTCAATAGATCTACCTCTTTTGCACCTTGGTCACTAAGTGATTAATGGTTACTACTGTTATTTCCTACTTACGCACAATGATCTGTTATCTGCTAACTCATAGCTAACATACTGTTTTGACCTAACATGTATTTCCCCTCGATAGTTTTAACAAAACTTAAATTAAGTGAAAGGAGGGACATGAACTCAAAGTTTTCGCGTTCCTTTAAGTCGTACTGTTTAACTTTCGGTGTCTGCAATGTATGTAACCTACATGCGTATTGGTTTCATTAGACACCTAGGTCTCAATGGACCTTGTACTCGTTGTTCATATAGAATTCTTGTTATTTATTTACTTGTTATGATTGAACAACTTATAATGTGATCATAGTGTTGGTAGTTTGTTTGTTCGATTAATGTCGGTATATATATTTCTTAAAATATATATATATATATATATATATATATATATATATTATTTTTTTTGCAAACCATGTGTGAGCTGGGCCTTGCCCTTCACATGTCATTGGGCCTAGCCCATGTTTTCTTGTCACCGGGCCTAGCCCATGTAATTTTTATCATTGGGCCTAGCCCATGTCTTTTTGTCTTTGGGCCTATCCCATGTCTTTGTATCCTTGGGCCTAGCCCATGTCTTTTTGTATCCTGGGGCCTAGCCCATGTATTTTTATATCCTTGGGCCTAGCCCATGTATTTTTATATCCTTGGGTCTAGCCCATGTATTTTTATACAGTTTTGGACTTTTATTAGTTTTTGGGCCACCTACATAACATTATGGAATTCGGACCTAATATATGGTTTTCACAATTTGGGCCTAGCCCAAATATATGTGTATATAAGCCCATTTTTATTATAAGTGTTTACTTATAATTTTTCTAACTTTTAATATACTTAACCTTCCGGGTTTTTGGTTTCGATAACATATACATATGTTGAGTCGTCGAAAAATATATTTGGACTCGTCGTCGGCGTTGTTCATTGTATGCTCATTTTCATCGAGGATCGCCCGTTGTCATAGCGACCTTTCGTGTCGGCGGTTCACCCGTTGGTCGTCGACGCGACGGTGTAATATTGAATGTCCGCCTATTGTTCGCATTGCTTTAATTGTCTGATTTATTGTTTCGACGCATTGTGAGAATGTATTTATTATGTCACCGATACTTGGTATATTGTTTAAGTGTTTGTATTTTGTATAAGATTGGTATTTTATTATAAATACCCTAAATTTCTAATACATACATATACAATACACACATGCATACATACCATTTATTAGTAACAAATATTCATAAAAATACTTGTATTATTTTCCATATAAGAATATATTTTTGTAAAAGTATTTATTTTTACTTATAAATATATATTTGTAACTTTGTTTAAACACTTGGTTATTTAGAGATAACCTTTGTCATTAGAGTCCACTTAATGACGATTTAAGTTACTAATCACGTTAAGTCCCACTAATCACCCCACTAATCATGTTTTAATAGCGATTAGATTTTTAGAAAATTTCGCCATAGTTTCCCTTAAACTATGGCGTTTTCCACGTTTTAAAAACGTATTTAAAACCTGTTTAAACTCATAATCATCATCAACAACCATCTAATATTTATTTTACATAATCAAAATATCATCATCCATGACTTTTTATGCTTTAACATCCTAGTAAATCAAGTGGGTTTTTAATATTTAGTAGCCTTTTCAAATCAATACTTTAGCAGGTTGTTTAGACAAGTTTATGCACTTAACCCCTTGATTATTACACATTTTTAAGGTGATTACAACTTACGTATATATGTTTACTTCTTATAAAAACCATTCCTATGTATAAAAATTATCTTTAAGTTGTAGTATTTTACATGGATTATGTAGGTGATGATCTTGTTTAGATTTAAACCTTATCATGTTTAAATCCTTATTTTTATACTAAATCACACAAGATCATCTCACTTTTATATCATAATATCAACATAAACAACTTCAATATACAATCTAACAATCATATAAGCATATAATCAACACAAAATAAACAATATTTAGTGTTATTTTTATGTTGTGTTTTAGGGTTTTTAACTTATCTTTTCTTGATTTTCAAGATGATCAACTTGTACACTAATAATCCAAACATAAACATAAGCTAAATCATGGAGGAGTTTAGCTTACAAATGGTGCACAAGTATCTTGAAGATTTAGAAGAAAAAGAAGCTCCTTAAGAATCCCTAATGATCTCCATCCATGCAAGCTTCTTTAGGGGTCTTGACTAGGCTTTAAGTGGTATAAAAAGTGGTGAATTTGTGGTGGCAAAATGGTGGCTTATGGTGATGGTGTTGTAGCCATGAGTTAGGGGAAAAGGAATGAGAGAAATGTTGCAACTTTTTGAAGAAGGAAAATGATAAATTATTTAGGAGATCATGATATATATCTCATCATTCATCAAGTCTATCAAATCTATAAGACATCATACTTAATATCTCAAATTTTCAACAAAATCAAGTGGGGTGGGACCCACTTGAGCCGTGAACTTGATGGGGGGTGAAGTCTAATTTTGTTTTTACCACATGTTATAATTTGAGATATTTTAGTAATTATGATAAGTATGGTAATTAGGGTAATTTATGATAAGTTTGTTAAGCATAAGACTTGTGTTTGGGGTGTAATTACATGGCAAATCCATATTATCCTCCAAACTAAGTTTCGGATGACGGATATGCCGCTAGATCGCTCATCGTCGAAATATTCGCTAATAAACGAAACAATTTGTTTATTACCGGAAGCCTTTGTTTTCGACTACCACAACTAATATGGTGTCTAATTAGTGCATTTCCGATCCAAAAATATTCATGACTAGTTCGCTAGACGAGTATATGATGAGTTAGGGTTGCCGATATGTCTTTCGTTCGACCGTTCGATCGATATCGATACTTTTATGATCCGCCGTCGAACTTTTCCGAAAGTTGTGTTTCCGTGAACTCATGTTAGTTGAATGGATTCAGAGTTCCAAATAATGCTTAACTAGTTCACTAGACGCCCGGATGAGACTATCGACTACTAAAATATTCGTCGTTTCAACAATCGACCGCTTTCCGGTCGAATTGTGCAATGATTGACGAATGACCGGAAACAATGTCTTTTGTGCATTTTTGCTATTCTCACATTATTTTAGGATGTTTAACATTGTTTATTCTTATCCTGACATCCGGAATCCTCCAAATTAGTCTTGCGGACAAATCGCCATTTGTCGCCTTTTTTGGTCGAAACGGACAATTTTGCAATTTAGGCGTTGTACCGGAAAGTAAGTATTTTTTAATAGTTGATCTCAATTATGTGTTTTCATATGTCTTGATTCGTTTCAGTGGGTTTTCCGACACAGTTAGTGTCACCGCAATTAGTGCGTCCAACACTTTCTACCAACACTTTTAGGGCATTGTTTTGGTCTGTTTCTCATAGTAGCGGAAACCAGTATGTGTTATGATCAGGTTTACTTGCCCTAATGACGTACGACTCAGTTTTGCAAAAATTACGATAACTATGCATGAGATTATAATATGAAATTAGTGATTAAATTGTACGGAATTACGGGTTATTTGCCATTTGTCACATACTCCCCCTGTTAAAAAGAATTTTGTCCCGAAATTCAGCTTGAGGCATCCACTGAAGGAGTCTTCTCGAACAGGTGGGGGTATTTTGACTTGATTTGATCTTCACGCTCCCACGTATACTCGGGATCGTGACGTGAATTCCAGCGAACCTTCACCAGTTTGATTTGGCTTCTTCTTGTCTTTTGGACCTTCCAGTCCATGACTTTGTTTGACATTGTTTCTAATCTAAAGCAGGGTCATTAACTTGGACTTGGTTAACTGAGTGGGTATTAAACAGATAAAAAATTGATAAAAAATTACATCAAAATAAAATTATCAGGGGTCATTAACTTGGACTTGGTTCAGAGCTGATTCGTACGAGCCTCACTAGCTTGTACGAACTAAGTTTGGGTTTGCTTCGCACGAACCGTTGGTTCGTACGAACGACTCAAACTAGTATAAAAGGTCTCATTCTTCACACGAAAAAAATTTATGTTACTGTGTGAACTTTGTGCGAATGCGTTCTGAATTTAACATTTCTTGACAATTTTTTAGTACCATTACATTAGGGTGGTTGATCCGCACACCTCTTGCAATGGGAAAGGTAATTTTGCTCAAACTTAGCCGTTATAATGCAAGATTTGAACCAAATGGACTTGAAACATAGATTTAGGGAGATTGGACCGATAAAACTTAAAATTGACCATAAAAACGTTAAAATCAGCCCTAATAACCTATAAATCGACTATCAATTTGTTAAAAACAACATGTTTTAGGTTTGGATTAAACTTGGTGTTATTAGAACGGTTCATCATTTGTACGAAGAATTCGTTCGTATGAAGCAAGGTTTTTCAATGTTATGTCTTTTCATTCGTACAAATGAACTGATTCGTACGAAGCAAAACCCTTAAATGTTAAAATTTCAAAATTATCTTAAGTGCTGATGATTCATAGGAAGCAATGTTCGTATGAAGCAAGTTTGAAAAACTTAAAAATTTCTAAGTCTTAATTCATCCGTACGAAGTAGTGATCTGTACGAATGATTGTTTGTTTCAAACTTCTGAATTTTTCTAAGTGCTGATTCGTGTAGATATGTGGCTCGTACGAATGATGTTATGAATTTGAAAGTTTTGAAAATTTTTCTAACGGTTTGCTGCTTTTTGTGTACAGGTTAAGAAAACGTCATTTTCGTCATTTCATAACGTATGTTGTTTGATAGACGAGACTATACCAGAGATAGCGGCTTATCGTGACATGAGAGATTTTCTAAGTCGTATCCCAATAACGAAAGCACTCACTGATCGTCACATAGTCTATAGATCGCACGTCGAATACTTTTGGAATGCGGTTGAATTTAGTGCTGAAGACAACGCAATAGTATCGGTAGTTAAGATTGATGACGAGGATATTCCGGTGAAGATAACCGAAGAGTTGATTCGAACTATTTTAGATTTTAAGGATAAGGAAGATTATCCTAGTGGTTTTTCCGAATACATGGTGAAAGGATGTTTCTACTGGATGGGATATGCAAGCTTAGTGAATGCAGCACCGTTTAAGAAGGGGAATCTTAGCGCACCTTTCCGTTATATTGCGCATGTTGTGGCTCATGCTCTTAGCCATCAGAAGGGAGGATTTGATGATTTAGTCGATTATCAGATGTGTATGATCATCGCACTTGTCCTAAACTTGCCAATAACTTTCTAAAGTTATATTTACTCAGATGGTGCAAAACCTTCAGCGAGAGAAGTTTTTACAGTATCCTCGTTTTGTTCAAATGTCGTTAGATCATTTATACCCAAATCTGAAGAAGAAGAAGAAGAAGGAGGATGATGTGTTGAAACTCGAACATACGGATGTGTCTACTATCAAAAAGATGAATCTACATTTGAAGACATTTCCGAATGTTAAACCGGTTTTCGGAGTGATAGTCGACAAAGATTATATTTCTCTAGCTCCTAGGAAATGGAGAAAAGATGATAGTGGCGATGAGAGTGAAGAATTAGCTGCATTAGAAAGTTTTGTTGCCAAACGCAATTCATGGTTTATAAAAGATGGTGAGAAAGGAGTTAAAAGAAAAGCTAAAGCTTCTGCATCAGCACCACCAAAGAAAAAGGTCGTACCATAAAGTTCTGGATTACGTGATGAACCAGACGTTGAAGAGAATGTTGAGGATAATGCTTAGATATCGAATGACAGGCTTTCGGTGAAGGTAAAGCAGCTGAAGACGCTTCGTCTTCAAGCACAAATTCAGATAAAAGACGGGCTGGTGAGAAGAAAAGGGCGCAAAAGATAGAGAAAAAGCGTCAGGCTGAGTTAAAGAAAAAGGCTGAGGAGCGAAAGCGTAAGGCTACAGGTGAGGATGATACCACATATGTTCCTTCAGGTTATGATTCATATACTCCTATGCACACAAATCTAAAGAAAAACACAAGAAGGTTAAAGCGTCCAGCAGCAAGAAGTTCTGAGTCTCCGATTGTCACATCAAAAGAGACTGTGCCAAAACAAACAGTTGAAGAAGAGGTTGAGGTCGGACCAGCTCAACAAATTCCAGTTTCTCCACAATCGCCACCACAACCAACGCCACAGCCAACACCACCGCAACCGACACCGCAGCAAGCAGCACCGCAACAGCCACCACAAACTTCAGAGATTTCCCAGCCCCAGTCACATTTCGATTTTTATTTTGACTTCGGTGATATTCCTAGGGGTGAAGATTTTTCATTTAATGATCCACGTGTTGATGAGTTGCAAAAGCATGTTTTATTGAATACGGTGAAGATAGCTGAGATGCAAGAATAGATTAATGTTCTAAATGAAGAAAAATAGGAGATGCACGAGTAGATTAGTGATTTGTCTGAAGATAAACAGCAGCTTGAAGCCATGCTTGCTAGTATCGTGTCTGAGAACAAACGATTGAGACTTCGTATGGCAGAGTATGAAGAAGAAAGGCTTCGGAATGATAGGAGGATGAGTATGTTTGAGAAAATCCTGACAAAGAAGCTAGGAGTGAATATTGCTGCAGAAATTGATGAGATTGAACGTGCTGAAGCTCGAGAACATGTCGTAGAAAGGGAACGTCTCGCCAAAGAGCAGTCAGACGCACAAGGAAAGGGCAAAGAGAAGGTTGTTGAGGATTCTGTGATTGTTCAAATTGAGCCAGAAGCTGAGTCTGGGTCAGTTACTTGTACATATATTGTGGTGTATTAGATGCCGAACAAGTTTGTGCTTATTGGGAAACTGAAAGATATGGAGATTGACTTGTTATATCTTTTTGAAAGACACCATGATTGGTTGTTGAAGAAAAAGTTGGAAAGGGAGATTGAAGAAGCCGTTGAAGAGTTTGAAGATGAAGCTAAGAAAGATGACGAAGAGTTAGATGATGTTTTGTCTAGTAACTCTAACAGTAGTGATGATGATGATGATGATGATAATGTAGGAGGGTCGGGTGTACGTGTAACTGATTCGGATGTTAATGAAGAAATTGATTATTCAGTGTACCTCGATGATTCTGCAAACCAGACTACTAAAAAAGGAGTTAAAGATAGAGTTGAAGAATCTGTAGATGCTCAGCAGGCATGCAGAAACCAAAGATCTTTTATCTTGAGCATGACGTTAAAGAAGGAGAATTCATTCACAATTATTCTAAGGAGGAGATAGCAGAGATGTTAGGTGTGAATGAAGATAACTATGATTTTGATTTTGAGGATGAGCTGAACGAGATAAATGCGTTTGAGCCGAATGATTATGAATTTGAGAATGTTGAAGAAGCGAACGAGTATGACAGAGTTGTCGTGGAGGATGATTCTGATGACGATGCGAATAGTGCCAATCAGGGTATAGAGGCCTCCCCAACTTTTGCCGAATTATTTGCAGCCGAAAATTCAGATGTGTTGAAGCTTAAGGTTGAAGAAGCTGCAAAGGAAGGTACTATTCTCAACAATTGAACAGTTCTGAAATTGTTGAAATGAGTAAGAAACGGTTCAGGAATGCACCAGCCGAGCGTAAATTCAAGCGTCCCCTAGCATTCTTTACTCATGATGCTGATATATCACTAGGGGATATCATAAGCTGGGGTTGGATCGAAGAGATGAATGTCTATGTGATCAAAAGGGAGTTTGGAATTCAGTATATCTGATATCTACGCGACATCAAGTCCTTGCCTTACTGGGATATTAAATAATTGGTGCAAACTAAGATGATAAATCTCAAGATGAAGTTTCATGACTAGAGGCTATGGAAGTTGATCAAGCTGGAGGCTTTACACGGTATTACACACCGGAAACCTCACTTTCCTAGACGCATCACATAGATCGATCCGGTGACGAAGGAGTAGGATGTGACGCTCGTCGTAAAAAAGCCAAAAGTGATGAAAAACATGCCTATGTTATGAATGGAGCAGGATTTCTATACAATCTTCAATTGGTGGCATTACAATTCTAATACAGTAGAGGCTGGTATATGCGTGCACCCAGATGAAGATTCATGGAATATTGCAGAGGAGCTGACCGAAGCCGTTATAGCCCATAAACGCATATACGAGCTATGACGTGGCATTCGAGTACTAGACCCGATGTGGCTAGTCAACTGCACAAAGAAGAATATTGAATGTTTATTTTATAGCAAGATCAGTTTCGAGGAGAAGGATAAAGAACAAGCTCTCCAATTCCAGAAGATTGTTAATGTCTGCTTTGCAAATGATATTCATTCAGGATCGACATGGAACACTTCGTGAAGGAAGCTTGAGGAGACTGAGTAGAAAAGGAAAGAGAAGAAAGAAGCTAGGATTGCAGAGCGTGTTCGCATAGCATCCCTACAAAGCTTTCGGTTTGGCAATACAGTGAACTGACCTCCTCCAACAGATCAAACGCGAATAGCATTTGAGGAGCATCATAAGCCACCGAAGAGATTTTTTGGGCGTTAGTGTCAAATCTTGTGAAGAATTTTGAAGACTATCCAGACTGCGGCAACATCCAAGGGGGAGTTTGTTGGTGCATTATGTCTATTGCCTACGTCTAGGATATGTCTGTATCGTATATAGGGCTTAAGAGTCGAATGCATAAATGTTAATGTTTATTTTATATGTTTTGTAATGGCTCGTACGAGCGAGATAGGATGGCTCGTACGAATGAATCTCAGTCACTCGAACGAAGCAGTTACTCATACGACTGTCTCTGTTTTACACACACTCCAGTGCGAGTCATGTCGACCTACAAATAGAGGAGTGTTGTGTCAAAGCTAATTAGTGATAGTTAAGTTGGTACGGCGAAGCCCTGCTGATTTGTTTCCTCGCGTCTGTACTTGCACGTCATTAATACAATTCAGAGCAGTTAAACAGTAAGATCTTTCTTGTTCGTTTGTCATCCTCTCTAGCAATGAATTCCGCCTCTACTAGCTGAGTTAGATCAGACCAATTGCTCATCGGAGGAGCCGATCCCCCGTTTACAACTATTTGTTTGTGTGATCAGCTGAAGGGGAGTCTGTAGAGTCAATTGAGTTGTAAAACATTTGAATCCTTGATGATTAATGTAAAACAATCGTTGATGACGACTCCCAGTTTGTGAATATTATTATGATAATCAATACTTGTTTACAAACAAAGAAACTCAGTTTCTAACAGGTATAATGGTAGTTATTTAAGCACTAACAAAATAGATGAAAGATGTGAAGATGAGGTTGAATAGGTATGCGGATTGTCATGGAGGTCACGAAATCGATGACGGTCCTACTCTCATGAATGAGTCTACTGAGTAGGTTGACATTGTTTCTAATCTAAACCGATTCCAAAATGCTACTTTAAATAATTCTAATCCGGGTTGGAAAAATCAATAATTCAAAACCGTCTGGGCATCAACAGCTTCCCCAACAAAATTCCTATTCAGCTCCGTCTAGTGGTCAGTAGGGTGGTGGAGAATTGAAGGAGTTGAACGGGCATCAGCACTCTCAGTAGATGACTCAGTTTATGGGGATAATTAAATTGCGTCACCAGTAGAGTGAGCAGATGATTTTTGCAAGTTCATATCCCTGAAGTTCACTAGGGCCTGTTGTTGTAGCTTGTTATAGAAATTCCATCCAATTTTGTAGTTAGTATTGTTGCATTGATCTATGGAGCATTACTCAAATCACGAAGATCTACAGATGTCCAAGATTCAAACAAACTTGATGAATTGTAATATTCAACTTTTCCATTCTTTCTCGTCACTAAAAACAACCCATTTTCATCATTGTATGCCCAACTTCTAATCCCTAACCTGCTTCCATATCTATCATATCTGTCTCTTCAAGTAGTTACCATAAATCGATCAGGCATGTCTTGAAATCCATAATTCTTTTCAGCACCCACATTCCTCATAATCACCTCCATCGGCTTCCTTTTCTGACTAACTGTACGAGGAGGATTCTGAATATATCGATCAATAGCTTCCTCGTGTTTCCTGTCCTTTGTGCCTTTTCAACAGTAGTATACTCTTTAGGAGGCTCAGCAAACTCCTTCGGAAAATTACCTTCCAACTTCTGCTTGAGATCCATAACCACTAATATAAGAGATTCTAGATTTGTCTCAAGCTCATGAATCTGCTGATTCTTGTGGGTTATCTCTTCCATTAAGTTAGCAATCTGCACGTCTTTAAAAATTTTATCCTTTTCAAGAGCGGTAACTCTCTTCATTAACGCTCCCACATCAATATCACCAAACAAACTCTCACTATCTTTACTACTGACAGGTCCACCAACTTCTTCTTGAGTTGATTTTTTTGAAGTAGCACTATTTCTCACGAATCTAGGAAATTTGAACCAATACTTCT
This sequence comes from Scalesia atractyloides, assembly GCA_947069175.1. Classification (NCBI taxonomy): domain Eukaryota; kingdom Viridiplantae; phylum Streptophyta; class Magnoliopsida; order Asterales; family Asteraceae; genus Scalesia; species Scalesia atractyloides. The sequence goes on along the minus strand of CAMTDV010000003.1, from coordinate 46,705,742 downwards.
AGGAAAAACTGAACCACTACTTCTTGTTTATTGTCTTCACGTTTGCCATCATGTCATCAAAAACACATTTCGAGTAGTTGAACTTCCATGCTTCAACTAAGGCAACCATTCCTAACGTTTGCCGGATTGTAAGAGTATCAATCCCACTTTTATTCCCACTGATGCATACCAGGTACACATGTGCCAAAAACTTCCAATATAGATGAAGCAATTTCTTAGTGGTTGGAGGATAAGTGCATTCATAGCTCATTCTCATTAATACTGGCACAATCTTTTCTTTGTCGAACTTTACAGGGTCATCAACAGCATCTCTAAATAACAAAATTCTCTCATCGTCTTCTCTGTTATAAGAATTTCCGTTTGCTAAACATTTGAGCGAATCACTTTGTCAGTTTTCTACACCGTTGCATTATTCCAAAAATCTTTGATCTAGTCTTCTCGAATAATTGGATTTTGGTTGTAGTGCGTGTCCTAACCGACAAGTCTTCAAACCCACGAGCACCGGGTTAAATTCTTCATGACCATTTGGTGGTTCTCCTAGAAACTAGGCAATATTCATGCTTTTCTCGAATCCTATAACATGTACAGATTTATCGACTACCTTCTTTCCCGTGTCTTCACAAAACAGTTTAAATTAGACGCACATGAAAAATATGGAAACAAAAGGTTTCCGAGTTTGACCGTAAACTTGGTTAAACCTTAGTCAACACGTTTGAGAATAATTTTGAGTTCAAAAATAAACTTTTTCAATAGTTTTTATTAAAAAAACAATCTCAAAATTATGTTAAAAGTCATCTAGGTACAATTGTAAGTCCAACAACACTTAAAAAGGCCCAAAAAGAAAAACACATAAACAGGCCCGAACACTAACTAGTGTGTGGCCTACACTTGAGTGTGTGGTCCCAACACTAGTTTGCGATGGCGTTCTTGTCTTTTCAAACAGAGTTTTAGGGGTAAGTGTGTAATAACTAGTCAAGTCGCACACTAATCTTGGTCAATAAGTCAACCGCTGAGTTACATCGGTCAACATGGTCAACAATGCACCATTGATCCGCACACTAGTAATAAAACCAGTGTGCGGCGGGTAAATATGTCAATTGCCCAGTTGTACAGGTGGCAAACTGGTCATAATAAAACACCCTTTTTACCCAGCACACCCCTCATAAACTGTCAATACACAGGGTGTGCGAGGGTATTTTGGTCATTTTGTAAGTGTTCAACCCTAAATTTCGAGAGTGTACTCCACGTGCCGCAATAATTCATCTTCTTTGGCATTCTCAAACACTGTTCCGACCATATTTATAAATTCTAATCAACCTATAGACTGATGCTATGCCTAAATCCTTTTGATTTCATCAAAGTCAACATCAATTTTCACCATCCTCAACACCCTTCGATAGTTCATAATCTCAACAAACCCTAATTGCTAGTAGTTAGTTCAAATTGAAATAATAGAGACAAACCAACCTTTAGATTTTCCTTTAGAGGTTGACATACTGAACAAGAAAAATAGGGATCTTGATTATTAAATTAGTTGATGAAGAAGACGATAAGGAGAGAAAAGAGTGTGTAGTATATGTTTGAATTTTGTGAAGTGTCTCCTTTTCGATATAGTGGGCCCACCAAGTGTGCGGTGGGCCAAACTAATCATCATCACAAACCTGTTGAGATTTTTTGGTTCCTACCAAGTGTGCGGTTGGCCCAACTCAAATCCCGAGACCAAAAACAAAATTTAATTATGTAAATGAGTGTTGAATAAAAACACGGTCCTTTTCAAATCTTGAACATGGCCACATTTTTAATAACAAGAAATAATACACACACTAATAAATATAATCAAACACAAAAACAAATCTGTTTGCAAGCCTTTTTCTCACTGGATCAAATCACTGTGTTTCAAGCCAAACTACACTTATCAACACTAATTTAATTTGGGTGATCCGAGCGATTGCCAGTATGTTTGTCCACTTAAAATTATCTCCCTAGACCTTTTCCATATGACTGTCTGTAACTAATTTATCACGTTTTGGTTTATTTAATATGAGAACCCAAACAAATCACAATCAAATCCTTGAATTCTAATTAGCACACTCTATCATGCATGAAGTTTCCCTACCACATATTTTCACAAGCCTGTTCTAAAATTCTAAAATCTTGACAGGGACTTGGTTGAGAAAAGAATAGAATAGATCATTTGCAAAGAGATGGATATAATATACAGATCAAATGAATTTTTTTAATTTGATATAGGTTTTGGGGTTTCTTTTGGGCACTAGAGGGCCTCTTCAGGTGTGATGGATGAATAGCGCGGCAACGTACAGCTAGGTCAGCATGTATCTAGATGCAGTAGAAGCTGATGTTGGCTAGCACCTCCAGGTCTTTGCTCATTCAAAACAGAGGAGATAAACGAGTTTGTCAAAAAAGATTTCAGAACTAGACCAAAATTGTGTGTATCGGGACATCACACAAGCATTCAAATAGAAATGTACTAATTCCAAGTGACGTTCTTTCCTAAGGTCATAATGTAGTTTTATGCTCTACATAAAACCAGTCAAAGTTTCAAGCCATCAGGATAAAGCCTACCAACATATCGCTCTAGAGTCAGACCATTTCAATATTGGTCTTGCATGAGTCAGCCTTAATCCATGTAGTGAAGATTTATTTCATTTCCCACCTTAGATCAAAAGGATTAGCAAAAAATATTTTTGTAATTTTCTAAATTTTTCAAATGTTTTTTTTATTTTTCTACATTTTTCAATGTTTTTATATTAAACTAAAAGAACGACTACATCCCCCTAAATTTTTGCTTAAAATTGAAAACAAAAGGAACAAACGAAAAACAATTTTAAGAAATAAATGCATATACAAACGAAGAAAAATGTTTTTGTGTGACCAAGCTCAGTCCTCGAAATGGACCATTTTGAGCAACTCAAGAAGAGAAGTGAACCGTGCTCGATTGACTAGTTTTGTGAACAGATCCGCAACATTGTCGTCAGTATAAATCTGTTCCATTGAAATGAGTCCCTGGTTGAATGAGTGACGAATAAACTGAATTTTGATGGCAGTGTGTTCAGTTTAAGAAAAATACACAAGATTTTTCACTATTTGATGGCTGCATCATTGTCACAAAAGTTAGGAATGTTAGAGAAATTCAAACCATAGTCCACCAATTGGTGTTGGATCCATAACACCTGGGAGCAGCAAGCTAAAGTTGCTACATGCTCAGCCTCCGCAGTTGAAAGTGAGATAGTCTGCTGCTTTTTGCATTGCTATGAGATGAGTCTATCTACCAAGAACTGGCATCCAGCAGATGTGGACTTCATATCTCTACCTACACCTCCAAAATTACTGTCAGAGAAAGCACATAAGTCAAATCAGGAATCTTTTCGATACAGAAGACCAAGCCTAGGCTTGACCTTGATATCAAAAGATTCTCTTGACAGCATTCAAGTAAGAAAGTTTAGGAGTAGCCTGATAATGTGCACACTGACATACAGCAAACATAATATCTGGTCTACTTGCAGTCAGATACTCAACGAGCCAATCATTAACCGGTACAATGTTCCGTCATCTCTCAGCCATATGAGTGTTTGTAGGCTTTGCATATTGAGGTTTGAATTTTGCAATGATATCGTCAACATATTTTATCTGATGAATCAGAATACCTGTTGAGTCTTGACGAACTTGCAAACCCAGAAAGAAATTGATTTCTCCTAAAGCACTCATTTCAAACTGCTTCTTCATGACTTCTTCAAACTCTTTGCACAATGCATCACTAGTGGACCCAAAGATGATGTCGTCCACATAGATTTGCACTTGAATTTGGTCTTCTCTGACCTTACAAATAAACAGGGTCTGATTGATGATTCCACGAGTGTATCTATTTGCTAGCAGATGTTTGATCATAGTAGCATACCAGGCACGAGGCGCTTGATGCAATCGATACAGTGCCTTGTCAAGCCTGTAGACATGTCCTGAATATCGTGGATTAACAAAACTAGGTAGCTGTTCAACATATATTTCCCCTTTCACTTTGCCATACAGAAATGCCGTCTTGACGTCCATCTGATAGACTGTGAACCCTTTGAACGATGCATATGCTAGAAAAATTGGAATTGCTTCTAATCTAGCAACATAGGTGTACACCTCGTCATAGTCAAGCCCCTCATTTTGTCTAAAACCCTTCACTACCCGTCTTGCTTTGTTTCTAACAATCACTCCACTATCATCCCTTTTGTTTGGATAAACCCATCTGGTTCCAAGTGCTTTGTTTCATGCAGGCAACTTAACCAATCTCCATACTTTCAATTTCTCAAATTGGTTTAGTTCATCCTGCATGGCATCCACCCAACTTGGTTCTCGAAGGGACATTTGGGTAGTTTTTGGCTCGATTTATGAGATGAAGCACGAGTATAGACATGTGTTGATAACTCCTTTTGACTTTTGGTCAACTCCCTAGCCCCAATGGGTAAAATTACATTCTCCACAAGATGATTCCTCTAAAAAGGTACAATAGATTCGGGAACAGTTCCTGTTGGCGGCATATTAGTCAAGTTCTCAATTTCAGCAGGTTCTAGTGGTTCCGTCATAGGTTCTTCTACTGGTTCATCCACAACATACTCGTCTGGAATCGAATCATTAGAAAACAAATCATTCTGATTGTTCGATGAATCTTCATCGTCAGACGAATTTGAAGCTTCCTCTTCTACGTTGAGAGAATCTGTATAATCCGGAGCTACTTGTATTCAGGTGCAGTTGTTGAAGATGGGGTTGTAGTTGTGCTATCCCCCACTACTACAACATCCCCCTCAGCTTCAACACCCCCTCTTCATCAAAATCGTTCATAACAATTGAGGGGCGTGGAGCAACAATCGAAGGACTTGCATTATCTGCAGAAACAACAGGAGATAAGTCATCAAGAATATCAACAGATTTAAACAGATGAGCATAATTACAGAGAGTGAATGGCCTGTTTCCAGCATATGTCTGATTCTCCTCAAGCCATTGTACATCGAACGACTCGATAATCTGTCTTGTCTTCTTGTTGTACACTCTATCTGTTGTCTTGTTCTCGTGTGCAGCTTTGCCAGCATAACCAATAAAGAAACATTTCTCCTAGCATCAAACTTCAGAATTGCATCTAAGTGCAGCATGGTACATGGGCAGCCAAAAGCTCGAAAATGCTAGACAGAGGGTTTTTCGCCAAACAGTACTTCATCAGGCGTCTTCATGTGTACTTTGTTGATTAAAACTTTGTTTTAAACATAACACGCTGTATCTATCGCCTCATCCTAGAAGAAAATTGGGAGTTTAGAATCACACAGCATAGTACAGGCCGCTTCAATCAGGGTTCTATTCCTTCTTTCTGCTATCCCATTCTGCTGTGTAGTTCTAGCAGTGGTGTGTTGTCTAGCTATCCCCCTTTGAGCACAAAAGAAATTTAGCTCTGCATTCTTAAACTCGGTGCCATTGTCACTCCGAATTCCTTTCACCTTCTTGTTAGTCTGATTCTCCATAAAGATGATAAAACTTTAATGTGCTCTACAGTCTCACTCTTGTTAGCTAAAAAGAACACCCAAGTAAAACATGAGTAATCATCAGTAATCACTAAATAATAAGACTTTCCTGAGATGCTTAGCATGTTCATAGGACAAAAGAGATCCATGTAAATGAGCTGCATCACACTGTTGATTGTGTTTAAAGACTTAGGAAAATGAGGTTTTCTATGCTGGTTACCCTTAGCACAAGAGACCCATTTTTCAAAAGTAATGAAGTCTTTTATGGGTAGATCCCTTACCAACCCCAATTTAGCAAGACGGTTCAGGTTTTTGACATTTGAATGTCCCAGACGATGGTGCCACAACATGGCATCATGTTCAGAGATTTTTTAAAACAAACCTGTAATGCTTTCAGTAGGTGGTTTGTTCATGTCAATTACATAAGCGTTACCTTTTCTATCAGATTTTAGTAAAATCCGGTCTTCAGTAATAACAATTCCTGGTTTTAAAATAAGACAATGTTTTCGGTGAAATGAGTTGAGTAGCCGTTGTCACAAATTTGAGAGACACTCAGCAGGCTCTGTTTCAACTCAAGAACGTAGTTAACTTCCTTGAAACAGAAATCACCATTTCTTACTATGCCTCATTGGGTGATCTTTCCTTTCTCCCCTCTTACAAAAGTGACAAATTCACTGTTGAATTCTCCAAGATCATTTAGTTGGGATAAATCACCAGTCATATGCCTGGAACAGCCACTATCAATGACCCAAAGTCTAATGATAACCCTCCATAGTCGTTCCTTCACATTATGCAGGATCAGTTAGATTTGGAAACCCAGGCCATAGTGGTGGTGGTAAACCCTTCTCATTCACATAAGTGACTTGCATCCAAACCATATTGTTTTTAGAACAGTTAGGTCTATTAGCAGAACATGACAATTTAAAAGGAGTGGTTTGAACTGGGTTTTTAGGTCTCCAAATTTGCTTGTTGTTTTTCAAAGCCATTGTATTTTGCGATTTTGAATTTGAAGACTTCAAGTAATTTTTATGGTTCAATTGCTTAGCCTTGTTCCAATATTCATCAGAAGGCTTCACCTTGGAATCTAAACTCTTAGAAGGTTTAGATTTTTCAATCTTCCCCTATTTAGTTTGTTTGTTGTTCCCTTTAGGAGTCTTCTAACGCTCTCCTTCATTGAGGTTTTCAGGATGATGCTGACAATTTCTTGCAATGTGACCAGTAATACCACATGTGTAACATATTCGACGTTTCACATGAGGTTTCACTAGAGATCTATCAGCCTTTTCAGAACAAGAAGACCTGTGTGGATCCTGAGGTCTTAACGAAACAAACTTACTTTGATTTCTACATTGCTTATTTACCTCTTGTATTTTCGAAATTTTCGTATCCAGATGTTCATCACACACATTTTTCAACCTTGATTTAGGTGGGATATATTTTGTTTCTCCACCCTGTTTAGTTTGTTTAACCAAAAATTTCTTAGACACATCAAAGTTATTTGGCAAAACAATTGAATTCAAGCAATCAAAGACTGCATCAAAACAAGTATTTAAACATCCATCGCTCTTAAAAACAGAGCCCACACAATTCAAAGTGTTGGTGCATATTTGTGACAACAACTTAGATTTGGTCTTTGGATATCTTGTAATTAGTAAAATGATAAATAATTAGCGGGTTTAGTTTTGTATTAGTGAATTAGAAGTAATTGGCTGAACTAGACACTAAATAGAGCATGGTAGGCGAATTGGGCCTAAAACCCATTAGCAGTCCATGTAGGAAACCCTAGCCCATGAGCATAACCTATCTCTATATAAAGGGTGGTTGTGATTAGGGTTAAGGTTGCTGGTCCTATTGCTCAGTTAGTTTTTTAGTTGTAGAGAGAATTGCTTCAGAGAGTTTTAGAGAGAGAGTCTTGAATTGGTTGTAAACACTTGGTGTTCAATAATCAATAGAAGACAGTTTGAAGGAATTCTTTGTGTTTGTGTTCGTGTTCTTATTGTTTCTGTGAAATCTGATCCAGGTGATTCTGCACTCTAGATTAGATAGACGTTTATGTCAAGATCCATAAGGACTAGGGGAACTACAATTGATATCAGAGCATTCGACTCTTGATTATTGCTCGGTTCAGAATCGTGACCGTAGAAAATTGGGTTTTTGGGCGTTTTGGAGGCTGTTCTTGAAGTTTGTGACGGCTGAGTTAGGGTTTTGATGGCTGTTTTAGGGTTTTGTAAGTATTTCGGATTTTCTATGGTGATTTCGGATTAACAGCTTGCAATTCGGATTGAAGACTTGCATTCTGGATTAAAAAGCATAGTATTTCGGATTGAAGACTTGGATTTCGGATCAGAATCTGCATTTCGGATCATCAGACTTGCAATTCGGATCTGGAAAAGTGCAATTCAGATTGAATTTCGGACCAGAAGCCATTTCGGATTCCATTTCGGATCAGAAGCTATTTCGGATTGATTTTCAGATCAGAAGTTATTCCGGATTCCATCTCGGATTCAGAACTATTCCGGATTTCCATTTCGGATCAGATCAATGCATTCCAGATTTCATTTCGGATCACTATTCCGGATCACCATTTCAGATTAGCAGTTCGGATTACTGTTCCAGATTTTCATCTCGGATTGTAAATCCAAGTTATTGTTCCGGATTTTACACTATTCCGAATTATACACAAAAAGTTGGAAAGTTAACCAGCTGACGTAACTAGAGTTAAACATTTTCGGACATAGAAGTTGATCCATAGACAATTTTGACGAATCGATTGGACAGTTAGACCCGTGTGATTTTAGGACCAAAAAAAAGCACGAAAACTTCAAAAATCATAATCGAACAATATACATCATTAGAATCGTATCGTCGAGACGAGTCTAACGATATAATTTGGTAACCACTCATTTCGGACAAGTTTTAACGTTTTTAACGAGCCGGTTCGGTAAAAATGTCGAATATGTCCAACCTAAATGAGCTGTTGAGAATGGAGCATGAGGCTAGTACCACAAACAAACCTCCAAAGATGCTGAAGGTAGAGAACTATCTAACTTGGAAGTATAGGTTTCAATCCTTTATTGAATATCAGGACACACAGATGTGGATCTGTATTCAAGATGGGTACCTAACCCAACGCATGATTTTGAGGGTAGACAACGTGTTACTGCTTACGTGAATATGTCTGAAGCTGAGAAGAGGATGTATGAGTCTGAGAAGAAAGCCTTAGCTGCTATCAAGATGTCGTCACCTGATGGCATCAAACATACATTCAAGCATTATACAACATCAAAGGGGATGTGGGATTCCCTAGAGAAGAGGTATGAGGGCAATACCGATGTGAAGAAGGACAAGGTTGATCTACTAAAGAAACAGTTTGTTGTGTTTAAAGGAATGATAAATGAATCCCATGAAGATATTATCACGAGATATTATCATCTGATGTCAGAAATAGATAATTATGACATAGAAGGATACACAGATGGGGAGATAAATGACAAGTTGCTGGATGCTTTACCTGCAAAGTAGGATATTTACACGTTGATGATAAAGGGTGAAGCTGACTATGAAAAGAAAGACTTGGGAGAGGTTGTTAGAAAATTGAGAGCTTATGAGCTCAATATGAAGAAGAAGAAGGAAACGGGTTATGATCAGGTTCCAGATCCAGGGATTTATAAAGGTCTTACACCTTCATCTTCCAACAATGCTTCTAGTGACACTGCAACTGCGTTCTCTCATGTGAGAATGAACAGATCGTGACCAATTCTGATGGAGAAGTATGTTTTGTTGCTGCTTTAGGAGGCTCGTCAGGGGCTAAGAGACAACAATCAAGTAACAACAGTTCTAAGTCTATGCCTCTAAGTGTCAAAAGTGCTGAAGATCACCTGGCATTGCTTGCTTCTTTCGTTGCTTCCTACAAGAACTACATTCAGGGAAAAATATTTGATCCTGCAACGTTTGATGAAGATTATGATCAGATCGACCCTGATGACTTAGAGGAGATGGATTTGCAATGGCAGATGGCCATGATCTCTAGAAGGGTGAAGAGGTTCATGAACAGAACGGGCAGGAAGTTCGTTGGCAAGAGTGTTGTCACACCCTGGTCGTAGCGGAAGCCCAAGTGTGTGACTACTAGGTAATCATTGCATCCAATATAGTAAACATTTAAATTAACAACGATGCATGCCATTCATAAGTTTCGTTCTGATATTACAACCATCAAAAGGTGGAATCACATTGTTATCAGTTTCAGACTACCTTTACAAACATAGTTTAAAAGACATTGTTCCAAAAGAGGATAGTGTTTTCATCACAATTTCATGTTGAGGCTTTGACCTCTATATACCCAAACGAGGTTGGGATATAAAGGGCTAACCCTCCAAAAGTAATACATCGTTGTCTGGAAAATCCCATACCCGGATCCCATCACCAGCCCAAGTCCTGCGTCCTGAAACACATGTAATTTTAAAAGTCAACATAAAGTTGGCGAGTTCATGTAGTTTATTGTTTTCATATCCAAATGTCATCTTTGAAAACCTGTATTGAAATCCAAGTATTTTATTAGCATCAATGAGTTAATTTAGAATCTATCAGTGTGTCGCGAGCACCCAGACATACTAGTGCCATAAGTAAGTAACCAAATCGAGACTTCTTTGACATTTTGGGAACACAAAAGCACTCCAATGGGTATACCAACCAGGAGTGGAGCGGGTCTCAAACTCAATAAATCTACCTCTTTTGCACCTTGGTCACTAAGTGATTAATGGTTACTATTGTTATTTCCTACTTACGCACAGTGATCTGTTATCTGCTAACTCATAGCTAACATACTGTTTTGACATGACATGTATTTCCCCTCGATGTTTTAAAACAGAACTTAGAATAAGTGAAAGGAGGGACATGAACTCACAGTTTTTGCGTTCCTTTTAAGTCGTATTGTTTAACTTTTGGTGTCTGCAACATATGTATCCTACATGCGTATTGGTTTTGTTGATACAGTTTGTCGCTTGTTCTTAGTTATAGATGTAATTGTACGGTCTTTGCTCAAGTGTCTGTATAGGTTTGGTCGTTCGAATAGATCGAGATATCCTTCTATCTTGATCTAGTACGACATCTTAGCTTGTCTGTGTTAATCAGTTGCATGTGTGCATACTGATATGTCTTGTGTACGTCATGTCTGCACACGTTCTCCAAAGATAAGGATTCTGTGCGAGTCAGAGGATTCGTACGAATCACATGTTTGGTAAGAATCAAATAGTATTTCGTACGAATTGAGTATTTCGTACGAAACATCTGTTCCGCACCAATTTCCTGGAGATGTGTCTCATGTGAAATAGTGTGTTCGTATGTCTAGAATCGTGTTTCGTACGAATGTCTAGACAGACACTATATAAGTAGACATGCACCTCTCAGTTGGGGGTTGGTTGGTCAAGGTGAAGTCAAAGACACAATAACACAACGAGTTTGTTTGAGTCATACGAGCATTGTGTGTATATGTTTGTACTTATTCTCAATCATTAATCAAGATAGTGAATCTTTGGTTACCCCGTGTTCTTTACTTTGCTTTGGTTGCATGCACACTTGGATTCCGCACTTGTGTGTATGTTATATGAACAAGGAACAAGTTTATCTTGATCCTCAGGTGGACCTACAAGTTGTATCAGAGCTTTGGCTCTTTCCATGTTCAAAAACGGGCTTAGTTATGTCTAAGCTAGTTTGAAGATTTCTGAAGTGTTTTTGAATCTCCAACAGAAAACATAAGTTTTAGATAGTTAACTAACTTAAAACTTGGTTAAAATTTGTTGCATGCAGAAAATTTTTATGGTAAAATTTTTCTGAAGAAAACCATTAAAGAAGAAATCTTCAAAAATTTGAATCTGATTAGTTTTGGTAGGGTTGACTTTTTCTAACTTGGATCTGGACTTGGACTGTTGACTGTTAAAAATATGTGTTTTAACTAAAAGTGGGTAAGACAATAGGTATTTTCGAAAAAGCAGGTCTACACAAGAAAGAAAATTTCTCACCAAACCATTTCTGAAAAGATTACTCTGAAAAACGCTGATAAAACAGTTAGTGCGACTGAATTGATTCGTACGAAACATCTGACTCGCACGAATCATCTGATCCACACGATACAACTGTCTCGCACGAAACATCCTTGTTTCATACGAAAGAGTTGATCATCCGCACGAACTTGGTTCGTACGAATAACTTTCGTTATAGTTTGTTTTTCGTGTTTTTCAAGCTATGTGATTTTCAGAATTTGTCATATTTTCAGATCTGTGAATTTTAAAAGGTAATTATAATTTTGAAACTTTAAAAGCTCTAAATTTTTATAAAAACAAGAAAATATAATGAGTTCTAACCCGTGGGATTGGGGTTGTTCAAGCTCAAATCAGGAGTCTTCTCAAAGATCCGCAACATCATGGGTAAAATATTTGATGCCTCAACATACAACAATGATCTCTGCAAATCAATGGGCAGGTGTTGCGAATTAGAATCAAAGCATCCAACTCTGTTAATGAGCAAAAGTGAAACAGGGAGTAACAACCGTCCGCCCAAGCTAAATCATATGAACGATTATCCTTCTTGGAAAAGTCGTTTTCATACATACGTTCTTGGACAGAACACAGAATTGTGGACGTGTTTCACTACAACCTACAAGGAATCACTTGAAGAAGCTGGATCAAATCCAACCTCATTGGCCAATCTAGACGAAAGTGACAAGAAAGCTTACGATCTAGAGAAGAAGGCGTTTGCTATCCTCACACAAGCTCTTCATAAAGACATTTATCATCAATTTGTGTATTGTACTACATCGAAAAATTTGTGGGACACTTTTGAAGCAAGAGGTGAAGGTAATGCTGCTACCAGGAAGATTCAGCATGATCTGCTCAAGAAAGAGTTTGAAGGTTTCATGTTCATGGAGAACGAAACCTTGAATGATATGACCACTCGGTTTTATCATCTTCTCAGCGAAATGTACTCGTATAAAGTGTTAGCAGCTCCACAAGAAATTGTGATGCGATTTGCTGATGCTTTACCACCAAAATGGGGTTAATTTATTGATCTTTTAAAACATACAGGTGTTTTGGACTCAATTAGTATTTATGAATTTGTGCAGAAACTGGAGAACAAGAATGAAGAAGAGCTCCAGAAGGCACAACGAGTAAATGTTCCACAAAACCCTGAGATTATTTTGGAGGTATAAATGCAGGTACAAGCTCAAGTCAGCAACCGAAGCTGCAGACCGCGTTTTTGTCAAACGTGAACCCTTTCCTACCCCAACCTGTCTAATCAAGTCAGTCTACAGGTTCGAGTAATCCAGCCTATGGACAAGCTTTTGATCCAAAAGCTTTCCTTCCACATCCAAGAGATTTAGCGCAGAAAGCTCCACAGCAAGCTCCTCAACAAGCTTTCTATGGAAGCAACAGTCAATCTGCAAATCCCAACACTGTCAAACTTGACATGTCAAATTCTCCAAGATTTATGTAGAAGTTGCACAGGAACATGCGGAACTTCTAAATACCATGGTCAATGCTTATTGTGGTTTAGTTTCAGGTCAAATAGGAAACATCAATTTGACAAACGAAGACTATGAACAAATTGACCGAGATGAAATGGAGCTGATGGAAATCAAGTGGGCATTTGCAAGCACTATGAGAAGAGCGAAGGATTATATGAGAAGAATGGGTAGAACCAGTTTGGAAAGAAAGAAGGATACAAAATACGGCTTTGACAAAACCGCCGTTACTTGCTTCAACTGTGGAGAAAGAGGTCACTTCAAGCGGGAATGCACTAGACCCAGCAAGGAAGGAAATCACAACCCCTTTCGAAATCAATCTCAACCATCCAACACAGCACAGTACAACAATGAAAGAAGAATAGTAGTTGTTGGCAACTCTAACAACACCAATCAATCAGGACCCTCAAACACGCATAGAGCTTTGGTAGTTCAGTCTGATGAGGGATACGATTGGTCAGTACAGTTGGGAAGTGAGAACAACGGAAGAACTACATGCTATGCAAAGATCGTGGATTAAATCAAGCATGATCATAGCATCAACACTCCAAATAATGACGATACATCTGGGGATGCTGGTAGTTCTGATGAAGAATGTTTAAGTTCAGATGGCTATGGATCTGATTCTAGTGAGAAGAAAGGAAGTGATGTTGAGGTTGAAAAGTTGCTGAGCGAAGCTAAGTTGTTGAAGAATGAAAAGGTGGGTATGACGAGGAATGCAGAAGTTTCAGTGAAAGAGACAGAGGCACTCTCTACAGATGATGCATCATTTCCTCATCACACTGCCTTTATGGCAAATGTTGAAGGTTCTTCAAAACAGTCAAATTCTGACCCTCCTACTGTTTACATGACTGTGTTGAGTTGAAAATAAAATATGAAACCGTCAACAGTCATAATCAAAATTTAGTTGTTGAATTATCAAAATGCAAAGAGGCGAATTTGGAAAAAGAATTCAAATCTGTAATAGAAACTCTTAAGAAAACTATTTTTGAATTAACAAACAAAGTTTTGAATAAACAGACACGAATTAATAACTACATTAATCTCCTAGAAGAAACAAAGAAAGAGTTAGCTATCGCCAAATGCGAATATGATTCGATCAAACGCAAATTGGAAAGTTATTCTAACTCGCAATATGTGCTTGATCATATCATTGAAGTTCTAAAACTAAAGGGAGATGTTCAATGCATAGGGTATAATTCGTGTCCACCCCCAATGAAACATAACTATACCAAAATTCCTGATGAAGAGGAGATGCCTCGTTTTGAACCCTTGTACCTTTGAATCCTGAAGAATTCACAGCAAGGTTAGGGTTCAAACTAGGCAATTCCTCCCAAGAACCGAGCAAGCCAGAAAATTCATCATCTGACGTTGTTCAAAATCCTTCTGATGAAGAGGAGGATGATACATCAGATGATGAATCAAGAAATGATCATCAGGACCAGCCTCTTGATAAAAGGAAAAGAGTAGAATCATCTGCTACTCCTAGTACTCAATCTGTTGAGAATCAAGAGACCGTTCCTAAGAAATCTGTGAAGACAAGTGTGTCTCCACAAGAAGTAGATAATGTGTTGTATACCTTGGTTGGAGATAAGAAAATCTATTCAAACAAAGAATTTCCAATTAAAAACGTAAATCCAACCTCTATAGATCAGTTTTTGAAAAGTCAACAACCAAACCTTTAGAGAAGAAAAAGCCCACCAAATCACAACTATTATCCGCTTCAAAAGAAAAACAATGGAAGCGAGTTGAAAAGTATACAGTTTCTCAACCGAAGGTGGAAGCAAAAGGCTCTCGCTACCAGAAAAATGCCAAAACTGTTAAATTAGTGAGTTCTAAAGGTACCGATAAATTCGAAACTTTTCAAGGAAAATCTAATGTTGATTTTGTAAAGAAAGTTACGATTTTGAAAAGAAATAGTCAAAACAATTACATCCACCACACTAATGGAGGTAATGAAAATGAACCTAGTACCTCAAAACCCACAAGTTCAACGTCAAGCCAAGAAACACAATCTCCTAGTTTTGTTGAAAGGACAACTTGTTTCAAATGTGGAGAGTGTGGCCATATTATAAAGGATTGTCAAAATCCAGCCAAATCACTATGTATAGAGAAGACCCCTCATGAACCAACTTGCAAACGTAAATCTATTTTCCGACATAAGATAAACGAATTATTAAAGATCAAAAAGAGAAACAAATACGTAAACAAGTAAAAGCAGTTGAGAAAGCTTTAAAATCGGATTCTTCGAAAAAGGATCAAATATCTTCAAAGTTAATAAAACCAGACACTGTTGAAACTGTAAATAAAAGTAAATCTGGTAATAAACAAGGATCTTGGAAACAGAAGACCGGTAATGGTTCAAAAGGAGGTTCTCAGTTTGTTAATCAACAAGAAATTGAGATTACATTTCTCGATGATAAGGGACGACCCAAGACCACTAAGGCTTGGGTCCTCATCTCAAACTAATATTGTTTGTGCAATGTGCAGGATGTTCCAGGAGGAACTGTAAACAGTCATTGGATTGCTGACAGTGGAGCATCAAGGCACATGATGGGCGACTTGCGGCTCCTATATGATGTGAAAAGTATTAGGGGTGGTTATGTTGCTTTTGCTGGTGACAAAGGTGGATACATCACTAGAGATGGAATGGTCTCCAATGGTGTTGTAAGCTTCGACAAGATCAATTATGTGTGGCAAATTGATCACAATCTTCTTAGCGTTTCTCGAATCTGTGACAAGAAGTTCACGATACATTTTGATGATGCCGGATGTTATGTGCTGAAGCCTGGATTCAAAATCCCCAAGGAATGGATTCTCCTGTCCGCTCCAAGAATTAATGATTTGTATATTCTTGATATAAGCCAAGCTATTACAACATCTGCACAAGTCACATGTTTTGTCTCCAAAGCCACCGAGAAGGAATCAATCTCTTGGCACAGACGTATGGGACACATTCACCTGAGGAAATGAACTATTTGGTGAAGAACAATCTAGTGAATGGTGTACCAGTGAAGAACTTTCATCTTCAAGACGTTTGTGTATCATGCCAGAAAGGGAAGCAAGCAAGAAAATCCCATCCTGTGAAGAAGATCAACACAGTAAATATGCCACTGGAACGTCTTCATAGGAACCTCTTTGGACCTATGAAACAGAAGACAACCTTTGGTGATTCTTATTGTCTGGTAGTTACTGATGACTATTCCAGATTCTCATCAGTAAGCATGTTGGCACACAAGAGTGAGGTTCATACTCTCCTCAAGAATCTCCTGACTCTGCTAGAAAATTTGTACAATCTGAAGGTAAGGAGAATCAGAAGCGACAATGGCACCGAATTCAAGAATCAAGTTATGGACGAGTACTGTTCCTCAAAGGGTATTCTGCATGATACAGTTCTTGATACACTCCACAACAAAAGGGCGTCACTGAGAGGAAGAATAGAACTCTTATTGGAACTGCAAGAACCATGTTAGTAGAATCAGAACTTCCCGTACAATTTTGGGGAGAAGCTGTTGCTACTACATGCTATACGATGAATAGAGTTCTGACGGTGAAAAGACATGGGAAGACATGCTTTGAGTTGTTAAATAAAAGGAAACCGAATATTTCTTTCTTAGAACCTTTTGGAGCTCCATGCACTATGATCGACCCACATGGAAAGTTTGGTCCGAAGGCTATCGAAGGTTTCTTTCTTGGATATGCTACTCCAAATTTCAGGGTGTGGAATTTTTCTTCAAAGAAATTGAAGAATGGGGTGAAGTCAAGGTTCAGAGATATACAGAAGCGGTTAGAGCTTCAGGTGCTCCTTGGATGTTTGACTATGATGGGCTATTTGACTCCTTTAATCTGCCAACTTTTGATGATGCAATAGCTACTGCTCAGATTTTATTGGAAAGTGATACAGCAGTGGACTCATCATTAGTTCGACCAATTATTGTTAACCCTCAAGTATCAACTTCGGTTAACAATCTTGTTCAAAATGAGGAATTCAAAGACACTGCGGATTATAATGTTTCATCAGAAGATGATGAGTTTCATGATGCAAATGAAGCAACCTCTGGTGCGGTTCCTAGAATTTCAGATGGTACGTCAAATATTCAACCTCAAGGAACGACTGAAGGACAGGCATCGACAACGTCATCAAATCCAGCTCTCGATTTAACTGTTGACCTGAATATCAACAACTTGGGTATCAATTCTCGAGTTCCTGATGTTCCAGAAACTCGAATCCATAATATCCATCCTCAGCAGAATATTATTGGAGATGTCCAGAGTGGTGTGCAGACTCGTAATCAACTTCGAAACAACCAGAATGTTGGATTGTATTCGGGAATCAGGGAATCTGGTGGTCTGAATGATTGGTCTTTTGCCTGCTACGTGTACCAAGTAGAACCAAAATCTTGGAAGGAGGCAATGAAAGAAGACTCTTGGGTTGAAGCCATGCAGGAAGAACTTCAGCAGTTTCAGAAGTTAGGCGTCTGGAAATTGGTTGACAGGCCTGACGGCTACAAGAAGATTGGTACACGATGGGTGTACAAGTGCAAGAAGGATGACCGAGGTGTTGTTGTAAGAAATAAAGCGCGATTGGTTGTTCAAGGTTTTAATCAGGTCGAAGGGATCGATTACAATGAAGTTTATGCACCGGTTGCACGACTTGAGGCCATAAGAATCTTTTTGGCTTATGTGTCCTTCAAGAAGTTCACTGTTTATCAGATGGATGTGAAGAGTGCATTTCTTAATGGTGTGGTAGAAGAGGAAGTATATGTTGAGCAACCGCCAGGTTTTGAAGATCCACTCCATCCTGACAAGGTTTGGCTTCTCAACAAGGCGTTATATGGTCTTCATCAAGCTCCGAGGGCTTGGTATGAAACGTTGTCTACCTATCTGTTGAAGAATGGTTTTCGACGAGGCTTGATCGACTATACTCTCTTCATCAAGGAAAGGAACGAGGACTTGCTGCTCGTACAGGTTTATGTTGATGATATTATATTTGGGTCTACTAACACTCGAATGTGCAAAGAATTCGAACAGGTTATGCATGAGAAGTTCTAGATGAGCGCTATGGGAGAAATGACTTTCTTTTTAGGTTTGCAGGTTCAGCAATCAAAGGAAGGGATTTTTATCCATCAAACCAAGTACGTTGGAGATATACTCAAACGATTTCAGATGGATGACTAAAAACCTTTGGGAACTCCATTAGCTCAAAATAATGGGATTACTCCAGACAGAATTGGTGAACATGTAGAACCATTTCTCTATCGTGCTACGAGCGGATCTCTCATGTATCTTACTACTTCAAGACCCGACATAATGTACCCAACATGCCTTCTAGCGCGCTATCAGTCTAGTCCGAAGGTTTCTCACTTGATGGCTGTTAAAAGGATCTTTCGTTATTTGAAGGGTCGCCCTGACACTGGTCTATGGTACCCTAAGGATGATAACTTTGATCTGACAGCATTCAGTGATTCTGATCATGGCGGCTGCAAAATCGATGCAAAATCAACAACAGCAGGATGTCAGTTTTGGGAAATCGCCTAGTCACGTGGCAATGCAAAAAGCAGACTTGTGTAGCTACATCAACATGTGAGGCTGACTATATTTCAGCTTCTAGTTGCTGTTCTCAAGTTCTATGGATTCAACAGCAAATGCGGGACTACAGGTTTGAATTTCTTACTACTCCTATTTATGTTGATAATGAAGCTGCTTTGCAGATCACTTGGAATCCTGTACATCATTCAAAAACAAAACACATTGAGATTAAGTATCATTTCATACGTGATTGTTATGAAAAGAGACTTATCTATGTTGTTAAAATCCACACGGATCATCAACGGGCCGATCTTTTTACCAAAGCCTTTGATAAATCACGTTTTGATTATCTACTTTTGGTCAATGGCATCAAGGTGAAGCCCGAGTAACTCAACCATGGCTAACTATTTTTTTGTAAATACCTTTCTAAAAATCTAAACGACAAAAAGATTTTCAGTTTTATATTTTAGGGGGAGTAAATTTCAGGAAAATACAAATATATGTCTTTTATTTACCTTCTTTGTTTAAGGGGGAGAAAATTTCTGAAAAATACAAAAACATTAGAAAAATCAAAAATGAATTTCTTGGATAAATTGAAGATGATGAAAACTCACCGGTAAATTTGTCAGAAATGGTTAAAAGCATAAAAGGGAGATTGATAAGTAGCTTTACTTATGATGTATAGGTAGGCTCACAATCAGACTAAAATGTGCAGGTTGATATAAACTTAATAGACAGAACATCGGGTGGGAACCATTCATTGGCATATGGTCTTGGTACCGAAATTTCATTTGATAGAATGTCGAGGTTCTGAGATCTACGGTCTTTATGCTTGTTTATCATCTGGGTATCATGGTTGAATCTTTTGCCGAAAAATAACAGTGGCTCAAGTCTAGAACTTCCATGATATCATACATACTGCATACGACCATCAAATAAGTGATAAAAATATCACATCCCCAAATAAGTGATAAAATATCACAGCTTCTTGCGGGAGCTAATTCCGTCTCTATGTCGGTACGATGGTACTAACTTGTTCACGGACTTACTCCTGTGCCCTGCATGCATATGAAAATCAAGTTCCTCATCAATAAGTGATTAAATCACAAAGGGCTTGTTTTCAATCAAAAATAAGTGAGTATCTCACATCATTCATATACGTCAAAACAGATGATAAAGCAGTATACTCACCGGTAAGATTTTCTCTCGTGCATATCTTGATACAGGAATGTGTCATGATGTGGTTGAACACCGGCTAGTAAGTATAATTCATACCTTAATCATATCTCCTAATCATGATAACATCTGATAAGTCTGAGCTTACATGGACAACAATACCAGTAATCGTAATTGAATGCTTATCTGTTTGATTTTGAAGTTTATACCACATATCGTTTTTGACAAAGATTAAAATGCTGGTATGATTACTTTACCTTGAAACTGGAAAAAGATTGTTCAATAGATATATAGCTTATCTGTATATTTTAATTTTATGTCTAGTTTATTGCTTGTAATATTACTTTTGAAAGTTAGCCAAAATTTGAGACTCGAAAGTTTTCAACCAAGATACCCCAAAGAACCTTTTGTTTGATATCGCAACTTCATAAAGTAATATCTTGCAACAAGTAACTCATCAAAAGAAATCCAAAATCTAAAATACGTTTGAGTGTGTGTATCTCATATGAATGAACCTAGTCATTTGATTTGACTTGGTCACTTGTTTTTCTCAAATCTGCAGCTGAAATTCATACGAGTGTCTGTATCTCGTTCAGGGAATACAATCATACGAAGAAATTATGATAAGTCTTTCATGTGTATTCCCTGAGAAAGTTGTGTTCTAGTTATATTATATTTGTCTATTAAGTACAAATTGATACAAAAGAACATAAACAAAGACCAGCAACGTAAAACTATGACAAGTCAGAAGAGGAAACAAGAAAGATTTGAAGTTTCTTAGAAATTCGAGACCTGATGCTCTAATCATTGGATAGCAGATCTATCAATGGATAGCAGATCTTCAGGGGGAGTTTGTTGATACTCCAAACCATTCTATGTGAAGACCAACATATGAAGACCAAAGACCAAAGACCGAAGACCAAGCAACATCCAAGGGGGAGTTTGTTGATACAGTTTTGTGTCCGTCGCTTGTTCTTAGTTACAGTTGTAATTGTACGGTCTTTGCTCAAGTGTCTGTATAGGTTTGGTCGTGTCGAATAGATCGAGATATCCTTCTATCTTGATCTAGTATGACATCTTAGCTTATCTGTGTTAATCAGTTGCATGTGTGCATACTGATAAGTCTTGTGTACGTCATGTCTGCACACGTTCTCCAAAGATAAGGATTCTGTGCGAGTCAGAGGATTCGTACGAATCACATGTTTCGTATGAATCAATGAGTATTTCGTACGAATTGAGTATTTCGTACAAAACATCTGTTCCGCACCAATTTCCTGGAGATGTGTCTCGTGTGAAATAGTGTGTTCCGTATTTCTAGAATCGTGTTTCGTACGAATGTCTAGACAGACACTATATAAGTAGACATGCACCTCTCAGTTGGGGGTTGGTTGATCAAGTAAGCCTCTCAGCACTTCAGGTGAAGTCAAAGACACAAGAACACAGTGAGTTTGTTTGAGTCATACGAGCATTGTGTGTATATGTTTATACTTATTCTCAATCATTAATCAAGATAGTGAATCTTTGGTTACCCCGTGTTCTTTACTTTGCTTTGGTTGCATGCACACTTGGATTCCGCACTTGTGTGTATGTTATATGAACAAGGAATAGGTTTAACTTGATCCTCAGGTGGACCTACAGGTTTCATTAGACACCTAGGTCTCAATGTACCTTGTACACGTTGTTCATCTTGAATTCTTGTTATTTATTTACTTGTTAGGATTGAACAACTTATAATGTGATCTTAGTGTTGGTAGTTCGTTTGTTCGATGAATATTGTTATATATATTTCTTAAATATATATATATATATACATATATACATATACATATATACATATATACACATACATATGTATATGTATATATGTATATGTATATGTATATATGTATATGTATATATGTATATATATATATATGTATATATATATATATATTATTGTTTTCAAACGATGGGTGTACTGGGCCTTGCCCTTCCCATGTCATTGGGCCTAGCCCATCTTTTCTTGTCACCGGGCCTAGCCCATGTAATTTATGTCTTTGGGCCTAGCCCATGTTTTCTTGTCATTAGGCCTAGCCCATGTCTTTTTGTCTTTGGGCCTATCCTATGTCTTTTTATCTATGGGCCTAACCCATGTCTTTTTATCTTTGGGCCTAGCCCATGTCTTTTTATATAATCTTGGGCTTTTATTAGTTTTTGGGCCACTTCCATGAATGCTTATAGAATTTGGCCCTAACATATTATTTTCACAATTTTGGGCCTAGCCCAAATGTATATATATGTAAGCCCATTTTTATTATAAGTGTTTACTTATAATTTTTTTTCTAACTTTTTATTACACTTAACTTTCCGGATTTTTCATTTTGGTAACATATATATATGTTGAATACCTAAATATATATTTAGACTTGTGGTCGGCGTTTTTGATATATATTCATTTTCGCTAAGGATCGCCCGTTGTCGCAACGAACTTTCGTGCCGGTGATTCACCCGTTGGTCGTCGACGCGACGGTGAAATCTTGAATGTCCGCCTATTGTTCGCATTGCTTTAATTGTCCGATTTATTGTTTCGACGTAATGTGAGAATATATTTATTATGTCATCAATACTTGGTATATTGTTTAAGTGTTTGTATGTTGTATAAGATTGGGTATTTTATTGTGAATACCCAAAGTTTCTAACACATACATATACAATACACACATGTACACATACCATTTATTAGTAGCAAGTATTCACACAAATACTTGTATTATTTTCCATATAAGAATATATATTTGTAAAAGTATTTATTTATCTTGTAAATATATATTTGTGATTTATTTTAAACACTTGGTTATTTAGGAATAACCCTTGTCATTAGAGTCCACTTAATGATGTTTTAGGTTATTAATCGCGTTTAGTCCCACTAATCACCCCACTAATCATGCTTTAATCGCGATTATATTTTCAGAAAATTCCGCCATAGTTTCCCCTAAACTATGGCATTTTCCACATTTTAAAACGTATTTAAAACCTGTTTAAACTCATAATCATCATCAACAAACCATCTAATATTTATTTAACATAACCTACATATCATCATCCATGACTTTTGTTGTTAAAAACCCTAGTAAATCAAGAGGGTTTCTAGTGTTTATTATTCTTTTCAAAAGAATACTTTAGTATGTTATTTAAACAAGTTCATGCATGTAACTCTTTGATTACTACACATTTTAATGTGATTACAACTTAAATACATATGTTTATTTCTTATAGAAATCATTCTTATGTATAAAAATTATGTTTAAGTTGTAGTATTTTACATGGATGATGTAAGTGATGATCTTGATTAGATTTAAACCTTATCATGTTTAAATCCTTATTTTTATTCTAAATCACACAAGATCATCTTACTTTTATATCATAATATCAACATAAACCACTTTAATATACAATCTAACAATCATATAAGCATGTAATCAACACAATATAAACAATATTTATTGTTATTATTATGTCGTATTTTAGGGTTTTTGATGTGTCTTTTCTTGATTTTCAAGATGATTAACTTGTACACTAATAATCTAAGCATAAAAATAAGTTAGATTATGGAGGAGATTAGCTCACAATGGGTGCACAAGCTTCTTGAAGATTTAGAAGAAAATAAGCTCCTTAAGAACCCCTAATGATCTCCATCCTTGAATGCTTCTTTAATGGGCTTGATCAAGCTTCAAAGTGTATGGAATGTGGTGTTTAAGGGTGGCACAAAGGTGGCTTATGGTGGTGATGATGTAGCCGTGGGTGTAGGGGGGAAAAGGAAGGAGAAAGATGCAAAATTTTTTTGAAGGAAAATGATAAGGATAATGTGAGGTTTATCTTATATAATCATGCATATCTTTCAATTTCCATCAAGATCTACACCATACTTAATATCACCATTTTTCAACCAAAATCAAGTGGGCATGGGGCCCACTTGTAGTCGTGTAAATGAGGGGGGTAAGTGTAAAATATTTTTACCACATGTTGAAATTAGGAGATATTTAGGTAATTAGGGTAAGTATGGTAATTAGGGTTAATCTTCTAGCATCTTAAGCATAAGACTTGTGTTTAGGGTGTAATTATATGGCATTTAATCCATATGATCCTCCAAAATAAGCTTCGGATGGCAGATATGTCGCTAGATCGCTCATCGTCGAAGTATTCGCTAATAAACAGAACTATATATTTATTACCGGAAACGTTTGTTTTCGATTACCACCACTAATATGGTGTCAAATTAGTGCATTTCCGGTTCAAAAATATTCACGACTAGTTCGCTAGATGAACACACGATGAATTAGGGTTGCCGATATGTCTTTCATTCAACCGTTCGATATCGACACTTTTATTATCCGCCGTCGAACTTTTCTGAAAGTTGTGTTTCCGTGACCTCATGTTAGTTGAATGGATTCCGAGTTCCAAATAATGCTTAACTAGTTCACTAGACGCTCGGATGAGGCTATCGGCTACTAATGACCGGAAACGAGGTGTTTTGTGCATTTTTGCTATTCTCACATTATTTTAGGATGTTTAGTATTGTTTTATTCTTATCTTGACATCCAGAATCCGTCGAATTAGTCTTGCAGACAAATCGCCATTTGTCGCCTTTTTGGTCGAAACGGACAATTTACAATTTAGGCGTTATACCGGAAAGTTATATATTTTTTGAAATGGTTGTTCTCAAATATACATTTTCATTTGTACATGGACTCATGTATAGCATTATCATGCCGTTATTTCATGTCTTGATTCGTTTCAGCGGTTTACCGACACAGTTAGTGTCACCGCAATTAGTATGTCCAGCACTTTCTACCAACACTTTTAGGGCATTGTTTTGGTCTGTTTCTCATCGTAACGGAAACCAGTATATGTTATGATCAGATTTACTTGCCCTAATAACGTACGACTCAGTTTTGAATTTAAATTACGATAATCATGCATGAGATTTTAATATGAAATCAGTGATTACATTGTACTGAATTACCAGTTATTTGCCAGTTGTCACAAGTGTGGGCTTTGACAAGTCGAAAGTGAAGTGTTGCAATTGTCACAACTATGGACATTTCGCTAGAGAGTGTCAAAGAACTAAGTCTGAATCTCGTTCTAGTTCTTCCTTTCAAGATTCTCCTGGTCATGGTTCAAGCAACAGGAATGCATCAAACAACACTGGATCTAAGGCCATGATTTCTACTGCTAGAGAGGGTTCTTATGATTGGAGTGTTCATCTGGAGAGTGATAACAACGCATCACAGGCGTTTATGGTTGAGATAGCTCTAGTTGTTGATGAAGAAGTGAAAGCTGATGCTGAGGAGGAGCAAGAGAAGGTAGCTGAAAAAGCTGATGGAGGACAGAATGCCACAGAGAAGAAGATGGCTGCTGATTTTGCTGCTTTCATGGCTGATCTAAGCAAATCAACAAGCGAGGTATGTTCTAACTCTGGTAGTTCTTTTTGTTTGAAATGTTGTGAACTGCAAAGTGAGGTTGACACATTAACATAACAAAACCAAAGACTGGCTAATGAGCTCTCGAACCTAAAAGAATCAAACTTTTTCGTAAAACGAAATGAGTCATTATACTTGAAGAAAATAAAAGGTTATGAAGAAGAAATCAATATTCTAACCTGTAGGCTTAACGAAAAACTTCAAGTTATTGACTTAGCTCATGATACGACGAGTGAGAAAACAAAAGAGGTTTCTGAAAAGTGCAAAGAGTTGTCCGAAGCACAACTTAAAATTTGTGAGCTTGAAAAGAAATTAAATCAATTCAGAGATTCATCTTTTGTCATGAAACACATGATGAATGGCCTGAAGAAGAGTAATGATAAGACTTGTGTGGGCTTCAAAGGTTTGAATGAAGTTCCACTACCTCTTGGTCATGACTATTCTTTCTTGCCAGATGAAGAAGAGCTTACAGACTTTGTGTCAACGACACCTGGTAGTTCCACATCAGGATTGATGGTTCTGAGAATGCCAAGAAGGATAACAGGGAACCAGTTTTGAAAACAAAGAATACACACCCTAAGAATCAAAAACAAATTTTGTTAAAAAGGATGATTTTGTTAAAGGGAGTGACATGAATAAAGAGGTCCCTGTTATTACTAAAGAGTCTAATATGCAGTTTGCTAAGAACAAAAACAAAGAAAAATCGGACGTTAAGCAAACTAAACAAGATCCTTCTAAAGCATCATCATCATCATCATCATCATCATCATCATTATCATCATCATCATCATCATCGCCTGATGAATCTAAGCAAGAGGCTTCAGTTAAGAAGTCTTCGGCTAGAAAATCATGCTTCAAATGTCATGAAAAGGGACATGTAGTGAGCTACTGTCCTAACAAAAAGAGTGAAGCATAGGTAAGTGAGAGGCAGAGAGAAAAATCACCAGAGAAAAGTGGTGATGGTGAGAAGAAGGTTAACTCACCAAAGATATCTGCTACCAGGCAACAAAGTGTTGCTGTTGGTGTAGATAAGGCTGAAAAAGGAACTAACCAAGTTCCTCGTTTTCAAAGAAATCAACAAAGATTTCAGCCTGCATCTACATCAGGCAGATATGATAGACCTAGAAGTAGTTCACAAAGAATGAATAACTTTAATTGTACATCAAATAATTTCTGAAGTCAAGGTCAATTTCAAAATCGATACCAGAATGTTGGTAATCGAAATTTTTATAACGATGGCTTTAGAAATTATGATCTTTAAAATTCATGGAATACAAATCATAATTTCCAAAGGTCGCAAAGTCTAAACTTGGTTAGGAAACCTCATGACCACAGACCTAGTGGAAATCAAAAACCATTTCCATCAACAGGTCTAAGATCCAAGACTCCTGTTAGGAATGATGGATACTGGATGGATGTTCCTATGGTTGATGAATCTGGAAGATCCAAGAACATTAAGGCTTGGGTCCCCCAATCTAACTAATTTTGTTGGATGGTGCAGGAGCTGCTAAGGAGGATTATCAACTTGTGGTATGTTGATAGTGGCTGCTCTAGGCACATGACGGGGGATGCGAGACTGTTGGTAGAGTTTGAGAATATAGATGGTGGTTATGTGAATTTTGCAGGTGCTAAAGGAGGGCACATTACTGGTCGAGAAAAAGTGACAAATGGGAAGATCACACTGGACAAGGTGAACTATGTGGAGCATCTGAAGCACAATCTGATGAGCATGTCTCAAGTCTGTGACAAGGGTCACTCGGTCCACTTTACAAAGTCTGAAGCTTTGGAGTTGAAACCTGGTTTGGTGATACCGGTTGACTGGATAGTGATGAGAGCGCCAAGGAGAAATGACACTTATGTCATGGACATGGGTGCTGAGGATTCTTCGTCTGTAGTGGCGTGTTTACTATCAAAAGCATCTGAGGCTGAGTCATTGTTGTGGCACAGATGCATGCCCACATCCACTATCGAAAAATGAACTTAGTAAAAATGGTTTAGTGGAAGGGGTGCCAGTGCAGAGGTTTCACGTGGAAGATAAATATCTTCCATGTTAAAAGGGAAAACAACATAAGAAACCTCATAAGTCTAAAACAGTAAATTCCATAGATGCCCCTTATGAATTACTTCATATGGATCTATTCGATCCAGTGAACGTATGGAGCATAGGTGGAAAGTACTATTGTTTAGTTGTCACTGATGATTACTCACGTTATTCATGGGTTTTCTTTTTAGGTACATAGGATCAGACAACAGAGATTCTGATTGATCTTTTTACAAAATTGGAAAATGTCCATGATGCACGGATCAAGAGGATAAGGAGTGATAATGGCATGGAGTTCAAGAAGCAAGTTCTGGATCTCTATTGTCTTCGCAAGGGAATTGAACATCAATATTCTGCTCCTTTATACACCTCAACAGAATGGAGACGCTGAGAGGAAGAACAGGACGTTGATTGAAGCCGCAAGGACTATGCTATCTGATTCAAAGCTTCCAGTTCTTTTCTTGGGAGAAGCTGTGAACACAGCTTGCTATGTCCTGAACAAAGTTTTGATGGTTAAACGGTTTAACAAAACATGTCACGAACTATTGTTTAACCAAAAACCAAACTTAAAAGGCTTTGAACCATTTGGATTACCCTGCACCGTTGTGCGAAACAAAGATAAGCAAAAATTCGGTGAGGTAGCTGATGAATGTTACTTTCTAGGCTATATGCCTGGAACACCGAATAAAAGGGTTTTTAATCTAAAAACTGGTAAAATTTAGGTGGTGTTTAACATGGAAATCACTAGTTATTCACCTCAACAATCAACGAGTGGTCCTCCTATATTATATGATTATGACAGTGTGTTTAGATCATTTAATAATCATGATGTTTCAATGCAGATAAGTCTCAGATGATCCACATTGTGATCAGTGAAGATGGAGAGTGTGACTTCATGCCTTGATCGAGTATATCGATGATAGATGCTCCAGAAGCTTCTTCCAGTGCAGCTCCAGAGGATCCAGTGATAGTGAGTCTGAACCTATTTAGGGGGAGGACTTCACTAATCCATTTGCTAATATTCAGGGGGAGGTTGGATCTAATCTGGGAGATAATCTGGTTGTTGACACCATTGCTGCCACACGTGTACACAGAGATCATCCAGTTGAAAACATCATTAGTGATGCTACTGCAGGTGTTCAGACAAGAAGAGGTGTGCTCAAAGGTTCCTGTTTGTTTACGTCGATTCAGAAGACTGGTTGATACATGAGTGTTTATATTGCTGCTTTATTGCCCAAGAAGAGCTTACGAGTGTTCATATGGCTCTAAAATACAATTGTTAGGTGGAAGCTATGCAAGAGGAACTAGCTCAGTTCAAGAAGTTGAAAGTTTGGGAGCTAGTTGACTTGCCTGAAGGAGAGAAGGAAATAGGCACTAAGTTGGTGTTCAAGTGCAAGAAAGACGACCGAGGGATCGTGATAAGAAATAAGGCTCTGTTGGTGGTAAAAGGGTTCAATCAGCAAGAAGGGATTGATTACAATGAAGTGTTTGCACCAGTAGCAAGGTTGGAAGCAATTCATTTGTTCCTAGCTTTTGCTTCCTTCGGGGGCTTCAAAGTTTACCAACTTGACGTGAAGAGTGTATTTCTTTACGGGAAAGTCCAAGAAGTGGTGTATGTCTCACAGCCAGACGGGTTTACTGATCCAGACTATCCAGATCGAGTCTATCAACTTGATAAGGCATTGTATGGGTTGCATCAGCAACAAGGGCGTGGTATGAGACACAGTCAGCACATTTGTTAAAACTTGGTTTTGAAAGAGGTAAGATTGACAATATACTATTCATTAAAAGGATGAAGGAAGACTTTTTTGTTGGTATAGGTATACATAGATGACATCATTTTTGGGTCATCTGATGAGAACATGTGTCATGATTTCGAAGAGGTAATGAAGAGCAAGTTTGAGATGAGTGCGATGGGTGAATTATCCTACTTTCTGGGTTTACAAGTTGAACAGAAGAAGGATGGGATGTTTATAAATCAGTCATAGTATGTGTATGACATTTTGTCTCGTTTCAAAATGGAGGATTGCGCTACTTTCAATACACCTATCTGTGAGAATCACAATCTTGGTCTAGATCATGAGAGTGTGGAGGATGTTGATCCAACTCAATACAGGGCAATGATTGGTTCTCTGATGTACTTGACTGCTACAAGACCTGACATCATGTTCGCAGTATGTCTTTGTGCCAGATATCAAGTGATACCAAAGGAGTACCACATGAAAGTGGTGAAGCGGAATCTTCGTTACTTGATGGGGAAACCTAAATTTGGGTTATGGTATCCAGCTGCTAGTGATTTGAAGCTTGTTGCTTTCACTGATTCGGACTTTGGAGGATGCAAATCAACAAGGAAGTCTACCACAGGTGGTTGTCAGTTCTTAGGAGGGAGGCTCGTTTCATGGCAATGCAAGAAGCAGTCTTGCGTGTCTACCTCGACGTGTGAAACTGAATATATTGCTGCGGGTAGCTGTTGCTCTCAGGTTCTCTGGATCCAATAGCAGATGTGAATTTCACTCGTACTGCTATTATGATAGACAATAATGCCACTATTTCAATCACCAACAATCCCGTAAAACACAGTCACACAAAACACATTAACATTCGTCATCATTTTATACGGGATTGTGCTGAAAAGAAATTAATTGAACTGCATCGAGTCGACACAGTAGATAACCTGGCATATATTTACACAAAAGCATTTGACATGGCTCGTTTTGAACATTTAGTCGAACTCAACAGGATGAGGAATCATGAGTAACCATTTTCCATAAAAATAGTTTGTAAATAATTAATTGCTTTTCAAAAATCAAAAATATCAAAAAAATAGAAAATCAAAAATGAGTTTTCACTGTGTGAAAAAGAATAAATGATAGTACATCAGCAAGTTAGACTGTCACACTGAAATTAAAAGAAAATTGTTTAAGTGTGATAGCAAATTCATCATATGATGTACCAGTAGGCAAAAGGCATGAAATAATCAACTTACCTTTGTGATACAAATACAATAAACTGTGTATGAGGGGGTAACATATCAATGGCATATGGTTTTATAACCTTAAATCTTGTGTTGATAGATTGCCAAAATCTGAGGTTTTAGGTCTTTATATCGTTATTTCATCCGGGGTATCAAGGTTGTCCTTCTGCTGCATCCAGATTATGCTGACCTAGGCACAACCGGGATATCTTAAAAGAGCTAAAATGCCAAATCCCAAACATTGAAGAAGTTCTCCTAGAGAGTCATTCAAAAGTGGAAATTGCATTAATCGTACCAAAATTTGGTATTTGTCCTAACCCTCGTTGGATATTGGTCTCTTTGCTGTACGGAAGTACTGACCTGATCACCAATTATCTAACGTTGTAATTCAAAAGGATGAATTTCGGTATACTCACCTACTACGATGAATTTTTGTGCATACCTTGATCGCGGGGGTATGTCCTGAAGTGGGACACACTAGTATATCAGTATAAATCATCTAAACATATCACTAGGTTATGGTACTTGAAATGTTCATGTATTTTGTTTAAGTGGATAAACAATACTTGTAATCGTCTTAAACTGCTTGTCATGAAAATTACATATAGAATAATCAGATAGTGTGAAAACAATTTGATGTTGCTGATATGATCTTCTTAACGGTGATACTCAAAAAAACAGAGTGTTTATTATTTCGTACTTTATTTGCTTTCAGAAAATATAGAAATCCAAAAAGATTTCATTTTCTTGTAAATTCTTAATGTACGGATATTGGTTGTTTATGGAGGACTTGTTTCCAATAGGGAGAGACGATGTTAGAAGCTGAGTTCATACTTCTAAAATCTTGCAGGTCATGTGTGCTTAAAATTTTGAGTATATGGTTTGAGTTGAGAAGTGCTTAATCTGTGATACAGTTTGACTATCTCTTCAATAATAATAATTTGTTTAACTTGTGTTGAAAAATTCTTATGGTTTCTCGAGATGTTTGTTTTATAGTATACAGATTGTAGCAGTGTGTTGTTGAGAAGTTTAGTGAAGAGGAGTTTGCTTGGATGCATGGTAGAACATCCTTTCTATATTGCAGACAAAGTTGAAGAGTTTGAAGATTGTTATGCAAGTACTAAACTGGAGTTTACTCAAACGCTAACGATTTAGAAGATTTGGTGATTGGTCTGTTGCTGACAGAAGCTATGAAAGCTGAAGCTATCCAAAGACCAACGTTTTTCAAAGTTGTTAAAGATTGCAAGAAGACTGAAGACTAAGTTATTTTATGAAGCTATTGTCAATGGGGAGTTTGTTGGTGCATATTTGTGACAACAGCTTAGCTTTGGTCTTTGGATATCTTGTAATTAGTAAAATGATTAACGATTAGTGGGTTTAGTTTTGTATTAGTGAATTAGAAGTAATTGGGCTGAACTAGACACTAAATAGAGCATGGTAGGCGAATTGGGCCTAAAACCCATTAGCAGTCCATGTAGGAAACCATAGCCCATGAGCATAACCTATCTCTATATAAAGGGTGGTTGTGATTAGGGTTAAGGTTGCTGGTTCTATTGCTCAGTTAGTTGTTTAGTTGCAGAGAGAATTGTTTTAGAGAGTTTTAGAGAGAGAGTCTTGAATTGGTTGTAAACACTTGGTGTTCGATAATCAATAGAAGACAGTTTAAAGGAATTCTTTGTGTTTGTGTTCGTGTTCTTGTTGTTTCTGTGAAATCTGATCTAGGGGATTCCGCACTCTAGATTAGATAGACGATTCTGTCAAGATCCATAAGGACTAGGGGACCTACACAAAGCATCACGAGAAATTGAAATATTGTTTGACTTTTCAAAAACTAAACGATTGTTTTTTCTGAATTTTTATTTTTAAATCAAGCAATTCAACACCATCGTCCTCATCACCCTCTACCCAATCTTCAAAAATAACTTCTTCTGCATGGGAAGTAGCCGGGTTAGCAACATTCATTCTCTCACAAACAATGTCAGTGGAATCCAGAGCAATACCCTCAGTTTCTTCTGGCACCGTTTGCTCAGTAGTTTCAGAATCAATAATATTCTATGGCTTTCTGTTGATGATTCAGATTCTACTTTCGTCTTTCCTGATTCAACTTTTTCAGATGATTCATCACTAGACTCGGTAGATTCAACTAATTCTAAGTTTTCACAATTAGTTGTTCCTGAGAAGTCAAATGAAGAATCAAATGAAATAGTTGATTCAGTTTGTTTGCTAGACTCAAACTCCTGGATGATTTCAGCCAAACCATTCTTCATAGCAAACTCTGAGCATGTTCATTTATTTTGAGACTCTTCCTTTTGATTTTACAGTTCAGTTGGTTTTTTGAGAAATTGTTGACTCAATATTATCAATATTATCTAATACTTGAAAATGTTTATCAACAATGGCATTTTTCTCAAAACTTAGAGTCTCAGTATGTTTCGAAGCATCAGCAGGTATGAATTTTTATTGAAGGCATGTTTTTTTAATTTAATTTTAGTTTTATCAGGCCTTGTGATTTTGACTTTCTTGGGCTTGACTGGGTCAACCTTCACATCACTGGGTCACCCATATTCCATGTCAGGCATGTTGGCTATCTCCTTCTCACTCATAGGAATAAAGGTACAATTGTGATTGTATGGTGGAGGAATGCATACAAATCCCAATCCTTTATTCCTAACTTCCTTTATACTATATTTTAACTGTTGGTTTATCATTTTCTCAACCTTTCACTTGACGCATCAAAATTATTAAAATTAAATTCTATATTTTCATATGTTGATTTTAGATTATCAAGTTCAATAGTTAACTTCTCTGACAATTCTTTGAAGTGGAGATGCCTACATTTTTCTTGGATCAGATCATTTTGCAACTATCGGACATCACGCTTTTGCGCCTCCACCATATCCTTGTATCTACTTATTTTCTTTTTAATCTGATATAAATCAGATTTGGATAATTGAAGTTGCATAATGAGTGAGTCAACCTGCTCTTGTAACTACTAACTTTATCCTTACAAGCATTAGTATAACAAATATTATCCACACATACCTTAGTAGTAGAGGGAGTAAAGTTGTTCTTCTAAGCCATGAGAGCATGAAACACATTATCTTCAATGATTTGCAGATCAGCCATCTGATTTTACCAATCAAATCCTCCCCCTTCCTGAGCTACCAAAGCATTGCCTGGGTTTGCAACTAGAGTTGATCTAGAGACAGTGTTTTGGTTTCTAAGAGATGTATTTGAAGTAAAGTTGTTAGTTGGGCGAGTGATGTCACATTTGAAGTAGAGACAACATTAGGTGTCGGTCTTGATGCTGAGCTGACAGTGACGGTAACATTTGGGTCTGATCTCTCTCTTCTTGGTTGTCGGCATTCACGAGCAAAATGCCCTGACTCGTGGTAGTTGAAACCTCTGAGCTTAGATTTGTTCTATCCGAGTTCTTTGTTTGCCGCTTCCCAGTTGTTTCTGCTAGTTCTCTTGATGAAGTTCTTTGCACGAAACATGACCATTGCCATTTGCATTGTGATGTCATTTTCTTCGATGTCGTCAGGATGAACTTCATGTAGCTCATTCGCCTCGATGTGATTGGCAGTCAACTTGCCAGCAACAAAAGCATTATAACAAGTCATAACCCCTGCCATGAATGTTGTATGGTCTTCAACTTCCTTAGAAACCGTAAAGGAAGGAGTGAAGTTTGAACCAGCACTGGATGTACCATGAGTTGGTGCAGATTGGATCGGGTTCACTTGTTGAACAGGTGTGGTAGATGCGTAACCCAAGTAACCAAGGTAGGTGGAAGCATTTACAGGAAACATGACAGATGTTGAAGTGTTGGTGTGGTTGGGAACACTAGAAGTAAACATTTAAAATGACCCAGCCCCTTACTGCGAAACCAAGGCTGTGTTAGTTGAGACTCAGCATTGTTGTAGCTCGAGGTATGATTGTATAATCTTTGCTTGTTGTCCATATCATATGAGTTGAGCAGAGAAATCAATTCTGTAAGACTCATACAAGTCAGATCGTTGGTTCTCTTAATCAGTGTAACATTTGTGTCCCAGTTCCTTGGAAGAGCATTCAACAACTTTTTGTTTACAACTGAGTTTTCGAGCATCATATCGTGCATTCTCATTTCGCTGATCAAGGCCAATAAACCGTTGAATTTGATTTTTTAAAGTTTCTCTAGGAAAGTCTTTAAACATGTTGAACCTTTGAGTCAACATTTCCATTTTGCTCTCTTTCATCTCTTCGTTTCCTTCATACATGGCCAACAGAGATTCCCACAATTCTTTGGCCGATTTCGCTTCACGAACCCTAATATCGATTTCTAGAACTAATGCAGTATGCAACATTGCCAACGCTTTATCATCGATTTCAACCTTTTCATAATCTTCATCACTATAAGTTGATAAGGGTTTTACAACAGTTGTACCCTTTTCTTCATCCAACACATAGGTGATAACTGTTGGTCCTCTACAAATGGATCTCCATGCTTTAGGATCTTTCATTCTCATGTATTGAGAAAAAAGAAATTTCCATTCAGAGAAAGAATCCCCCAAAGGCAGCCTGTGAATCTTGTTGTTCGTTCCAATGACATTGTCCAAATCCTGGTTCTTAACCACTTTTTCACTCAACGACACTTGGTTACTGGATTCCATTGCTGATAAATCAAACTGTAAGTAATAATTGAAGAACAAATTTCATTTAATAGTTCAAATTTTTCAATTTTTATTTCAAGTTAAGACAGTTCAATTTAAGCAAATTATATCGAACAGTCCAAAGTCCAAAGAGTCCACAATAGAAAGTCGCACAGTCCAAAGGTTCACTAATTTAAGTCGCACAGTCCAAATGTTCACTAATTTAAGCCGCACAGTCCAAATGTCACTAATTTAAGCCGCACAGTCCTAAGTTTCAGTCTTCAATTATAACAGTATGCACACTAACATTTCAGTCGCACACTTCTTCTTGGACCATACACTGCTTAGAGTTGGGCCGTACACCACCTTGTTAGGCTGCACACTCTATTGGACTTCAAACAAAATGATCCTTAATTGAAGAGAGACTGCACACTGAATATAAACCGCACACCACTTAGCTGGACCGCACGACAATAGTTTGGGCCTCCCACTCAGTAAATGCCCTCGTACACTACAAGTGATTCCACAATCCAGCATACTATGTAATTTTAGACGCACACTGGTATGCACAATCAATCCCGTACACTTGAACTCCCGTAACCTTTTGTCCCATACACTCCAAAGAATTAATTTTGGAAACAAGAATTTATCCAATGTAACATAATTGAAATTTCAGGAGATTGAGATCAAAATTCTATTGATTTCTTTCCACCAATATGCCCAAATTCCTACAAACACCTTCAAATGTGTTGCAAAAAAGATCGAAAAGCCAGTTTTTTAATGAAATCTACAAGAAACTTATAAACTATTCTTAACAAAAGTCTGGAATTTTAATTTTCTGAACTATTTTCAATGAAATTGACAAAAAAATGAAATTGTAAAAACCTGCTAAACACTAAGAAAACAGAAAATGTCAGTCGAACAAAATATGTAAAACAAATTAAAAGAACAAGATTCAACTTTTTCTATTTCTTCGAATTCTTCAAATTGAAACAGTCCCTTTTCTTCAAACTTCAAGCAATATCCGATGCCGAGCCTTCGAAAGACTTATTAGGCTCTGATACCAATTGTAAGTCCAAGAACTACAATATGATATCACAAACACCTAAACAAGTTGCGGAATAACAAGAAAGATGTGGTTGTATTCGATCAAAAGTGCACACAACTTTGTGAGTTGTCTACTACATGCATACAAACAATCAACAACCAAACAAGACCTAGGTGCATCCTATTTATAACACATAGGATGACCTAATACAACTAGGCCAAGCCAAAACCCTATTCGCCCATACATAATATCGACCAAGCCCATAACCTACTAAACCAACACAGACTAACATATACAAGACAAACATAAACCTATAAGTTTATGCCCTTACACTAATGTAACATATAAATTGTATCAAATACGATATAAAATCAACCCTTTTTAGTACTAATGTTGGAAAAAGTGTGTTTCTTTGTATACTTTTGATTTCAGGATTAAAAGAGCTTAATTGTACAAAAGGAACAAATTAATGATAAAAACTGACAAAAATATAGAAGATGGAAGATAACACACTATACCAACCTTCTAAGCTTCACCCCAATACCAAAAAACAACGAATCCGAAGTCCAACACGGGGTCGTGCGTCCCGGACACGGGGCCGTGTCGACGTGCTATCACTTTCTATAAAGTCAGTCATGAGAAGAATGTTTGGACACATTGCTAAAACACCAAGACCCTGCCTGATCTCTCACACATACCTGAAAAGGTAGTTTCTTAAAAAGGTTTCCTTAAACCTTCTTGTCTTTACCACTTTTAGTCAGTTCTCCTTCTACAACCTTCAAACCTCCATTGAAGCTTCAAGCTTCAACTTCAATTGTTAGATAAAATCATGGTTTTAGTTCAAATTTTTACAAAATTACTATTATACAACAATGTTTTAGGTTTCTTACGTTCAAAAAAGTAAAAATTAAACAGTTTTAGACTCAAAACAAAGGTTCGTGAGCTAAAATACCAGAGCTATTGAAGCAGCGCGGGGCCATGTGACTCTTCTATAACTCAAAACTTTAATGGTTTATCATGTTTAACTAGCATGTTAAGTCAGGAGAGTGGTACGTCCTCAACGAGTTCATGGAACAACCGAAGTGGGAGGAGGCTCTCACTTGAAGCCACTCTCTTCTACTACGTTTGGGCTTTGCGAGAATCCATCAAAGAAATGAAAATGGTAGAGGAGGTCCTCGTAGATCGATTGAACTACTTTACTCTTGCCCTGGAGAATAGCTTTAGGGAGATCAACCTTCTTCACCAAAGGTTGAACATCTTGGTGATGCCCCCGATGGGGCCAATCTTGCCTCAAGATGATTGGAACATCGTTAACGAGGTGATTAATCCCAATGGGTGGGACGAAATATCCCCGGAACCTCCCATCAATGCCTACTTTGAGGTTCCGATAAACCCCGCTCCTCTTCCACAAGAGGATATCGATGACAAGCCCTTCATCTTCCTCCCGAGGGAAAGTGAGGAAATGCTCAACGACCTCTAAAATGAGCATTCCCAGAGAATAGGTTAAAGCCCTTATTTTCCGAAAACTAGTTTCGTTTTTTGCTAATCTTTTATAGATTTATCTAGGGGAGAGTTGTTTGGTTTTAATAAACTCATAGGGCATCTACCAAGTATCTATCTATCTTAGAACTTTAATCTTCTTGTATTTTTTTCCTTTTTCTAGCTGTAATGGTGAATTAATGAAATGAAATGTGGTGTTTTGAAAACAGAAATGTGCGAAAATATGGAAAATGGCCCAAGGGTTATTGAAACAGCACCCCATGCACGTAAAAAGACGCTTCAAGAAGCAAAATCTTCAAAACAGTAAGTGCAGCATGGGGCCGTGTAAGCTAAGCACGCCCCCGTGACTGGCTTCTTGAAAATTTTCGTTACTGGCACTTTTGACATGGGTCCATGTCCCCAAACACGCCCCTGTGTCTACCTTCTGAAAATTTTCTCAAAAATATGGTACTGGCACTTTTGACACGGGGTCGTGTCCCCGAAACACGCCCCGTTGTAAAACCCCAACCGCGTAAAACAACAAACCGCGACGGAAACTTCAGGGAGACACGTTACAGGAATTGTTTCAAACACATGATAATCAAGGTTTTGTTTTATTGAATTAATAATTTACATTGTCTTTGGATAACACAAACAAGATACAAACAATTGTCTTCAAGTTTTAAAGTAAACTAAGGCCCGAATCCTTCCTACGTGTAGCATGAGTTCATAATCGTCACACATTAGCACCTGAAACATATGTGAAAAAGACGGTCAATAAATAATGCTGGTGAGTAACATAGGTTTTGTGTGTCAAATTCATGGCTTTGTATTAGTATTTGCAATACCTCATCTGGGTACGAGAGTCGATGAGTGAAAACCTTGTATCCCAACTTGTATTAAAATGTTTGGTATTGCAATATGTTTAACCAACTATAAAAGTTGAGCCATGAATCTTGACAAAAGTGTTTTTTTTTGTAAAACCGTATAAGAAATCGATTTAAAAGAAATCTTTGTATGGTTTATATATCTTTAATCGAAAACCTTTCGTGACTTGTCTAAAACCATTTGTCCTTATTTGAAATGATTTGGATAACACTACGATGAGTAATTCAATTAGAGCATTTATATATTGGAAGTACCAGCGGCGTATCCACCATGCTCTTATCATATTACACTCGTCTTGTTATCTAAATCACTTGCTATGTATAAACCAATCGTCCGTGTCATAAACCAATCATCCTTTTTTATAAACCAATCGTCCGTGTTATGTATAAACCAATCTTCCTTGTTTTGTATAAACCATTCATCCTGTTTTAATTGTGTAAATTGGGGTCGTTTTAGTGAATACATTCAACCATGTGTTGACTCGTCTCAACTAACAGACCACCAAAGGGTCTATTAAAATATTCGACTAACAAATCATCAAAGGGTTTATTAAAATACAGTTTATGTCGTTCCCCAAACTTCCCCACAAACATCGGGAATTTTGGTAACGGGATTGTCAGTCCTATGGCAACATAACATACTACTTGTCGACTTGGCCAAAGTTAATGAATGTCATTCGTGTTATGGATAACGCACCAACAAGTTCCCTAAATTATTGAAACATATTGTTATATGTAAACCATATACTCGTTTTGAAAACTTGAAAATAGTTTAGCACATATGAGTCACCCCAAAACATTTAAAAAACGTAAAAGAGGGGAGCTATGTACTCACTTGGATTGCATAGACATCTTTTGTAAACAAAGCTCAAGTGTTTTAAGCGTTTTCAAATATGTCAGATAACTAAGGTTAGTGTATAATGTGTCTTAATCGGAGGAATGGATAGAATAAGGTTCCTAAACCAAAAAAGTGGAGGATCTCATGTAATATGGTTCACAATACCTTACATTCTGATTTGGAAGTATCTAGGAGTGTTTTTGACTTATTACGACTTGTTAAAGTGGTTTACGCCACTTTAACGGGTCGTATGCATAACTACGGTTTCGTATGATTAAATAAGACGTATGACGAGTCTAACATGTCAAAAATAGTTTAAATTTTGTTGTATGATTGTTGGTGCATATTTGTGACAATAGCTTAGATTTGGTCTTTGGATATCTTGTAATTAGTAAAACCATAAACGGTTAGCGGGTTTAGTTTTGTAATAGTTAGTTGTAGTGATTAGGCCAAACTAGATCCTCATTGTAGGGAGTGGTAGCAAATTGGGCCTAGCCCAATTGGCATCCCATGTGGTTAAACCCTAGCCAATTGCAAATCTGTCTCTATATAAACAGAGTTTTGCATTAGGGTTAAGTTCGCTCAGTTGGTCACTTCAGAGAGAGTCGAGAGAGAATTCATAGAGAGATTGGCTTGGACGAATTCGTGGGATCTAGATTGATTGTAATTGTTGTGATAGATAATCAATAAAGATCAGGTTTATTGTGATTATTGTTCCTACTCGTATTTATGTGATAATCTGATCTAGAGGATTCCGCACTCTAAATTTGATAGAGGATTCTATGAAGATCAATACGGATTAGGGGACCTACAATTGGTATCAGAGCATTAGGCTCTTGTTTTGCTCGGTTGCTGCTGTTTCGGATAAACATCAAGGATCTCGGATATAAGGAGTGCATCTCAGATCATAAGTGAAGCATCTGGGAGTAGGAAATTTGCATCTCGGATCAGAAAACTGCATTTCGGATAAGAACAGTGCATCACAGATCATTGGTGTTGATCTTGGATCATCTCGGATCAAAACAGTGTACTTCGAATAAATTGGGAAGTATCTCAGATAAACTAGGAAGCCTCTTGGATCATAACAATGAATCTCGGATTTTTGGTATTGATTTCGGATCATCTGGAATACCATCTCGAATCACTGTTCCGAATCACCATCTCGGATTGGTATCTCGGATCACTATTCTGAATTTCCATCTCGGATTGTTAATCCGAGTTACTGTTCCGAATTGGGACTGTTCCGAGTTGAACTCGAAAAGGTGAAAGTTAACCAGCTGACTTAAATGGAGATAAACGTTTTCGTACACAGAATTTGATCCATAAACAATTTTGACAAACCGATTGCACGGTTAGACTTGTGTGATTTTTGAAGGCATGAAAATTCCTAAAACTGGTCTTGGACATTATACATCATTGGATTCATATTGTCGAGACGAGTCTAACGTTACAATTTGGTAATAACACATTTCGGACAAATTTTTAAACGTTTTTAGCGAGCCGGTTTGGTAAAAATGTCGAATATGTCAAACTTGAACGAATTGTTGAGACTGGAGTATGAGGCAGGCACGACTAACAAACCGCCAAAGATGTTGAAGGTAGAGATTACCTTACATGGAAGGATAGACTTCAGTCGTTCATAGAATATCAGGACACACGAATGTGGATCTGTATTCAATATGGGTACGTAAACCCAACTCATGACTTTGAAGGCAGACAACGTGTCACTGCCTATGTAAACATGTTAGAGGATGATAAGAGAATGTATGAGTCTGAGAAGAAGGCCTTAGCTGCAATAAAGATGTCGTTACCTGATGGCATCAAACATACATTCAAACGATATACTACTTCGAAGGAGATGTGGGATGCGCTGGAGAAGAGGTATGAGGGCAATCCTAATGTGAAGAAAAACAAAGTTAATATGCTGAAGAAGCAATTTGTTGTCTTTAAAGGCATGAGAAATGAGTCCCTTGAAGATATCATCACGAGATACTACCATCTAATGTCAAAAATGGACAATCATGACATAAAGGGATACACAGACATTGAGATAAACGATAAGTTGCTAGATGCTTTACCTGCCAAATGGAATATTTATATTCTTATGAAGGGTTAAGCTGACTATGAAGATAAAGACTTGGAAGAGGTTGTTGGGAAAGTGAGAGCTTATGAGCTCAACATGAAGAAGAAGGAAACTGGATATGATCAGGTTCAAGATCTGGGAATTTATAAAGGGTTTCCTTCTTCGTCCTCCAACAATGCTTCAAGTGATTCAGCAACTGCGTTTCTCTCATGTAAAAATGAGCTGGTTG
The DNA here is from genome assembly GCA_947069175.1 of Scalesia atractyloides. Classification (NCBI taxonomy): domain Eukaryota; kingdom Viridiplantae; phylum Streptophyta; class Magnoliopsida; order Asterales; family Asteraceae; genus Scalesia; species Scalesia atractyloides. The sequence continues at coordinate 46,664,339 of CAMTDV010000003.1, read as the reverse complement.
TGACACATGTTGATGGTGATGTATGTTTTGTAGCTGCTTCAGGAGGATCATCAGGGGCAAAGAGACAACAATCCAGCAATGATAACAACAATAATAGGTCTATGCCTCTGCAGAAGAACATCTGGCCTTGCTTGCTTCATTCGTAGCTTCATACGAGAACTACATTTAGGGAAGAATATCTGATCTTGCTACTTTTGATGAAGATTATGATCAGATTGACCCTGATGACCTAGAGGAGATGGATCTACAACGGTCGATGGCCATGATCTCTAGAAGAGTGAAGAGGTTCATGAATAGGACGGGCAGAAAGTTCGTTGGAAAGAATGTAGGTTTTGACAAGTCTAAAGTGAGGTGTTACAATTGTCAAAATTACGGACACTTTGCTAGAGAATGTCAACGACCTAAGACTGAATCTCGTTTTAACTCATCTTTTCAAGATTCACCTGGTCATGGATCAAGCAATAGGAATGCATCAATTAACACTGGTTCAAAAGACTTGATATCTACTATTAGAGAAGGTTCTTATGATTAGAGTGTTCATCTAGAAGGTGATGACAATGCCACACAGGCTTTCATGGCTGAGATAGCCCTAGTTGATGTTGCAGAAGTAAAGGCTGATGCTGAGGTAGAGCAAGAGACTGTAGCTGAAAAGTTGATGATGATCAGACGACTAAAAACATGAAATCTGATGTAGAACAGAATGCTGTAGATAAGAAGATGGCTGCAGATTTTGCTGCTTTCATAGCTAATCTAAGTAAATCAACAGGAGAGGTACATTCTAACTCTGGTAGTTCTGTTTACTTAAAATGTTGTGAACTGTATAGTGATGTTGACAGGTTAACAAAACAAAACCAAAGTCTGGTAAATGAGCTCTCCAGCATAGAAGAATCAAACTTTTTCATAAATCCCTTTTATAATTTGAAGTTTTCATTTAGTTTACAGGTTAAAATATTGATTTTTCTTCATAACCCTTCAAATTAACTCTAGTAGTTCTGTTTGCTTAAAATGTCGTGAACTGCAAAGTGAAGTTGACAGGTTAACGAAACAAAACCAAAGTCTGGTAAATGAGCTCTTGAGCGTAAAAGAATAAAAAATTTTGGTACAAAGAAATGACTCATTATATTTGAAGAAAATTAAGGGTTATGAAGAAGAAATCAATATTTTAACCTGTAAACTAAATGAAAAACTTCAAATTATAAAAGAGATTTATGAAAAACTCAAAGAGTTGTCAGAAGCACAACTGAAAATTTGTGAACTTGAAAAGAAATTGAATCAATTAAGAGATTCATATTTTGTTATGAAACACATGATGAATGGCTTGAAGAAAAGTAATGACAAGACAAGTGTGGGCTTCAAAGGTTTCAATGAAGTTCCACCACCTCTTGGTCATGAATATTCTTTATTGCAAGACGAATAAGAGCTAACAGACTATGTGTCAACTACACCTAGTAGTTCCACCTCAGGGAATGTTGATGTATCTGAACATGCCAAGAAGGATAATAACAGGGAAATGGTTTTGAAAACAAAGAATGCACACCCTAAGAATAAAAAGCTTTTTTTGTTAAAAAAGTTGATTTTGTTAAAGGGAATGATATGAAAGAAGAGACCACTATTATTGAAAGAGAGTCAAATGTTCAGTTTGCTAAAAATAAAAACACAAAAAAAATCAGAAATGAGAAGTCTTTGGGCATCATTATCATCGTCACCTGATGAATCTAAACAAGAGACTTCAATTAAGAAGTCTTTGGGTAGAAGATCGTGCTTCAAATGTCACAACAAAGGACATATAGCTAGCTATTGTCCTAACAAAAAGAATGAAGAACAAATGACTAAGAAAAAGAGAGAAAAATCACTAGAAATGATTGGTGATGGTGAGTAGAAAGTTTCTAACTCACGTTGCGGTTGGCGTAGATAAGGCTGAAAAAGGAACTCACCAAGTTCCTCATTTTCAAAGAAATCAACAGAGATTTCAGCCTGAATCTACATCAGGCAAGTATGAAAGACCTAGAAGTAGTTCACCAAGAATGAATAACTTTAACGGTAAATCAAGTAATTTCAGAAGTCAAGGTCACTATCAAACTCGATATTAGAATGTTGGTAGTCGAAATTTTTATAACAATGGCTTTAGAAATTATCACAATCGAAATTCATGGAATCAAAACCAAAATTTTAAAAGGTCACAAAGTCCAAACATGTATAGGAAATCTCAGGACCATAGACCTAGTGGAAATCAAAAACCATTTCCATCAACAGGTCTGAGATCCAAGACTCCAGTTAGGAGTGATGGATATTGGATAGATGTTCCGGTGGTTGATGAATCTGGAAGACCCAAGACCATCAAGGCTTGGGTCTCCCAATCTGACTAATTTTTGTTGGGTTATGCAGGAGCTGCTAAGGAGGATTATCAACTTCTGGTATGTTGATAGTGGTTGCTTCAGGCACATGATGGGGGGTGCGAGGTTGTTCACTAAGTTTGAAAACATAGATGGAGGTTATGTGAATTTTGCAGGTGCTAAAGGAGGGCACATTACGGGTCGAGGAAAAGTTACAAACGGGAAGATCACATTAGACAAAGTGAACTATGTCGAGCAACTTAAACACAATCTGATGAGTGTTTCACAAGTCTGCGACAAGGGTCACTCGGTCCACTTTATTAAGTCTGAAGATTTAATGATGAGAGCGCCAAGGAGAAACGACACTTATGTCATGGACATGGGTGCTAAGGATTCTTCCTCTGTGGTGGCGTGTTTATTATCAAAAGCATCTGAGGCTGAGTCAATGTTGTGGCACAGACGCATGGCCCACATCCACTACCGAAAAATGAATTATATTATTAAAAACGGTTTAGTGGAAGGGGTGCCAGTGCAAAGGTTTCATGTGGAAGATAAATGTCTTCCATGTCAAAAGGGAAAACAACATAAGAAACCTCACAAGTCCAAAACAGTAAATTCCATAGATGCCCCTTATGAATTACTTCATATGGATCTTTTCAGTCCAGTGAACGTAAGGAGCATAAATGGATATCAAGCGAATCCAAAAGAGTCACATATGAAAGCGGTGAAGCGGATTCTTCGTTACTTGAAGGGGAAACCTAAACTTGGGTTATGGTATCCAGCTGCTAGTGATTTGAAGTTTGTTGCTTTCACTGATTCGGACTTTAGAGGATGTAATTCTACCAGAAAGTCTACCACAGGTGGTTGTCAGTTCTTAGGAGAGAGGATCGTGCCATGGCAATGCAAGAAGTAGTCTTGCGTGTCTACCTCTACGTGTGAAGCTGAATATATTGTTGCGGGTAGATGCGTGATTACGGTTTGAATTTCACTCGTACTCCTATTATGATAGACAATAATGCCACTATTTCAATCACAAACAATCCTGTAAAACACAGTCGCACGAAACATATTGACATTCGTCATCTTTTTATACGGGATTGTGCTTAAAAGAAATTGATTGAACTACATAGAGTCGACACACTAGGCAGATCTTTACACAAAAGCATTTGACATTGCTCGTTTTTAACATCTAGTCGAACTCAATGGGATGAGGAATTCTGAATAACCAGTTTTCCATAAGAATTTTGTTAATACTTTACTATTTTTCAAAAAAATAAAAAATAAAAAATTAGAAAATCAAAAATGAGTTTTCACTGTGTGGAAAAGAAGAAATAATAGTACATTAGTAAGTTAGACAGTCATACTGAAATTAAAATTAAATTGCTTAACTGTGATAGCAGCTTCATCATATGATATACCAGTAGGCAAAAAGCATGAAATAATCAACTTACATTGGTGATATAAACATAACGAACTGTGTATGAGTGGGTAAAATATCAGTGGTGTATGGTTTTATAACCTTAAATCTTGCGTAGATTGCCAAAATCTGAGGTTTTGGGTTTTATATCGTTATTTCATCCGGGGTATCAGGGTTGTCCTTCTGCTGCATCCAGATATATGTTGACCAGGCACAACCAGGATATCTTAAAAGAGCTAAAATGCCAAACCTCAAAAATTGAAGAAGCTCTTCTAGAGAGTCATTCAAATGTGCAAAATGCATAAATCATACCAAATTTGGTATTTTCCCTAACCCTCATTGGATATTGGTCTTTTTTCTAGACGGAAGTACTTACCTAATCACCAATTATCTAATGTTGTAAATCAAAAAGGATGAATTTCGGTATACTCACCTACTACGAGGAATCTTTGTGCATACCTTGATTGTGGGGCTATGTCTTGAAGTGGGACACACTAGTATATCAGTATAAAATTACCTTAACATATCACTAGGTAATGGTACTTGAAATGTTCATGTAGTTTGTTTAAGTGGATAAACAATACTGGTAATCATCTTGAACTGCTTTTCATGAAAATTACATATCGAATTACCTAATAGTGTGAAAATAGTTTGATGTTGCTGATATGATCTTCTTCCTGGTGATTCTCACAAAACAGAGTCTTTAGTGTTTTGTTCTTTATTTGCTTTTAGAAAATATAAAAATCCAAAAGGATTTGCTTTTTCTTGTAAATTCTTAACGTACAGAAAATGGTTGTTCATCGAGGAGCTGTTACCAATAGGGGGAGACGGTGTAAGCAGATGAGTTCAAAATTTTAAAATCTTACAGGTTCAATGTGCTTAAAATTTAAGTGTGTAGTTTGAGTTGAAAATTGCTTAATCTGTGATACAGTTTTACCATCTCCTAAATAATAATAATAATTTGTTAACTTTTGTTGAAAAATTCTTATAGTTTCTCAAGATGTTTGTTTTATAGTGTACAGATTGTAGTAGTGTGTTGCTAAGAAGTTTAGTGAAGAGGAGTTTGATTGGATGCATGAGAGAACCTCCTTTCCACATTGCAGACAAAGTTGAAGAGTTTGCAGATTGTTATGCAAGTGCGAAACTGGAGTTTACTCAAATGCTAACGATTTGATGATTCTATGCATCAGCTTAGGGGGAGTCTGTTGTTGACGGAAGCTATTAAAGCCGAATCTATCCAAAGACCAAAGACTTTGAAGATTGTAAGATGATTGAAGACAAAGTTGTTTTATGAAGCTATTGTCAAGGGGGAGTTTGTTGGTGCATATTTGTGCAAAAGCTTAGATTTGGTCTTTAGATATCTTGTAATTAGTAAGATGATAAACAGTTAGCGGGTTTAGTTTTGTAATAGTTAGTTGTAGTGATTGGGCCAAACCAGACCCTCATTGTGGGGAGTGGTAGACGAAGTAGGCCTAGCCAAATTTTATAGCCCATGTGGTTAAACCCTAGCCCAGTTGCAAACCTGTCTCTATATAAACAGAGTTTTGCATTAGGGTTAAGGCCCTCAGTTAGTAACTTCAGAGAGACTTGAGAGAGAATTCGTGGAGAGATTGGCTTGGACGAATTCGTGGGATCTAGATTGATTGTAATTGTTATGATAGATAATCAATAAAGATCGGGTTTATTGTGATTGTTGTTCTTACTCGTAAACTAGTGATAATCTGATCAAGAGGATTCTGCACACTAGATTGGATAGACGATTCTGTGAAGAACCATATGGATTAGGGGACCTACAATGATCAGTTTGTAAGTTAAAAATAATGACCATACATGTTTAAAACTATTTTTGTGCCAAAAGGGCATTTCCAACATTTTAAAAGTATATATAGTTAACTCGACATTTGACTAACCAAACGACATGACCAAAAGGTATAACCTCAGAGGGTTGTTCCCTATATTACTATGGTCATATAAATGGGCTTGGTAACCGCTCGACTTTCGACCAAGGAATAAGTGCTAAACTAGAAATGACGTGTTAAACATGTTAAAACATGTCTAATAATGTTACAAAACTGATTAGGTGTCAAAACTTTAAGTTTTATACCCGAAAACACTTTCGTCGTAAAATACACTTTTATGCATTTTTTACTTTTATTTCGTAAAATTTTGACTTGTCGTTTCGCCTACTAAAGGTAATAATCAGAGGGTGTAATCGCGAGGGAGTAACCCCTTCATTATTACGATCACGTTGCAAAATTCAATTTGAAGTTTGACTTGACCAAAATGGTTAGAACCGAAAGTCAAACAAAAAGTCAATTTGTTTGACTTTTGGCTCATAACTAGCCAACATAATGAAAAAGAGACTAAGGAGAACACTTACTTGTGTTCTGGGAAGATTATGAACTCAGTAAGAGGCCTCTAAAGAGAAGCAAGCTCTAGAAATGAGTGATTTAGGGAGGAAAGATGGAAATGAGCAAGGAAAGTGGTTCAATATGGTGGCTATTTATACTTGCAATGTGATCACAAGATCATGCCATGTGTTGGCCATCCTTTCTAGATGTTAACAAATGTGCTATGATGTCTTAGAATTAGGAAGAAGGTGGCAAATACGTGCTAGGTGGCATGAAATGGGAATGGTTGGCAGAACTTGTAGGCCAAGCAAAAATTCTACAACTGGGGGTCCCTTACGGACCGTATGGGTGTGGGTTTTACTGTCCGTAAGGCCCTCTATTGGGCAGAACTTTTACTTTTCACAGTTTTGGCCAATGGACTTGTATTCTCGCATTTTTGTCATTTCTAACCCCCTAACCTAAGATTAAGCTATATGAAGGGTATTAAGGCATATGGAACTTGGATCTTGGTCTGAATATGTCATGAATATCGTTTCGCTTGATCATACGGTTACCTATTTCGTAAATAAAATATAACATTTTATTGAATACAAAAATGATTATAATGTTCAAAAATTGTAAATGTCATAGTCTCCCCTACTTTACGAAATTTCGTAACAAAATTTAATCAGAGGAGACTTGTGAGAAAAGATGTGGATATTTCACTCTCATTTGATCCTCTCGTTCCCAGGTAAACTCTGAGCCACATTTGGATTCCTAGCGAACTTTAACAATTGGTATCCGACTTCGTTTTAGTTTCTTGAATTCACGGTCCAAAATCTCCATAGGTTTCTCGACAAAATGCATAGTGTTATCAATGCGAATTTCATCAAGAGGGATGTGGAGGTTTTCATCGTCTAAACACTTTTCAAGTTGGACACGTGGAAAGTTGGATGAACATGCCCAAGTTTAGGAGGTAGTTCAAGTTTGTGGGATACCTTTCTGATCCTTTCAATGATCTTAAAAGGTCCCACATATCAAGGTGCAAGCTTTCCTTTTTTTCCAAATCAAACCACACTTTTCCAAGGGGATACCTTGAGAAGGACGCGATAGCCAATTTGGAATTCCAAAGGCTAGCGTCGTTTGTCCGCGTAACTCTTTTGATGACTTCTAGCTGTCAAAAGGTTATCGCGAATTTTCTTGATTTTATCTGTTGTTTCTAGAATGAGTTTAGGCCCAGTGAATTGAGTTTCACCAACTTCATTCCCACAGACAGGTGATCGATATTTTCGACCATAGAGAGCCTCGAATGGTGTCACACCCTAGTCATAGTAGAAGCGCAATCGTGTGACTATGAGGTAATCATTGTAACCAATTGTGTAAACAAAAATAAATCAACAACGATGCCATATATGTTAAGTTGCAACCAAAGTTTACAAGTTCCCAAAATAAGTTACAAGGTTCAGATAAGTTCACAATGTTATCCAAAGTATAGTTTTTGAGTTACATTACACTTTAAACCGCAAGATTGTTTTAATCATAAAAGCATGTTGAGGTTTTGACCCCTATATACTCATACGAGGTTAGGATATAAGAAACAAATCCTCCAAAAAAGGCATTCGTTATCATGTTCATTCCCACTTCCCGTAGTCTTTCACCGGCTCAAGTTTTGCGTCCTGAATTACATGTATGTTTGAAAAGTTAATGTGTAGTTATTGTTTTCATATGAGATGTCTTGTTTGTAATCGAGTAATGAAATCTTAGTATCTTATTAGCATTCATGGAGTTTAAGGATCTATCAGTGTGTAGCTAGCACCCTGATATATGTGCCATAAGTAAGTAACTAAACCGAGGCAACTCTTGACATCAATTGGGATCACAAAAGCACTCCTAAAGGGTTAACAAAGCAGGAGTGGAGCGTGCCTCAAACTCAATAGATCTATACCTTTTGCACCTTGGTCACTAAGTGATTAATGGTTACTCTTGTCATCATCCTACTTACGCACATTGATTGTGTTATCATCTAACCCCATATCTAACAGACCGTTTGTTATGACATGTATCTCCTCTCGATTGTTTTAAAAACAAAATTTTAAAATATTTGAAAGGAGGGACATGAACTCACTGTTTTGCATTCCGTAAGACGTACTATTGAAATTCGAGTGTCCGTACACGTGTGTAACCTACATGTGTAACTTCTAGACCCTTAGGTCTCGTTGGACCTCGTACAAATTATCCATCTTGAATTCTTGTTATGTGTTTATTTTTCTCTTTTGAACAACTTTATTGTTTTCATAGTGTTTGTAGTTTGTTTATTCTCTTATTATTTATATATATTTGACATATATATATATATATAGATTGTCGTGTATTTATTTGTGTTTGAACGGGCCTTGCCCTTCATGTGTCCTAGTGCCTTGCATGCATGTCATTGGGCCTAGCCCATGTCTTTTTGTCTTTGGGCCTAACCCATGTTATCATGTCTTTGGGCCTAGCCCACGTTATCTTGTCCTTTGGCCTAGCCCATGTAATCTTGCCTTTGGGCCTTGCCCATGTATTTTTGTATTGTGGTCCTTACCTATGTGTTTATGTATTTAGGCCTTGCCCGTGTCTTTTATATAATGGGCCTCGCCCAACTTAATTTTTAGAAGTCCATATTATTTATTTTCTAGCACTTTGTATTATTTACTAAATATAAAGTTATAAGTATTTCTTGCATACTTATATAAAATCACTTGTAACTTTTATACATTTCAACTTTCTGGATTTTTTGTTCTCGGAATTATATAGATTCGTTAAGCGTCTAAAATATATTACTTTTAGACGTGTCATCGTAGTCATTCAACAGATATATTTCTACGTCGAAAGTCGCCCAAGTGTTATAGTAGCTCTTCATGATGGCGATATGTTCGTTGATCGTCAGTGAAATGGTGTATTGTATAAATTTGACCATTGTCCGAATAGGCCGCTCGTCCGATTATTTGTTTCAAGAATTGTGTAAAAATGTATGTGTTTATGTAATTTATACTTGGTAACTTTCAAGTATTTGGTGTGTTGTATTAGTTGGGTATTTTGTATTGTATAACCTACAAATTCTATATACATACACATGTATTATACACATTTACTTATGCTGGTAAAAACGTATATACATATATTTTTATTCCCAAAAATATATATGTAATAAATCATACTCATTTTTAACTTGTAAAAAAAAAATATATATATATATATATATAAGTATTTATTAAATCCTGGTAAGGTTAGGGTTTAACCCTTGTCATTAAAACTTCCTTAATGACGGTTTAGGTCACTAATCGCGTTTAGACCTGTTAATTGCCCCGTTAATAACATTGTAATCGTGATTAGATTTTTCAAAAATTTCGCCATGGTTTCCCCTAAACTAAGGCGTTTTCCACGTTTCAAAAACGTATTTAAACCACTTTCTAATTTCCCAAATCATCGTTAATTCATCAAGTTCCTCAAAAATCATTTTTTCCAAGTAATATGCACATAACGTTTCTTCAATATTTCATGAACTTTTGTACATGAGCTTTTATACATGAGCTTTTTATACAAGCTTGTCCTTATGTGTCTTTATACTTTAAAGCCTCTAAAAATTCCATATCTATTAAGATTATCAAAACACCAATATCTTCATGGACATTTTTAATAATCATTTTTATATAACTTGTTTTATATTAAAATCAACTTTGCTAGCTTTCAAGATCCAAGTTTCAAGTCTCATCATGTATCATACTTTTTAAGAACCACATCAAGACCACATATATATAAAGCTCATGAACTTGAAGATGATGATCTTACATGAATTAAACGTATACTTGTTTAATTCATATTTTAAGCTAAATATAACAAGATCATCAATCTTGTAAAGTACTACAACTAAACAACATGATCATCACAAATCCCATACTTTTATCTTGTTATTTCTTGTTATATTTTAGAGTTTTTGGATGATTTCTTTCAAGATGTTAAAGATGAAGTTTACTTTTACTTTTGAAATCTACATATTATAAGAACTTGAAATCATAAACAAGTGAACTTACTACTAGCTCTTAGGCTAGGGATGATTCAAGATTAAGATGATGGTGAGAAGATGAAGATCAAGATGATGAGAAAGCTCTAAAGATCCTCCATCCTTGCAAACTCCAAAGGTGTTCTTGTAAGGGCTTGAAAGTGGGTATAAAGTGGTGTTTTAGGGTGGACGATGGTGGTGTTATGTGGTGGTGTGTGGGCCGAGAATGAGATAGGCTAGAGAGGTGTTTTTGGTTTAGTTTTTGAAGTGCTAAAATGATGTGAAGAATGGTGATGATATGTAGTTGTTATAATCTTAAGAAATCTTCCAAAATCAAGAGTAATCTTCATGTGCCATACTCCATCATCTTATCATCAAGTAAGTAAGGTGGGTGGGGGCCCGCATGGGGGGGGGTAAAGTGTAAACATTTTTATAGAAAATCTTTTATAAAATATAACATGTGATGAATTTATTAATCTTTGTAGATATTTTGGTCATTAAATTAAACTTGGTTAATTAGAGGGTTAAAGGTAGTTTAGGACGTTAAGTATTACTAACTAGTTCACTTGACTAGTTGGTATTTATTTTGGATGGTAAAAAAAATGCCTACCGTTTGTTTATCGGGTCCATATCGGTAATTATATTTTATACGACGATTAATTGTTGATACACTTTTGTGTATGTCACTTTTTCTTAGTTACATTTATAATTATACGGTCTTTGCTCTAGTGTCTGTATAAGTTTGGTCTTGTCGACCAAATCAAGATATCCTTCTATCTTGGTTTCGTATGACATCTTAGTTAGTCTGTGTTAAACGGGTGCATGTATGCATACCGTTGAGTCTTGTGTATGTCATGTTTGTACGAGCCAGTTGCTTCGTACAAGCCTCTTTGGAGCAGTGCTTCGTGGGTAATAGAGTGTTCCGTATGTCTGGCAACGTGCTTCGTACGAAAGACCAGCATGGACACTATATAAGCAGACATGCACCTCTCAGTCAAGGTTAGCTCTTGGTTGCACTGTGGCCCTGTTGATCTTTTGGTAGGATCTCTTTGTTGGCATTTCTGGTGCAGACGAAGACACAAGAACACAGGCAGTTTGTTGAGTCGTATGAGCATTGTTTGTATATGTTTGAACTAATTCTCATCTCTTAATCAAGATAATGAATCTTTTGTTATCCCATGTTCTTACTTTGCTTTGGTTTGCATGCATACTTGGATTCCGCACTCGTATATGTGTTGCATGAATAAGGTATAGGATTAACTTGATCCTCAGGTGGACCTACAAGTGGTATCAGAGCTTTGGCTCTCTTCCTTGTCCAAAACCAAGCTTAGTGTTGTGTCTGAGCTAGTTTGAAGGTTTCTTGAAGTGTTCTTGAACTCCCAGCAGAAACTTAAGTTTTGAATAGATAACTAACTTAAAACTTGGTTAAAATTTGTTATATCCAGAAAGTTTTCATTAAAATTTTCTTTTGTTTTGTTCAAATTGAACACATTTGTAGAATGAATTCACCAGAAAACTCATCCGTACGAAGTTGGTTCGTACGAAGGAACTCATCCATAAAAAGCTGGTTCACACCAAAGAACTCATCCGCGTGAACTTATCCGTATGAAACATTGGTTCGTACGAATAATCTTCGTTATTGTTTGTTTTTCGTCTTTCAGATTGTAAAAGTTGTGTGCTTTTCAAATATTTTCAAAATTGTGAATTTTTAAGAGGGAACTGTTATTTTCAAACTTTAAACCTTTCAATTTTTCATAATCAAGAAAATATAATGAGTTCTAATCCGTGGGATTGGAGTAGTTCAAGCTCAAATCAGGAGTCTTCGCAAAGCTCCGCAAAATCATGGGTTAAGTCTTTGATGCCTCAACATACAACTATGATCTATGCAAATCAGTGGGCATGTGTTGCGAATCAGAATCAAAGCATCCATACTCTGTTAATGAGCGAAAATGAAACAGGGAGTAATAACCGTCCGCCAAAGCTAAACCACATGAACGATTATCCTTCGTGGAAAAGTCGTTTTCATACGTATGTTCTTGGACAGAACACAGAATTGTGGACGTGTTTTACTACACCCTATAAAGAATCACTTGAAGAAGCCGGATCAAATCCAACCTCCTTAGCCAATCTAGACGAGAGTGAGAAGAAGGCATATGATCTAGAGAAGAAGGCGTTTGCTATCCTCATACAAGCTCTTCACAAAGACATTTATCATCAGTTTGTGTATTGTACAACCACGAAAAATCTGTGGGATACTTTGGAAGCAAGAGGAGAGGGTAATGCTGCTACCAGGAAAATTCGGCATGATTTACTCAAGAAGGAGTTTGAAGGATTCATGTTTATGGAAAATGAAACGTTGAATGATATGACCACACGGTTTTATCATCTGCTCAGCGAGATGTACTTTACAAAGTGTTCGCAGCCCCACAAGAAATTGTGATGCGATTTGCTGATGCTTTACCACCGAAATGGGGTCAATTTATTGACTTATTAAAACATACAGGTGTTTTGGACTCAATTAGTATTTATGAATTTGTGCAGAAACTAGAGAACAAGAATGAAGAAGAACTCCAGAAAGCACAACGAGTCACCGTTCCACAAAACCCTGAGATGTACTTCGGAGGTATTAATGCAGGTACAAACTCAAGCCAGCAACCAAAGATGCAAACCGCGTTTGTGTCAAACGTGAACCCTTTCCTACCACAACATGTTCAATCAAGTTAGTCTGCGGGCTCAAGTACTCAAGCTTACGGACAAGCATTTGATCCGAAAGCCTTTCTTCCACAGCCAAGAGATTTAGCACATCAAGCTCCACAGCAAGCTCCTCAACAAGCTTTCTATGGAAACAATTGTCAATCTGCAAATCCCAACATTGTCAAACTTGACACGTCACATCTCTCCAAAGTTAGCGTAGAAGTTGCACAGGAACACATGGAACTTCTCAACACAATGGTCAGTGCTTATTGTGGTTTAGTTGCAGGTCAAATAGGAAATATCAATTTGACAAACGAAGACTAACAACAAATTGATCAAGGTGAGATGGAGCTGATGGATATCAAGTGGGCATTTGCAAGCACTGTGAGAAGAGCAAAGGACTACATGCGGAGAATAGGGAGAACCAGTTTGGAAAGCAAGAAAGATACAAAATACGGCTTTAATAAAACTACTGTAACTTGCTTCAACTGTGGAGAAAGAGGACACTTCAAACAGGAATGCACAAGACCCAGCAAGGAAGGAAATCACAACCCCTTTTGAAATCAGTCTCAAACACCCAACACAACTCAGTTCAACAATGAGAGAAGAATGGTAGCTGTTGGCAACTCTAATAATACCAATCAATCAGGACCTTCAAACACACATAGAGCTTTGGTAGTTCAATCTGATGAAGGATGAGATTGGTCAGTACAGTTGGGAACTGAGAACAACGGAAGAACCGCATATTGTGCGAAGGTCGTTAATCAAATCAAACATGTTCACAACATCAATACTCCAGATAATGATGATACTTCTGGGTATGCTGGTAGTTTTGATGAAGAGTGTTCAAGTTAAGGTGGTTATGGATCGAATGTTGCTGAGTGAAGCTGAGGTTAGCAAGTTGCTGAGTGAAGCTGAGATAATGAAGTGTGAAAAGGTGGGTATGATGAAGAATGTAGAAGCTGCAGTGAAGGAGACAGAGACACTCTTTACAGATGATGCAGCCTTCCCTCATCACACTGCCTTCATGGCAAATGTTGCAGGTTCTACAAGTCAGGTAAATTCTGACCCTCCTACAATTTGCAATGACTGTGTTGAATTAAAAATAAAGTATGAAACCGTCAACAGTCATAATCAAAATTTAGTTCTTGAACTATCAAAGTGCAAAGAGGCGAATTTGGCTCTAACCCAAAATGAAAACGAATTCAAATCTGTAATAGAAACCCTTAAGAAAAGCTTTTCTAAATTGACAAAAACAGTTTTGAATAAACAAACAGGAATTAACAACTATATTTATCTCCTAGAAGAAACTAAGAAAGAGTTAGCCATCGCCAAATGCGAATATGATTCGATCAAGCTCAAATTGGAAAGTTATTCTAACTCCCGTTATGTACTTGATCATATCATTGATGTTCAGAAGCTAAAGGGAGATGTTCAATGCACTGGGTTTAAGTCGTGTCCACCCCCAATGAAACACAACTACACCAAAATGCCTGATGAAGAGGAGATGACTCGTTTTGAACCCTCTGTACCTTTGAATCCTGAAGAATTTGCAACAGGGTTAGGGTTCAAACTAGAGAGTTCCTCTCAAGAACCAAGCAAGCCAGAAAATTCATCGTCTGATGTTGTTCAAAATCCATCTGATGAAGAGGATGATGATACATCAGATGATGAATCAAAAAAAGGTGATCAGGATCAGCCTCTTAATGAAAGGAAAAAAGTAGAACTTTCTGCTAATCCTAGTACTTAATCTGTTGAGATTTAAGACACTGTTCCTAAGAGATCTGTCAAGACAAAAGTGTCAACAGATGAAGTAGATAATGTGTTGTATACGTTGGTTGGAGATAAGAAAATCTATTCGAACAAAGATTTTCCAATAAAAACGTAAATCCAATCTCTATAGATCAGGTGTTTGAGAAATCAACAGCCAAAGTTTTAGAGAAGAAAAAGCCAACCAAATCGCAACCATTATCCGCTTCAACAGAAAAACAATGGAAGCGAGTTGAAAAGTCTAACGTTTCACAACCGAAAGTTGACGCAAAAGGCTCTCGCTACAAGAAAAAGGTTAAAAATGTTAAATTTGTGAGTTCTAAGGGTAACGATAAAGTCAAAACTTTTCAGGGAAAATCTAATATACATTTTGTAAAGAAAGTCAAGATTTTGAAAAGAAATAGTCAAAATAGTTACACCCAACACACAGATGGATGTAATGAAAATGAACCTAGTACCTCAAGACCCACAAGTTCTATATCAAGCCAAGAAACACGATCTCCTAGTTTTGTTGAAAGGAGAACAAGTTTCAAATGTGGAGATTTTGGCCACATTATAAAAGATTGTAAAAATCCAGCCAAACCAAGGCACATGATGGGCGACTTATGGCTGCTGTATGAAAGGAGCATCAAGGCACATGATGGGCGACTTATGGCTCCTGTATGATGTGAAAAGCATTAGGGGTGGTTATGTTGCCTTTGCTGGTGATAAAGGTGGATACATAACTAGAGAAGGAATGGTCTCTAATGGTGTTGTGAGCTTCGACAAGATCAATTATGCGGCAAAATACGTTTTGATCACCAACGAGCTGACCTTTTTACTAAAGCATTTGATAAATCACGTTTTGATTATCTACTTTTGGTCAATGGCATCAAGGTGAAACTCGAGTAACTCAACCATGGCTAATCATTTTTCTACATATTTTTAAAAAAATCTAAAACTACAAAAAGATTTTCTGTTTTATATTTTAGGGGGAGAAGTTTTCAAGAAAATACAAAAATATGTCTTTTATTTATTTACCTTCTATATTTAAGGGGGGGAAATTTAGAAAAATACAAAAACAATAGAAAAATCAAAAATGAGTTTCTTGGATAAGTTGAAAATAATGAAATACACCGGTAAATCTGTCAGAAATGGTCAAAAGCATAGAAAGAAGATTGATAAGTAGCTTTACTTATGGTGTATCGGTAGGCTCACAATCAGACTAAAATGTACAGGTTGATATAAACTTAACAGACATAATGCCGGGTGGGAACCATTCATTGGCATATGGTCTTGGTACCGAAATTTCGTTTGATAGAGTGCCGAGGTTCTGAGATATACGGTCTTTATGCTGACTTATCATCTAGGTATCATGGTTGAATTTTTTGCCGAAAAATAACGGTGACGTAAGTCTAGAAATTCCATGATACCATACATACGTGTACATACTGCATACGACCATCAATAAATGATAATATCACATCCCCAAAATAAGTGATAAAATATCACAACTTTATGTGGGAGCTAAGTTCGTCTCTTTGCCGGTACGATGGTACTAACCTGTTCAGGGACTTACTCTTGTGCCCTGCATGCATATAAAAATCAAGTTCCTCATCAATAAGTGATTTAATCACATAGGGCTTGTTTTCAATCATAATAAGTGAGTATCTCACATCATATACGTCAAAATAAGTGAGTCTCTCACCGGTAAGATTTTCTCTCTGCATATCTTGATACGGGAATGTGTCGTAAAGTGGTTGAACACCGGCTAGTAAGTATAAATCATACCCTAATCATATCTCCTATTCATGATTACATCTGATAAGTCGAGCTTACGTGGACAATAATACCGATAATCATAGTTGAATACTTATCTGTTTAACTTTGAAGTTTAAACTGAATATCGTTTTTGACAAAGATTAAAAAGCTGGTATGATTCTCTTAACTTGAAACTCGAAAAAGACTGTTCAATAGATAAATAGTTTATCTATAAATATTTGATTTTAAGTTTAGTTTACTTAGTTGCTTATAAATATTACTTCTAAAAGTTAGCCAAAATTGAAACTCGAAAGTTTTCTACCAAGATACGCCAGAAAACCATTTGTCTGATATCACAACTTCATAAAGTAATATCTTGCAACAAGTAACCATCAAAGAAAACCAAATCTGAAATTCATACGAGTGTGTGTATCTCGTACGAATAAACCTAGTCAAGTGATTGACTTGGTCTCTTGTTTTTCTCAAATCAGCTGCTGGAATTTATACGAGTTTGTGTATCTCGTTCAGGGAATACCTTCATACGAAAAATTGTAATAAGTTTTTCGTGTGTATTCCCTGATAAATTTGTGTTCTTATTATATTTGTCTATTGAGTACAGATTGAAACAAAGAGAACATAAACGAAAACCAGCAACGAAGAAATCTGACAAGTCAGAAAAGGAAACAAGAAAGATTTGAAGTTTCTTAGAAGCTCGAAGACCTGATGCTCTATCAGTGGATAGCAGATCTTCAGGGGGAGTTTGTTGATACTCCAAGCCATTCAAGTGTGAAGACCAAAGTATGAAGACCAAAGACCGAAGACCAAGCAACATCCAAGGGGGAGTTTGTTGATACACTTTTTGGTCTGTCGCTTGTTCTTAGTTACATTTGTAATTGTACGGTCTTTGCTCTAGTGTCTGTATAAGTTTGGTCGTGTCGACCAAATCAAGATATCCTTCTATCTTGGTTTCATACGACATCTTAGTTAGTCTGTGTTAAACGGGTGCATGTATGCATACCGTTGAGTCTTGTGTACGTCATGTCTGTACGAGCCAGTTGCTCCGTACGAACCAGTTGCTTCGTACAAGCCTCTTTGGAGCAGTGCTTCATGGGTAATAGAGTGTTCCGTATGTCTGGCAATGTGCTTCGTACGAATGACCAGCATAGACATTATATAAGCAGACATACACCTCTCAGTTAAGGTTAGCTCTTTGTTGCACTGTTGGCTCTGTTGATCTTTTGGTGGGATCTCTCTGTTGACATTTCTAATGTAGACGAAGACACAAGAACACATGCAGTTTGTTGAGTCGTATGAGCATTGTTTGTATATGTTTGTACTAGTTCTCATCTCTTAATCAAGATAGTGAATCTTTGGTTATCCCGTGTTCTTACTTTACTTTGGTTTGCATGCATACTTGGATTCTGCACTCGTATGTGTGTTGCATGAACAAGGAATAGGTTTAACTTGATCCTCAGGTGGACCTACATTAATTCCGAAAATTTTATTTTCGCAACCCTAAGATGTATGAAGGGGTTTCGGATCCCAAATGAAGCCTAACTAGTTCACCGACTATTTTAGAAGGCTATCACATAATGAAATCTTTGTCGGTTCGACAATTGGAGGCTTTCCGGTCAAGTTGTGCACTGCTTGTCGTAATATCGGAAACGCTGTCTTTTATGTATTTTTGATATCCTCATATTCTTTTAAGGTGCTTGTCATTATTCTGTTATAATTCTGGAGTCTCGGAAATGCCGAATTAGTGTTGCGGACGAATTGAAATTGTTACGTGTATAGCCGAAACAGACAATTTTGTAATTTAAGCGTTATACCGGAAAGTTATGTATTATTGCAAGATGTGTTCCCGCATTAGTGTTTTCATGTATATATGGACTCACTTATGTCATTCTTATGCCATTATTCATTGTTCTATTTTGTTTCAGCAGTTTTGCTGACATGAATAGTGTAACCGTGAATAGTGCGCCCAACACTTTCTACCAACACTTTTGGGACATAGTTTGATTTGTTTCGTGTCATGACGGAAACCAATATATTTTATAGTATGTTTCGCTTGTTCTAACACTTTTTATATGACGTACGACTTAGTTATGTAATTAAATTACGATTAAATGCATGAGACTATGTAATGAAAATGGTGATTAGATTGTACGGAATTAGCGGTTATTTGTCGTTTGTCACAAATGGAGCCATGTTGATGCTAGAGTAATAACTGTTGTTGGAGAATTCGATCGAAGGTAGATGCGAATCCCAAGTACCACCAAAGCCAATCACATAAGCTCTAAGCATATCCTTAAGTGTTGGATTATCCTTTCGGTCTGTCCATCTGTTTAAGGATGATATGCAATGCTCAGATTTAATTTAGTTCCCATGGATAATTACATGGTCTTCCAAAAATGGGATGAGAAATGAACATCACGATCTAATATGATGTTCAAAGGAACATCTTGACGAGATACAATCTCATCAACATAGATCTTAGCAAGTTTGTAAGCAGATAAATCCTCACGAATCGGCAAAAAGTGTGCTGATTTAATTAGACGTCTATGATTACCCAAATGGCATCATGACCTTTAGAAGTACGTGGTAATTTAGTGACGAGATCCATGGCAATGTTCTCCCATTTCCATACTGGTATTTCCGGTTGTTCAAGTAAACCAGAGGGACGTTGATGTTCTGCGTTTACTTTAAGACAAGTTAGGCATTTAGAAACGTACAAGGCTATGTCCTTTTTCATACCCGGCCACCAATACTGGGAATGGAGATCCATGTACATTTTGTCCGCACCATGATGGATAGAATAACAAGACCTATGGGTCTCATTCATCAATATTATACGAAGATTGTCTTGGTTTGGAATCCACATTCGATTTAAGAAATAAAGTAACCCATTATCTTTTATTTCAAATTGAATCTCAAGATGATGTGGTAATTCATTACACATCTTTTCTTGGGTTACACAAGTACGTTGGGCTTCAAAAATGCATGTTTGGATATCAGATCGAACTCGAACACAATGGAGCTTAACACGTTCTTTACGACTAAGTGCATCAGCTATGACATTTTCTGTACGTTGTGCTTCGAAAATGCGTGTTTGGATATCAGATCGAACTCGAACACAATGGAGCTTAACACGTTCTTTACGACTAAGTGCATCAGCTATGACATTTTCCTTACTAGGGTGGTAGCGAATCTCACAGTCATAGTCGTTCAGAAGTTCAACCCAATGTTGTTGCCTCATGTTTAGTTCTTTCTTATTGAATATAAGTTGGAGACTTTTGTGGTTTGTGAAAACCACAGATTTTGTACCGTAGAGGTAGTGTCTCCAAATTTTGAGAGCGAAAACAACAGCACCTAACTCAAGATCATGAGTTGTGTAGTTCTTTTCGTGGATTTTCAATTGTCTCGATGCGTAGGCTATAACTTTGTCTCTTTGCATCAGAACACAGCCAAGGCCTAGATTTAAGGCATCACAATATACAATAAAGTCGTCATTGCCATCAGGTAGGGATAGAATAAGAGCGTCACAAAGCTTTTGTTTCAAGGTTTGGAAAGCCTCTTCTTGTTTGGGTCCCCACTCAAAAGGTTTATTCTTTTGAGTCAAAGAAGTGAGGGGAATCGTAATCTTGGAGAAGTTCGCGATGAAGCGGCGGTAATAACCGGCAAGACCAAGAAATGAGCGAACTTTGGTAGGAGTAGTGGGTGTACTCCAATCCTTAATCGCAGTGATTTTTGTAAGATCTACATGTGTACCTTGTTCGTTGACAATGATACCCAAGAATTGAACTTCCTATAGCCAAAATTCACACTTGGAGAATTTGGTATAAAGTTTTTCTTTCTTTAGAAGGTCCATTGTTAGACGGAGATGATGTTCGTGGTCAGCTCGAGATTTTGAATAAATCAAGATGTCGTCGATGAAAACAATGATGAACTTATCTAATAAGTTTACAAACCCTGTTCATTAAGTCCATGAAGACGGCAGGAGCATTTGTCAACCCAAAAGGCATGACAGTGACCTCATAATGGTCGTATCGAGTGCGAAAAGCAGTTTTGAGAATATCTTCTTCGAGTACATGAAGTTGATGATACCCAAAACGAAGGTCGATTTTTGAAAAACAGGTAGCGCCTTGTAGCTGATTAAAAAGATCATCAATACGAGGTAAGGGATATTGATTTTTAATCGTGAGTTTGTTGAGCTCACGATAATCGATGCACATGCGTAAGGATCCATCCTTCTTTTTCACAAAAAGCACCAGAGAACCCAAGGGGGAGAAACTTGGATGAATAAATCCTTTGTGTGAAAGTTCTTGGAGTTGTTTTGATAATTCTTGCATCTCAGATGGCGCAAGATGGTAAGGGGATTTGGCAATTGGGTTGGCACCAAGTACAAAGTCTATACGAAATTCCACTTGGCGTACAGGGGGTAAGCAAGGTAGTTTTTCAGAAAACACCTCGGGAAAATCTCGAACAATGGGGATGTCTTGAACACTCTTACTCTTGCCTTTCTCATCTACGATATGGGCTAAAAAGGCTACATATTTCTTTCGTATGTATTTTTAGGCTTGGGTACAAGTCATGAGTTTTAGGGTACTAGAGGATTTCTCTCCACGATCTTCTAAGATTTCGCCAGATGGAAGAAGTATGCGACCAATCTTATCAAAATAGATCACTTCAGCATGATGTTTGGTTAACCAGTCCATGCCTACTATGACGTCAAAACTCCCAAATTGCATTGGCGTGAGGTCAATGGAAAAAGATGGCTATTGAGGTTTAATTAGTAATTACGAATAATAGAATCAAGTATAAGAGGTTCACCACTAGCTATCTCCACTGTTAAACGTTTTCCTAGTTTTGTTCTAGGAATAGATAAAAAAAGGTTCAAAGGCTAGGGATACAAAACTTCTATCGGTACCCGAATTAAAAAGAATACAAGCAAGTTGATTATTGACAAGGAACGTACCGTTAACCACATCATTGTTAGCACGAGCCTCATTAGCATTTATGTTAAATGCTCGTCCAAGGGCTGGATTGGCATTAACAAGCTTTGGGCAGTTGTTTTTTAAGTGGCCCATCTCGCAACAGTTGTAGCAAGAACCAGGTGGAAAGTGAGCTTGAGCAGGATTTCCTTGGGGTTGAACAGGATTTTGAATAGCTTGATTTGGAATAGATCGACAAAAATTGGCCAAATGACCGAGTCATCCACATGAGGTACATTCACGACAGGGTAAATGATTTTGGTGATGACCACTGCATCGGTTGCACAGTGGTGTAGTGCTAGCGTATGGTTTCCTAACAAGAGGTTGAGCTGATTGGTTGAGAGTAGCTTGATTGGGTTGAGTAACAACAGCAAATTACGCTTCCTTGAATTCTTGGAGGGTTCGGTTTTGGTTTCCTTTGGTTTCTCCTTTGCAGTCTTGGCAGTTTGTTTCTTGTCACTCTTTCGAAAGAGTTTCCCTTTCTTGACTTGAGAGTCGGTTAGAGTTGGGGCTAGTTCGATAGCCTCTTTAATAGTAGCTGGCTTGCTACCAATGACTATATCTTGAACTGGGTCAGGGAGGCCATCATTGTACTTCTCAATTGCCTTATCCAAAGGCATGACCATGGTGGGACATAGTAGGCTCAACTCCTCGTATCGATCTGTGTAGACACGATGTTCTCCACTATCTTGCTTAAGATCGTGGAATTCATTCTCGAGTGCCCTTTGTTCATTGCGTGGGTAGAACTCTTCCTCCTCTTGTTTGATTCCGTGCACGAGTAACTTTTCATCATTAGAGTTCTAAGTTCTTCCTACGTTTATGCCATTGCTACATCTACACCTCTATCTCTCATAATTCAGTTCCACCATGTGAATGCTCTCTTTTGGAAAACACTCAAAGGGAACTCTACCTTGTGTTCATTAGGACATTGAACATGGTGGAAAGTGCTCTCGATGCTCTTAAACCATTTGGGAGCCCAGTAGCTCCCACAGACCCATTGAACTTGAGTGGTTTAGCCGAATTGAATTGTTTGTAGTTACAAGGAGTAGGTGCATTGTTGTTTTTATTATTATTGTTGGCTTGATTGAGTTGGGTCACAAGGTTTGGTAGTATCGCAGCCATTTGCTAAGCGATCATAGCCGCCATTTCGGCATCTTAGGTAGCGTTGCAATGAGGAGGCATTCTTTAAAAGAGAAGAAATTATGAGAGGAAACGAGTGAGATTGATATTGGATACTAAAACAGAAACATTTTAAAAAATCGACAAAACATAAGGATTGTGATCATTTATTCGTTACTTAAAACGAACAAATGACACTGTGACTGAGCAAAGTAAATGGGTCTTTATAATGTATCCCAAAGACATGCTTTAGCCTATAAGTGGACACGCACCCCAAGAGTTCCCAGGTAAGAGTGACTGGTCTGATTAAGTGGATTTGTAAGAACACTCTAGGCTTAGACAGAAAATTCAGGGTACGGGCATCCACCCTTCCAGATTGCACGTGTTCACATTATTAAAACCCAAACTTTGACGAGATCTTGAAAACATAAAAGGCTTAAAAGCCTAAAAACAAATCATCTAACGATAGATGATGATTTCTTGTAAAATGTCTTGGACAAATTTGACTTTTAAGATTGATTAATGGTTTTGCATTATTTTGTAATCACCTAAGGATAGGTGATGCTATTGTATTAAGAATCTATACGCAAGTTACCTCACGTTAGGGTCCTAGGAAGGTTATAATCTGGGTCAGAAGTATTACTAATAATCTAATTCCCTATAACCATGGCTCTGATACCAATTTTTGTAACACCCCAACCACATAAAACAATAAACAGTGGCAGAAACGTCGGGTAGTTACATTACAGGAACTGTTTCAAACACATGGTAATCAAGGTTTATTTTATTGAATTAATAATTTACATTGTCTTTGGATAACACAAACAAAATATAAACAATTGTCTTGAAGTTTTAAAGTAAACTAAGGCCTGATCCATCCTACATGTAGCATGTGGTCATAATCGTCACACATTAGCACCTGAAACATATGTGAAAAGATGATCAACAAAGAATGCTGGTGAGTAACATAGGTTTTGTGTGTTCAATTCATGGCTTTGTATTATTAGTATTCCCAATACCTCATCCGACTACGAGAGTCGATGAGTGAAAACCTTGTATCCCAACTTGTAATAAAATGTTTGGTATTGGAATATGTTTAACCACATATAAAAGTTGGTGGGAGTTATAAAACCTTGTAACCATGAATCTTGATAAAAGTGTCTCTTTTGTAAAACCGTATAAGAAATCGATTTAAAAGAAATCTTTGTATGGTTTATATATCTTTAATTGAAAACCGCTCATGACTCATCTAAAACTATTTGTCCTTGTTTGAAGTGATTTGGATAACACTACGATGAGTAATACAATAAGAGCATTTATATATAGGAAGGACCAGTGGCGTATCCACCATGTTCTTATCATATTACACTTGTCCTGTTATCTAAATCACTTGTTATGTATAAACCAATCGTCTGTGTTATGTATAAACCAATCGTCCCTGTTTTGTATAAACCATTCAGCATTGTTTTAATTGTGTGAACTATGGTCGTGTTAGTGAATACATTCAAGCTTGTGTTGACTCATCTCGACTACCAGCCCACCAAAGGGTCTACTAAAATATTCGACTAACAAACCACCAAAGGGTTTATTAAATACAGTTTTTATCGTTCCCCAAACTTCCCCACAAACACCGGGAATTGGCAGTCCTATGGCACCATAACATACTACTGGTCGGCTTGGTCAAAGTTAACGAATGTCATTCGTGTGATGGATAACGCACCAACAAGTTTCCCACATTATTAAAAACATATTGTTATATATAAACCATATACTCGTTTTGAAAACTTGAAAATAGTTTAGCACATATGAGTCACCCCAAAACATTTAGAAAACGTAAAAGAGGGAGCTATGTACTCACTTGGATTGCATAGATATCTTGTGTAAACAAAGCTCAAGTGTTCAAGTGTTTCCTAATATGTCTAGAAACTAAGGTTAGTGTATAATGTGACTTAATCGAAGGAATGGATAGAACAAGGTTCATAACCAAACGAGTAGAGGATCTCGTATACTATGGTTCATAATACCTTACATTTTGATTTTGAAGTATCTAGGAGTGTTTTGACTTGTTACGGCTTTTTAAAGTGGTTTACACCACTTTAATGGGTCATACGCGTAACTACAATTTCGGATGGTTATAAGTCCTATGACAAGTCTAAAATGTCAAAACTAGTTTAATTATGTTGTATGATCAGATTATAAGTGAAAAATAATGACCATACATGTTTAAAACTATTTTTGTGCCAAAAGGGCATTTCCGACATTTTAAAAGTATATATAGTTGACTCATCATTTGACTAACCAAACGACATGACCATAAGGTATAACCTCAGAGGGTTATTCCCTATATTACTATGGTCATATAAATGGGCTTGGTTGGATTCTAAAGTTGACCAAACGGGTCAGATTCGAAAGTCAAAGCAGAAGTCAAACCGCTCGACTTTCGACCAAGGAATAAGTGCTAAACTAGAAATGACGAGTTAGACATGTTATAACATGTCTAATAATATTATAAAACTGACTAGGTGTCAAACTTTAAGTTTTAATACCTAAAAACATTTTCATCGTAAAATACACTTTTATGCATTTGTTACTTTTATTTCGTAAAATTTTGACTTGTCATTTCGCCTACTAAACGTGATGATCTGAGGGTGTAATCGCGAAGGACTAACATCTTCATTATTACAATCACGTTGCAATGTTCAATTTGAAGTTTGACTTGACTAAAATGGTCAGAACCGAAAGTCAAACAAAAAGTCAATTTGTTTGACTTTTGGCTCATAACTAACCAACATAATGAAAAAGAGACTAAGGAGAACACTTACTTGAGTTCTAGGAAGATTATGAACACAGTAGGAGTAGGAGGCCTCTAAAGAGAAGCAAGCTCTAGAAATGAGTGATTTAGGGAGGAAAGATGAAAATGAGCAAGGAAAGTGGTTCAACATGGTGGCTATTTATACTTGCAATTTGATCACAAGATCATGCCATGTGTTAGCCATCATTTCTAGATGTTAACAAATGTGCTATGATGTGTTAGAATTAGGAATAAGGTGGCAAATACGTGCTAGGTGACATGAAATGGGAATGGTTGGCAGAACTTGGAGGCCAAGCAAAAATTCTGCAACTATGGGTCCCTGACGGATTGTATGGGTGTGGGTCTTACGGTCCGTAAGGCCCTCTTGCAGGTAGAACTTTTACTTTTGACAGTTTTGGCTCTAGACTTGTATTATCGCATTTTTGTCATTTCTAACCCCTCTAACCTAATATTGAAGCTATATGACGGGTATTATGGCATATGGAACTTGGATCTTGTTCTAAATATGTCGTGAACATCGTTTCGCTTGATCATATGATTACGTATTTCGTAAATAAAATATAACATTTTATTGAATACGAAAATGATTGAAATTGTATAATGTCCAAAAATTGTAAATGTCACACCTGTCACGTGTCAAGGTTGTTTTGAAAAAATTGCTGTTTTTTAACATATATTTACACATTTAATCAATTTTAACCAATTTTGGACACATTGAGGACAATGTGTAATTTAAGTGTGGGGGAGCTTAACTTAAATTTGTTTGTCCAAAAACAAGCATTAGACATAACTTTACTTGGAAAAGTTAAAACACCCCAAATATTTTTTTAAAAAAATATTTTTTACTTTGTTTTGTCTGGTTATAGTTTAAGTTAGAAACCAATATCTAAAAAGTTCAGGTTTTTATAGATTTACAACCGATAGCGTCGTGATAAAAGAACAATATAAAAAATTTATAAAAAAGGCATGACAATTCTTTTTAAAATTAAATTGTATATATTTTCACACTTTTACCCCTTTTCCCACAAAAATGGGAGTTTCGAGCCTTTAACGAGCATATCTTTACTAAATGTTCATTTTCATTTCTTGTGTAAATAGGCGTATGGTTCTTACGATTCGAAAACTTGACAAGACATTGCATTCCCGGTCCTTACAACTAATCCATGTAAGTACATGATGGAGGCATTAGGGTTTTTAACCTTGTTTTCTATTTATCTCCCCACCAAAAACAAAAAAAAATCCCCCCTAGTTAACCCCTTTTGAGCCTAGAACCTTTCATTTCAAAAACCCGCAAAATACCATTTTGCACAAACCACCCATCACCCACAACCAATCTTTCTTTTTACACCCTTTTATTTTAGTAAAATGCGGTTCCTTCAAAATTTATATAAAATGAAATGACTTAGTCTATTATCAAAAAAATAATTAAAAAAATCTCTCTCTACTTGCTTGAAATAAATAAGCAAAATTATTTCTTATAAACCTGTAGTTTATACAATATATAAATTTTCAAGAAAACTGCATTTTACGTTTTTAGCCACTTTCCAATAAAACCACCCTACCCTAGCAAAAAACCTACCCTTTTTAAAAAAAGTCCTCGTGATATTTACAAAAGATTTTGTTAAAAAGGAGTAGGTATGATTACTTGTAAAGCATATAGTAAGAGTAAGTTCCATACCGTTTGATTACATGTTATGCCCAAAAATACTTATTTTTCTTAAAAGTGTTCTAAATAAATCATGTCGAATAGCATTGTAAATATTATAGAAACATGAATAAAAAGAACTTGGAACCCTGACACTCTACAAACAAGACCCATAAATTTCTTCTCTACAAATTCCATTTGGGTGTGTAAGCAAAAATTACAAAGTTTTGCTTGAAAACAAGCAAATATTCTAGAGTTTATGTATTACTTTTGTCAAACAAAGGTCTTGCTTGGCTAACATCTTACGTCAATTGGTGAAGACAAGTTATTTATGTATTACTTTTGATTTTCTAGCTCTGGTTAACTTTTTAATTGGGTATGTATTAATGACTTTAATAACTAGTTCTTTTTTGTTGAAAGTGAACTTTATTCTATCATCTCTTCATGCTTTGTCTATTCACTCATTCGTCTCCTTACGATCTAAATAAAGCGTGTTTGTTGCTGACAGAAGCTATTGAAGCTGAAGCTATCCAAAGACCAAAGACGTTGAAAGATTACAAGATGACTGATAAATCTATTGTCAAGGGGAAGTTTGTTGGTGCATATTTATGACAACACCTTTTAGATTTGGTCTTTGGATATTTTGTAATTGGTAGAATGATAAACAGTTAGCGAGTTTAGCTTTGTATTAATGAATTAGGAGTGATTGGGCCAAACCAAACCCACATATGGGGAAGGGGCGAAATGGGCCTAGCCCATATAATGGAACCCTAGCCCATGTTGCAAAGCCTTGTGGGATCTTGCACAGAATCGTCTATCCAACCTAGAGTGCGGAATCCCCTAGATCAGATTTGTAACACCCCGACAGCGTAAAACAACAAACTACGGTGGAACGTCAAGGAGTCATGTCATAGAACTATTGTTTCACAACTCATGGAATTTAAAAAAAATTTATTAAGTTAAATATTTACATTGTCTTGGGATTAACAAAAACAACACATAAATAAATTGTCTTTCATGTTTTAAGTCACTAAGCCCGCGTCCATTCCTATGTGAAGCATGCATTATATTATCAAGCATTGACACCTAAAACATATGTGAAAAGGGAGTCAGCATAAAATTGCCGGCGAGTACACAGGTTTTGTGAGTGTGTCAAATTCGTGGCTTTATTGCAACACCTCGTTCGAGTACAAGAGTCGTTAAGTGAAAACCTCGTATCAAAAGTGTTTGAAATTGCAATACAATTAACCAACTAAAACAAGTTGGTTAGAGTTGTGAAAACCTTGTAGCCATGAATCTTGACCAAAACGTTTCTTTTGTAAAAACCTTGTAAAAGATTGATTCAAAAGAAAACTTCATATGGTTTATATCTTTAAGTGAAATTCATTGGGTGACATTGTTCAAAACCATTTGTCCGTGTTATAAACCATTTGTCCATGTTATAAACAATTCGTCTGTTATAAATCAATCGTCCGTGTCATAAACCAATTGTCCATATCATAAACAAATCGTCCGTGTTTTTTATTGTGAAAACTTTTGATCGTTCTTTAATGAACACATTCAAACATGTGTTAACTATACCACCAAAGGGTATCTTTAATAGACCACCAAAGGATCTCTTTAACTTGACTAACAAATCAACAAATGATTTGTTAATCAGAAACTGTCACACCCCGACCCGCAGCGGAAAAGGTGACCGGGGCATGATTGGGTTTTCATCAAAGCTCATGACATTTATTATAATGTTTCATATTTATTATTTCAATTTAAAAGAGATCATACAATCATATCAAACAAATACAACATGTTCTATGCATCCTTCTAAACTTCATTATTTTTCTTCTAAGGCAATTTACTATGTTTTCCATGCTTCATCCTGTTCACCTGTATCATGTGTAAAAATGGTTTCTGGATCAACAAAAAGTTGGCGAGTGAACCTTGTTAGAAATCATTTAATATGTATTTCTTGTTGTATTTAATATGGAAAAATTGTGCAATATTCATATATGAACAAACGTAAATAAACATACAATAACAACAATTAACATACAATTACAAACCATTAGCATACGATATCAAACAACAACAAACAATACATACATTAACAAACCAACAGCATACACTAACAACAATTAATAACATACATTAACAAACCAACAGACATTAACAAACCAACAGCATACAATAACATCAATTAATAACGTACATTAACAACCAGCAGCAAACAATAACATATCAACTTGCATAAATATATAACACAAATAAAACTGTGCGATCAAGGCCCAATCAAACGGAGCCGATCGTATTGCATGTACTGAAAATGATAAATGTCTGTGCGATCAAGGCTCAATCAAACGGAGCCGATCGTATGTTGGCACGCCAGGTTCACGCTCATAATGTAAAGGGGAACATGCTCAACGCTCATAATGTAATGGGGAGCGGCGGCCTATGAAATTGCATGTACTGAAAATAATAAATTAAATCTAAATAATAACCTCACAAACAGTTTATACAAGTACAATACACATTTATTCATGATATGATGTATGCACAATAATTTAAATATAATAATTAGTAAGACACATGATACACCCCAAAAACGTGATTTAAACGGGGAATTTGTAGAGATTCACTCACAGTGGGTGCGTTCGGTGAATGATGATGAATGCGCACGAGTTTAGAGGATTGATCGTCGAGAAATAACTAACCTAATTAATAAAGGAAAGTAAGGTAAATAAATGGATTTTATTAACAACTTTAATAGGATTTTTGGATATATTTTTGTGAGTTTTAGGCTATTTTCTAACTTTAAAAATGTTATTTTTAAGTATTTTTAATTGATTTTTAAATAAAATAAATAAATAAAAATAATAAAAAAATGTTGACTTTTTGACCGTTGACTCATTGACCATTGACTTGTTGACAGGTTTTATTGTGTAGTGTATGCGCCGGGTGAGGCTCGAACCCGAGACCTCCCGTTCGCGTGCACGCAGCTCTACCAACTGAGCTACGTGTCTAACCCGAAATATTTCTGTTTTTAATTATATTTATATACTAATTAGATTAATCCGAAAATCATTTATTTTAAAAAGATTTTAACATAACGACTCGGTGCACTCCACAGGTCTCGAACCCGGGACCTGTGGTTTAGTTTGGCACACAGTCCACCGCTGGACTGTGTGTCTAACTTGGTAAATATCCTAGTTTTTATTATACTTAACATATAACGGAGTTAACCTGGTTCAGTTTTAAACAAAAAGGTATTTTTTTACTGCGAAGGTGCGTGTGTCAAGAATCGAACTCGGGACGTGTACGTATTTGTTTGCACACAGTCCACCGCTGGACTGTGTGTCTAACCCGTTTATAATTCCGATTTTAAATAATCTTATAACATAACTACTTCGTCTTCTTCGTTCAAAACTCAGGCAACGGTTATCTAACTGTTATTTGATTAATTCGGTTAATGGACAAGATGAACAATTGAAAAGTATTGAACCGAAGAGTTTGGGGAAAGAAAATACCGAACAGATCGTCTTCTTCAGAAAATCCGGCAAATATCGTCGGCTCTGTTTTGGTGACCTTCGGCTGTTAGAATCAATTAACAGTTTGGAGGGATTAGATGTGAAATTAAACTAATGAGTAATGATTATCAGTATGTTTGAATGATCATACCGGTTAACAGCGAGTTTTCGGAAAATTCAGAAGTTTTCCGGTGAAATCAGAATGTCCGGCAATGTCGTCTGAGGTTGATTCTGAGTGATGGAGTGATGTTAGAATTTGTCTAATAATGGAAGGAAATAGAAAAATCGAGGTAAGTACCATGTAGATGAAAATCCCGGTTTTCCGGCGACTTGCAGAGAATTCCGGCGAGTGAAATTTCTTGCGACAGAGATTCTTCAGAGGTTTAAGATGAGTGGGAGTGATGTTAGTAGGAGTTCTATGATCTTATTTTTGGGTAAGAAGAGAAGATGGATTGAACTCGGTTTTCCGGCGAAACTTTCCGGTTAATTCACAGAGAATTCCGGCGACTTCCGGCGAGGTTTTCTGAGTGAAATGAAGAGCGTGAGTTGAATAGATTCGCGAGCTTAACTGATGAACAAGGTATAATCCCGGATTTGAATTGTATTTTCGGTTTCAAAAGAAATTTAAGAAAATGAATGAAATTGATGGTTTTCTTCGGTTATAACCGATCTGATTGTTATTGTATACGTTATGACCAAAAAGAAACGGCCAAATTTGACGAAATTGTCAGGATTTCCAGCGTGAACGGATTTGGGCGCGTTGTGTAACTGGGTTTTGATTTCCAGATTTAATTTATGTACTATTTGTTTCAAATAATCAACAAGAAACACCAGTGGCGGAGCGGTTGAATGTGTGTGTGTTAAAACTGTGCTGACTCTCGGCTGACCCGGGTTCGAGTCCCGGCTTCAGCATATTATTTTTAGTTCACTATTTTTAGTACATTTTCAAAAATAAATTTTATATTCTAATATACTTATTAATTATGTATCGTTTAAAATTAATTTGGGCATTAAATACGCAACGAAATTTTTAACTGGTTGTTCGGTTAATAAACGAAGCGGGTTTGGTAAATCCGGTTTTTGGCGGATGTTACAATATCCCCTACTTTTAGAAATTTCCTCCCGAAATTTAAGTAGTGGCATATTTGTCTAAAAAGGATGGTGTTTTAATTTGACAATTACATACCTAGAAGAGAGTAAGAGTATAAATTTTGTTTGAGGCGGTAACGTTCCTTGTAAGGGTTGAATACCCTGTTATAGGAATCGCTTTTTGTTGCCTAAAGTGTATGAATATGGAACATGGATACACAGAGTTGATTGACTAAGTATGATGTTATGCATTTGAGTTTGGGTACGTTTGAAAGATTAGGTTATATCCTAAAATAAACTTCTAATACTAAAACCTACATGGAACTTCTCATAACCGCCTGATAATGCCTCTGATCCTTTGACAAGAATACTTATATAGAGGAAGTACCAGCGGCGTATCCACCATATTCTTGTCAAATTTTCATTGGTTTTATCAGTAAGTTATGATTGGTTCTATGATGTGACTCTAGAACATAAATAAACATAACAACCAATGTCTGAGTCCTAATTCTGATAGCATACATGTTTGAAGTGACACAATCCAATTCCTTTAAATGATGAGATGATATGAATGCTAAATCAGTGAGGTTTGGTTTTGATGGGTGCGGCAAACCTTGCTCATATGACCATAGCGTCCACAATTCACACATAGTCGACAAAGTAAGGTAGATGGATGGTGATAAAAACAGGTGTTACATCGAGGGTGAGGTCCAAGGTAAGGTTTCTTATTTGGGTAGGTTGGGTTGGGTGCTACTTGAGTGATTGGGACAGCTTGGAGGGGTACGGCTTGTAAGGCTGGTTGATTGCGTTGGGTGACAGCGAAAAGTTGCTCCTCACGTTTCCTTTTGGAAATGGGTTGAGAAGGGGATTCGGTTTGGGTGGAGTTTGAAATTTCAGTTGGTGCTTTATCTTTCTTCTTCTCCTCCTTGAAGTCTTTTTTCTGTATACGGTTCTCGGTGAGCTCTGTAGCTAACTCCATTGCTGCTTCCAAGGTTGCAGGTGTGGTACTTATTACAGAGTCTTGAATTTTTTAAGGAAGACCTCGAATGTAGTGCTCGATCAAACGGTAGTGGGGAGTGAACAAGTTGGGAACCATTTGATTTAACTCGAGGAATCTCTTGTTGTAGGTAGTGTGGTCGCCTTCCTTTTGTTTCAACGAATAGAACTCATCCTCTAATTTCTTGGTTTCGCTCCTTGGGCAAAACCGTCTTGTCATAATTTCTTTCAACTCTTCCCAAGTCATAGTCATAGCATCTTCAACACCTCGTTTAGCCTTCTCTGTATTCCACCAAGTAAGTGCTATTCCAAATAAACGACCAGTAGCATATCGCACTTTGCGATCATCGGGGCAATCGCAATTTAGGAAAATGTTTTCCATTTCTTCAAACCAATAGAGAAGAGCGGTGACACCTTCAGTCCCTTCGTATTTTGTAGGGTCGCAGGATTTGAAATGCTTGTAGGTGCACTTAGTAGTATTTGGGGAAGGGTTGACAATATTTTGAACTTCTTGATTGACGGGATTAGCGGTAAGGGCTTGTTGGACTTGAATTACAATGTTGGGTATTACGGCAGCCGTTTGTTGAGCGATTATGGCAGCCATGCGCTCGCGGGCTTTTCTTGCTCTCATCTTCTTACGAGCGAGACTATAAGACATCTACAAGGAATACATATCAAGAGTATGAGTTGGATGCTTTTGGGATCATGTGTCGTATTTAGGAATGAACATTCATAAAATAAACATAGCAAAATAAATCTACTACATCCATAGGATGTCTTGGGCTTTGCTCGTAATTGGGCCTTGCATGCCGCCATACTTCACCTTCGTAATCATGTGGGCCCCTATGAATACCGGGTTTTTCATATGGTTCGCATGTGTTAGCCTGGTTACGTACACTAAAACCCAGAGAAAATCGAGAAATATGTAACGTATGATATTCGGAATGTGTCCAGGTATGGACACGGTGACACCTCAAAGTGGGGTTAGTTCGAACGACGTTTGGTGTGGCATGCTTTGGCCTAATAGGTCCTTCGTACTCTCATCGTTAGTCCCCAGGTAGGCAAACTGGTCCGTTATATTGGATTTATATGAATGCGAACCTAGACAGGACGTTCCGACTACCGGTACTTGTACCCTTACAGTTACTACATGCCCGTCGCAGAACTCACTTTGATGAGATTTGAAAAATGAAAAATGCGACAAAATCTTGAATAACGGAAGTATGAAGATGATTTGAATATGTGAATATTGTAACATGTATAATGAATATGTATGTAAGTATGTATGTTTGACTGTAAGTATAATTCACTAGATATCACAAAATGTAATATTGGAAATATTTGCATGCATTTGTGTATGTAATAAATATGAAACAAATAAATATCATAAGTTTGCATGTAACCACATAACAATTAAAATCTAGTCAACTATAGTATAGGCTCTAAGGGTCTAATAACCTATCCTATATCCCTATAGTCAAAAGCTCTGATACCAATCTGTCACACCCCGACCCGCATCGGAAAAGGTGACCGGGGCATGATTGGGTTTTCATCAAAGCTCATGACATTTATTATAATGTTTCATATTTATTATTTCAATTTAAAAGAGATCATACAATCATATCAAACAAATACAACATGTTCTATGCATCCTTCTAAACTTCATTATTTTTCTTCTAAGGCAATTTCCTATGTTTTCCATGCTTCATCCTGTTCACCTGTATCATGTGTAAAAATGGTTTTTGGATCAACAAAAAGTTGGCGAGTGAACCTTGTTAGAAATCATTTAATATGTATTTCTTGTTGTATTTAATATGGAAAAATTGTGCAATATTCATATATGAACAAATGTAAATAAACATACAATAACAACAATTAACATACAATTACAAACCATTAGCATACGATATCAAACAACAACAAACAAT
Organism: Scalesia atractyloides; assembly: GCA_947069175.1. Lineage (NCBI taxonomy): Eukaryota > Viridiplantae > Streptophyta > Magnoliopsida > Asterales > Asteraceae > Scalesia > Scalesia atractyloides. Next base: position 46,629,918 of record CAMTDV010000003.1, on the reverse strand, counting down.
ACATACATTAACAAACCAACAGCATACAATAACAACAATTAATAACATACATTAACAAACCAACAGCATACAATAACATCAATTAATAACGTACATTAACAACCAACAGCATACAATAACATATCAACTTGCATAAATATATAACACAAATAAAACTATGCGATCAAGGCTCAATCAAACGGAGCCGATCGTATGTTGGCACGCCAGGTTCACGCTCATAATGTAAAGGGGAACATGCTCAACGCTCATAATGTAATGGGGAGCGGCGGCCTATGAAATTGCATGTACTGAAAATAATAAATTAAATCTAAATAATAACCTCACAAACAGTTTATACAAGTACAATACACATTTATTCATGATATGATGTATGCACAATAATTTAAATATAATAATTAGTAAGACACATGATACACCCCAAAAACGTGATTTAAACGGGGAATTTGTAGAGATTCACTCACAGTGGGTGCGTTCGGTGAATGATGATGAATGCGCACGAGTTTAGAGGATTGATCGTCGAGAAATAACTAACCTAATTAATAAAGGAAAGTAAGGTAAATAAATGGATTTTATTAACAACTTTAATAGGATTTTTGGATATATTTTTGTGAGTTTTAGGCTATTTTCTAACTTTAAAAATGTTATTTTTAAGTATTTTTAATTGATTTTTAAATAAAATAAATAAATAAAAATAATAAAAAAATGTTGACTTTTTGACCGTTGACTCGTTGACCGTGGACCGTTTAACCGGTTTTATTGTGCAGTGTATGCGCCGGGTGAGGCTCGAACCCGAGACCTCCCGTTCGCGTGCACGCAGCTCTACCAACTGAGCTACGTGTCTAACCCGAAATATTTCTGTTTTTAATTATATTTATATACTAATTAAATTAATCCGAAAATCATTTATTTTAAAAAGATTTTAACATAACGACTCGGTGCACTCCACAGGTCTCGAACCCGGGACCTGTGGTTTAGTTTGGCACACAGTCCACCGCTGGACTGTGTGTCTAACTTGGTAAATATCCTAGTTTTTATTATACTTAACATATAACGGAGTTAACCTGGTTCAGTTTTAAACAAAAAGGCATTTTATTACTGCGAAGGTGCGTGTGTCAAGAATCGAACTAGGGGCGTGTACGTATTTGTTTGCACACAGTCCACCGCTGGACTGTGTGTCTAACCCGTTTATAATTCCGATTTTAAATAATCTTATAACATAACTACTTCGTCTTCTTCGTTCAAAACTCAGGCAACGGTTATCTAACTGTTATTTGATTAATTCGGGTAATGGACAAGATGAACAATTGAAAAGTATTGAACCGAAGAGTTTGGGGAAAGAAAATACCGAACAGATCGTCTTCTTCAGAAAATCCGGCGAATATCGTCGGCTCTGTTTTGGTGACCTTCGGCTGTTAGAATCAATTAACAGTTTAGAGGGATTAGATGTGAAATTAAACTAATGAGTAATGATTATCAGTATGTTTGAATGATCATACTGGTTAACAGCGAGTTTCCGGAAAATTCAGAAGTTTTCCGGTGAAATCAGAAAGTCCGGCAATGTCGTCTGAGGTTGATTCTGAGTGATGGAGTGATGTTAGAATTTGTCTAATAATGGAAGGAAATATAAAAATCGAGGTAAGTACCGTGTAAATGAAAATCCCGGTTTTCCGGCGACTTGCAGAGAATTCCGGCGAGTGAAATTTCTTGCGACAGAGATTCTTCAGAGGTTTAAGATGAGTGGGAGTGATGTTAGTAGGAGTTCTATGATCTTATTTTTGGGTAAGAAGAGAAGATGGATTGAACTCGGTTTTCCGGCGAAACTTTCCGGTTAATTCACAGAGAATTCCGGCGACTTCCGGCGAGGTTTTCTGAGTGAAATGAAGAGCGTGAGTTGAATAGATTCGCGAGCTTAACTGATAAACAAGGTATAATCCCGGATTTGAATTGTATTTTCGGATTCAAAAGAAATTTAAGAAAATGAATGAAATTGATGGTTTTCTTCGGTTATAACCGATCTGATTGTTATTGTATACGTTATGACCAAAAAGAAACGGCCAAATTTGACGAAATTGTCGGGATTTCCGGCGTGAACAGATTTGGGCCCGTTGTGTAACTGGGTTTTGATTTCCAGATTTAATTTATGTATTATTTGTTTCAAATAATCAACAAGAAACACCAGTGGCGGAGCGGTTGAATGTGTGTGTGTTAAAACTGTGCTGACTCTCGGCTGACCCGGGTTCGAGTCCCGGCTTCAGCATATTATTTTTAATTCACTATTTTTAGTACATTTTCAAAAAAAAAATTTATATTCTAATATACTTATTAATTATGTATCGTTTAAAATTAATTTGGGCATTAAATACGCAACGAAATTTTTAACTGGTTGTTCGGTTAATAAACGAAGCGGGTTTGGTAAATCCGGTTTTTGGCGGATGTTACAGAAACCGTTTCTATCATTACCCAAACTTCCACCAAATCCAGTGAACAGTCCGATCATGGGATTGTCAGTCCTATGGTACCATAACATACTACTGGTTGGCTCGGCCAAAGCTAATGAATGCCATTCGTGTTACGGACAACGCATCAACAAGTTGTTCACATTATTGAAATTGTATTGTTTTATATATAAACCATAGACATTGTTTTTGAAAACTTGAAAATGATTTAGCACATATGAGTCACCCCATAACATTGGCAAAACGTAAAAGAGGGGAACTATGTACTCACTTGGGAATGTGAAAGTTCTTGATCAACGGAATAATAAAGCTCAAACGTGTCTTAATGTGTCAGATAAATATGTTAGCGTGTCGGGACTATAGACGGGAGATTGGATAGAATGAAATCTTATAAACCAAACGAGTGTTGGAACTCATGTGATATGGTTTAACAAACTTAACATTCTGATTTGGAAAGGATCCTAAGTGCTTTTGACCCATTATGACTCGTTAAGGTAGTTTACGCTACATTAACGGGTCATTAGCGTAAATGCATGATCGGATGGTTAAACATGTCCTATGGTAAGTCCTAAATGGCCAAACATGTTTGAAAATGTTACAACATCAGTTTATATGTCACAAATTTGGTTGTATGTCCTTAAAATGGATTTATGCGTAAAAGGGCATTTTGGTCATTTTTTAAGAAAATAGAAGTAACTTATCATAACACTAACCAAAGGATGTGACCATAAGGTATAACCTCAGTAGGTTATTTTCTATACAACTATGGTCACAAATATCTCGGATTCGAATGTCAGGCTGTGACCGCTCGACTTACGACCCTAAATAAGCACTAATAGAACTGACGAGTTAGAAATGTCAAAATACGTCTAACTAAGTTTATAAAACTAGTTTCGTATCAAAACTTGGTGTTTTGATACCTGAAAACAGTTTCGTCGTAAAATGCACATCATGCGCAATTTTGACCGAAACTTTGACTCCTCACTTCGACTAGTAAACGTGGTAATCAGAAGGTGAAATCTCTAGGGATGATAACCTTTGTGATTACGATCACATTGCAAAGTTCAATTGAGCTTTGACTTGACCAAATATGGTCAGAACCAAAAATCAATCAGGAAGCCAAACTATTCGACTTTTAGATCAAAATAGCTAAAATAATGAAAGAACTAGGAAGAGTACTTACTCGTGTTGAAGAATACTTTCAGAACTCAAGATAGGAGGCTGGAAACAAGCTCCCAGAAGGATATGAAGAAGAACTTCACACTTTGCTTTGAAGTGTTTTGAAGTGGTGTGAAAAAAATGGAAGAATCATGGGGTATTTATACTATTTTACGATCAAGGAGGTGATGACAAGTGTCCTCAAGTGTGGATTAGTGTCCTAACATGTGTCAACACCAAATTAAGTATGGCAAAATGAGTACCAGGTGTCAAAAATTGGAGATAGGTGGCAAACTTGGTGAAGAAGCAAAAATCTTTATTATTTTTTTGACAATTTTAGCCCTTGGACTTGTATTTTCACTTGTTTGCCATTTTTAACCCCTATAACCTAATATTTAGGTTATATAAACGTTTAAGACATGTGTAACTTGGATTATGCCTGAAAATGTCAAGGATGTCGGTTCGTTCGGTTGTACGGTTACGCGTTTCACAAAAATACGTAAAACGCTTTAACGAACACGAAAATGATCGAAATTTTGCAACGATTGACATTTTAGCATTCTCATCAATAAAATATAAGATTTTATTGAATACAAACATATTTGGATTGATACACATGGTTCGTATCTTGAATACGGACCAACAGACTTTCGCAGTTTGACGAAAATAGTCCCTGGACTTGTATAAGCGTGTTTTTGTCATATCTAACCCTACAAAACTTATATCTAAGTTATGTAAAAGGTTTTTTAGGGTATGTGTAGCTTGTGTCCTTGTTTTGGAGTGTATGTTGCTTTAAACTGATTGCGTTTGAGTGTCAGTTAACGAATTACTTCCACAAAAATTTTTGAGGGTTCGAAATCGTGCAAGAAATTGAAATTTTGCAAATGTCTTAGATAATTATACAAATTTCGGAAATTAAACACAGGGTTTCATTGAATACGAAATTGTTTGTAATTGTACAATGATTGAAAAGGCACAAATGTCACAGTCTCCCCTACTTTTGGAAATTTCGTCCCGAAATTTAATTAAAGGAAACTTTGTGAAAACATACGTGGATATTTCACTTTTATCGGATCCTCTTGTTCTTAAGTAAATTCTAGGCCACGTTTGGATTCCCAGCGAACTTTAACTATCGTATACGTCTACACTTGAGTTTCGTGACTTCACAGTCCAATATCTCCGCAGGTTTCTCGACAAAGTGATAGTGTCATCAACATGAATTGCTTCGAGAGGATGTGGAGGTTTGTATCGGCAAACAGTTTTACAAATTGGACATGTGGAATGTTGGGTGAATATTCCCAAGTTCAGGAGGTAGCTCAAGTCGGTAGGCCACCTTTCCGATTCTCTCAACGATCTTGAATGGTCCAATATATCGTGGTGCAAGTTTTCCTTTCTTTCCAAATCTCATCAGACCTTTCCAAGTGGATACCTTGACAAGGACGTGATCACCAACTTGGAATTCCAATGGCTTGCGTCGTTTGTCCGCATAACTCTTTTGACGGCTTCTACCTGTCAGAAGGTTGTCGCGAACTTTCTTGACTTTATCTGTTGTGTCGTGAATGAGTTCAGGTCCAGTGAGCTAAGCTTCACCGATCTCATTGCAGCAGATAGGTGAACGATATTTTCGATCGTATATAGCTTTGAAAGGCGCCATATTGATGCTGGCGTGATAACTATTGTTGTCGGAGAATTCGACCAACGGTAGATGCGAATCCCAACTACCACCAAAGTCGATCACACATGCTCTCAGCATATCCTCTAGTGTTTGAATTGTCCTTTCAGATTGTCCATTCGTTTGAGGATGATAAGCAGTGCTCAGATTGAGTTTGGTTCCCATGCAGATTGCATGGTCTTCCAAAAGTGAGATGAGAATCGAGCATCTTGATCGGATATGATGTTCAAAGGAACACCATGACGAGATACAATTTCATCAACGTAGATCTTGGCGAGTTTGTCAGGAGATAGATCCTCATGAATTGCCAAAAAGTGTGCTGACTTTGTTAGACGATCGATGATTACCCAAATGGCATCATAACCTCTAGATGTGCGCGGTAGTTTAGTGATGAGATCCATTGCAACGTTCTCCCACTTCCATACCAGTATTTCTGGTTGCTCCAGTAAACCAGATGGGCGCTGATGTTCTGCCTTAACTTTAAGACAAGGTAGGCATTTAGACATATACAAGTCAATGTCCTTCTTCATACCCGGCCACTAATACTGGGTACCGAGATCCTTATACATTTTGTCTGCACCAGGATGGATTGAATAACGAGACTTATGAGCTTCGTCCATCAATAAGGTGCAGAGATTGTCTTGACTATGAATCCACAAATGGTTCTTGTAGTAGAGTACTTCGTTGTCTTTTGTTTCGAGTTGAAGTTCGAGATTTTGTGGCAGCTCATTTTTCAACAAGCTTTGGGTCACACATGTATGTTGTGCTTGAAGGATACATGTCTGGATATCAAATTGAACTCGAACACAATGAAGTTTGACACGTTCCATACGACTAAGCGCATCAGCCACAACATTCACCTTACCAGGAAGGTAGTGAATCTCGCAGTCGTAGTCGTTCAGAAGTTCGATCCAACGTCATTGTCTCATGTTTAGCTCCTTTTGATTGAATATGTGTTGGAGACTTTTGTGGTCAGTGAAAACCACACATTTCGTACCGTAAAGGTAGTGTCTCCAAATTTTGAGAGCAAAACTACAACTCCTAACTCAAGATCATGAGTTGTGTAGTTCTTCTCATGGATTTTCAATTGTCTTGATACATAGGCTATAACTTTGTCTCTTTGTATGAGAACACAACCAAGGCTTAGGCTTGATGCATCAAAATAGACAATGAAATCATCGTTGCCGTCAGGTAAAGATAAAACAGGAGCATCACATAGTTTTTGTTTCAGTTTTTGAAATGCTTCCTCTTGTTTGGGTCCCCACTCGATAGGTTTATTCTTCTGAGTCAAATTAGTGAAGGGAACCATGAACTTTGAAAAGTTCGCGATGAATAGTCAATAGTATCCAGCAAGACCAAGAAATGAATGAACTTCCGTAGGAATAGTAGGTGTACTCCAATCCCTAATCGCACTGATTTTGGCGGGATCTACATGTATACCTTGTTCGTTAACAATGCGTCCCAAAAATTGAACTTCTTTTAGCCAAAATTCACACTTGGAGAATTTGGCGTAAAGTTGTTCTAACTTCAGGAGTTCCATCGTTAGACGGAGATGTTGTTCGTGATCGGATCGAGACTTAGAATAAATGAGGATGTCGTCGATGAAAACAATGATGAACTTGTCTAAATAAGGTTTACAAACCCTATTCATTAAGTCCATGAAGACGGCAGGAGCATTCGTCAAACCAAAAGGCATGACAGTGAACTCGTAATGGTCGTATCGAGTGCGAAAAGCAGTCTTAGGAATATCTTCTTCGAGTATACGAAGTTGATGATACCCAGAACGCATATCAGTCTTTGAAAAGCAGGTCGTACCTTGTAGCTGATCAAAGAGATCATCAATGCGAGGTAGGGGATATTGATTTTTGATTGTGAGTTTGTTGAGCTCACGATAATCGACGCATACTGAAGGATCCATCCTTCTTTTTCACGAATAGGACAGGAGCGCCCTAAGGTGAAAAGCTCAGATGAATGAATCCCTTGTCTGAAAGTTCTTGGAGTTGCTTTGACAACTCTTGCATTTCAGATGGTGCAAGACGGTAAGGAGATTTGGCAATTGGGTTGACACCAGGTACAAGGTCAATACGAACTCAACTAAACGAATTGGGGGTAAACCAGGTAGCTCTTCAGGAAACACCTCAAGGTATTCCCGAACAATGGGGATGTCCTAAACAATTTTGCCCTTGCCTTTTTCCTCTATGATATGTGCCAAGAAGGCTACATAATTCTTTCGTAAGTATTTTTGGGCCTGGGTACAGGTCATGAGTTTTAGGCTACTAAAGGGTTTCTCTCTGTGAACTCCGAAGGTTTCACTAGACGAAAGAGGTATACGAACAACCTTGTCAAAACAGATCACCTTAGCATGGTGTTTGCTTAACCAATTCAATCTTATGATGATGTCAAAACTCCCGAGTTGCATTGGTGTGAGGTCAATGGGAAAAAGGTGGTTATCCAGGTTCAATTGGTAAATACGAATGACATAGTCAAGCACAAGGGGTTCACCACTAGCTATTTCCACCGTTAAGGGTTTTCCTAGTTTAGTTCTAGGCATCTAAAGCAAAGGTTCAAAGGCTAGTGATACAAAGCTTCTATCAGCACCCAAATCAAAAAGAATAGAAGCAGGATAATTGTTAACAAGGAACGTATCATTAATGACTTCCTTATCAGCATGAGCCTCGTTGGCATTGATGTTGAATGCGCATGCACGGGCTGGATTTGCATTCACGTTCACCAATTTTGGGCAGTTGTTTCTAAAGTGACCCATCTCACTACAGTTGTAGCAAGAACAAGGTGGGAATTGGGGTTGAACAGGGTTCTGTACAGCTTGTTTTGGAGCTGAACGACAAACATTGGCTATGTAACTGAATCTTCTACACGAGGTGCATTGGCGACAGTGTAAGTGAGCTCGATGGTGACCATTGCACCGGTTGCACAACAGTGCAGTACCAGCATAGGGTTTCCTCGCAGGAGGTTGTGCTGGCTGGTTTTGAGTGTTCATGTTGGGTTGTGCAACAACTGCAAAGTTCTATGAAGCCTACGCTTCCTCGACTTCTTAGAAGACTCAGCTTTGTTCTCCTTTGTTTTCTATTGAGTGATCTTAGCTTCCTATTTCTTGTTGCCCTTGGGAAACAGTTTCCCCTTCTTGACCTGAGACTCAGTCAGGGTAGCAGCTAATTCGATAGCCTGTTGAACAGTGGTAGGGTTGCTACCAGTAACAATATCCTGAACGGGGTCAGGCAGGCCATCGATGTACCTCTTGATTGCTGTATCCAACGGGGTGACCATGGCGGGACACAACAAGCTCAATTCTTCGTAACGGTTAGTGTAGGCACGATGCTCTCCACTATCTTGTTTAAGATTGTGGAATTCATCTTCCAGTGCCCATTGTTCATGACGTGGACAGAATTCCCTCATCATTAGAGCTCAAAGCTCTTCCCACATTTGTGCCATTTCTACATCGGCACCCCTATCTCATCACACCATTCCACCATGTAAGTGCTCTTTTTTGGAATACACTTGATGCAAACTCGACTTTTTGCTCATTCGGACATTGAACATGATGAAATCTGCTTTCGAGATTCTCAAACCATTGCAGGAGTCTAGTAGCTCCTTCGGACCCAGTGAACTTGAGTGGTTTAGCCAAGTTAAATTGTTTGTATTTGCACGGTGTGGGTGCATTGTTGTTATTATTGTTGTTAGTGTTTGCTTGGTTTATCTGGGTCACTAGGTTTGGGAGTACAGTAGCAATTTGATGAGCGGTCAAAGCTGCCATTTCGGCATCTTGAGTTGTATTACATCGAGGAGGCATTCTAGAAGAAAGCATGAGGGAAAATATGTGAGATTGACATTGGATAATCAAGAGAGATGTTAAAAATATCAATGAAATATAAGGATAGTGGTCATTCGTTCGTTACTTAAAAACAAACAACACACAGTGACTAATCAAAGTAAATGGGTCTTTATAATGTATCGCGAAGACATGCTTTAGCCTATAAGTGGATACTCACCCTAAGAGTTCCCATGTAAGAGTGACTGGTCCGATAATGCGTATTTGTACGAACATTCTAGCCTTAGACAAAAAACTCAGGGTACAGGCATCCACCCTTCCAGATTGCACATGTTCACATTAATAAAACCCAAAATTGACGGGATTTTGAAAACTTACAAGGCTTTAAGCCAAAACAAATCATCCAAGGATAGATGATTGATTTTCAAAATGAATTTGTAACTTGTGTATTTGTTTTGGTAATCACCTAAGGATATGTGGTGGTATTATTTTAAGAATCTAAACGCAACGCGTTAGGGTCCCAGGAAGGTTATAGTCTAGGTCAAATCATTACTAATAACCTAATTCCCTATAACCATAAGCTCTGATACCAATCCTTTTGTAACAACCCGACCGCGTAAAACAACAAACCGCAGCGAAAACGTCGGGGAGTCATGTCACAGAACTATTATTTCGCAACTCATGGAATTTAAAATTTTGTTTTATTAAATTAAATGTTTACGTTGTCTTGGGATAAATAGAAACAACACATAAATAAATTGTCTTTCATGTTTTAAGTCACTAAGGCCCGCGTCCACTCCTACATGAAGCATGCATCACATTATCAAGCATTGATTCCTGAAACATATGTGAAAAGAGAGTCAGCATAAAACTGCCGGCGAGTACATAGGTTTTGTGAGTGTGTCAAATTCATGGCTTTATTGCAACACCACGTCCGACTACAAGAGTTGTTAAGTGACAACCTCATGTCAAAAGTGTTTGATATTGCAATACACTTAACCAACTAAAACAAGTTGGTTAGAGTTGTGAAAACCTTGTAGCCATGAATCTTGACCAAAACGTTTCTTTTGTAAAAACCTTGTAATAGATTGATTCAAACGAAAACTTCGATTGGTTTATATCTTTAAGTGAAAATCATTGTGTGACATTGTTCAAAACCATTTATCCGTGTTATAAACCATTTGTCTAGGTTAAACCATACGTCCGTGTTATAAATCAATCGTCCGTGTCATAAACCAATTGTCCATGTCATAAACAAATCGTCTGTGTTTTTAATTGTAAAAACTTTTGATCGTTCTTTAATGAACACATTCAAACCTGTGTTGACTATACCACTAAAGGATATCTTTAATAGACCACCAAAGGGTCTCTTTAACTAGACTAAAAATCAACAAATGATTTGTTAATTAGAAATAGTTTCTGTCATTACCCAAACTTCCACCAAATCCAGTGTACAGTCCGATAATGGGGTTGTCAGTCCTATGGAACCATAACATACAACTGGTCGGCTCGGCCAAAGCTAATGAATGACATTCGTGTTATGGATAACGTATCAACAAGTTGTCCACATTATTGAAATCGTATTGTTTTATATATAACCGTAGACATTGTTTTTGAAAACTTGAAGATGATTTAGCACATACGAGTCACCCCAAAACATATGCAAAACGTACTAGAGGGGAACTATGTACTCACTTGGGATTGCGAAGTGTTCTTGATTAAAGGAATAATAAAGCTCAAACGCATCCTGATGTGTCAGATAAATATGTTAGCGTCTTGGGAATACAGACGGGCGATTGGATAGAATGGACTCTTATAAACTAAACGAGTGTTGGAACTCATGTGATATGGATTAACAAACTTAACATTCTGATTTGAAAGGATCCTAAGTGCTTTTGACCCACTATGACTCGTTAAGGTAGTTTATGCTACTTTAACGGGTCATTAGCGTAAACACATGATCGGATGGTTAAACATGTCCTATAATAAGTCTTAAATGCCAAACATGTTTGTTACGTCAGTTTATATGTCTAAAATTTGGTTACATGTGTTTAAAATGGATTTATGCGCAAAAGGGCATTTTGGTCAATTTGTTTTAAGAACACAGAAGTAAATTATCATAACACTAACCAAACAATGTGACCATAAGGTATAACCTCAGTAGGTTATTCCCTATACAACTACGGTCACAAATATGTGTTTGATCGGATCCTAAGATCGACCAAACGGGTCGGATTCGAAAGTCAAAGCGGTGGTCAAGACCGCTCGACTTACGACCCTAAATAAGCACGAAACTAGAAGTGATGACTTAGACATGTCAAAATACGTCTAACTAAGTTTATAAAACTGATTTGGTATCAAAACTTGGTGTTTTGATACCCGAAAATAGTTTCGTCGTAAAATGCACATCATGCGCATTTTTTACCGAAACTTTGACTCGTCACTTCGACTAGTAAACGTGGTAATCAGAAGGTGAAATCGCTACGGATTATAACCTTCATGATTACGATCACGTTGAAAATTTCAAATGAACTTTGACTTGACCAAATATGGTCAGAACCAAAAGTCAATCAGGATGCCAAATTGTTCGACTATTAGCTCAAAATAGCTAAAATAATGAAAGAACTACGAAGAGTACTTACTTGTGTTAAAGAACACTTTTAGAACTCAAGATATGAAGCTTCCAAAGGCTGGAAACAAGCTCTAGGAAGGGTATGAAGAAGAACTTCACAGTTTGCTTTGAAGTGTTTTGAAGTGGTGTGAAAAAAAAATGGAAGAATCATGGGGTATTTATAGTATTTTAGGATAAATGAGGTGATGACAAGTGTCTCAAGTGTGGATTAGTTTCCTAACATGTGTCAACACCAAATGAAGAGTGGAAAAATGAGTGTAGCTGTCAAAAATTGGAGATAGGTGGCAAACTTAGTGAAGAAGCAAAAATCTTTATTATTTTTTTGATATTTTTTGCCCTTAGACTTGTATTTTCACTTGTTTGCCATTTTTAACCCCTTTAACCTAATAGTTAGGTTATATAAAGGTGTTAAGACATGTGTAACTTGGATTATGCCTAAAAATGTCAAGGATGTCGGTTCGTTCGGTTTTACGGTTACGCGTTTCACAAAAATACGTAAAACGCTTTAACGAACACGAAAATGATCGAAATTTTGCAACGATTGACATTTTAGCATTCTCATCAATAAAATATAAGATTTTATTGAATACAAACATATTTGGATTGATACACATGGTTCGTATCTTGAATACGGACCAACAGACTTTCGTAGTTTGACGAAAATAGTCCTTGGACTTGTATAAGCGTGTTTTTGTCATATCTAACCTTTAAAAACGTATATCTAAGTTATGTAAAGGTATTTAGGGTATGTGTAGCTTATGTCCTTGTTTCGGAGTGTACGTTGCGTTAAACTGATTGTGTTGAGTGTTAGTTAACGATTAATTCCACAAAATTTTTTGAGGGTTCGAAGTCGTGCAAGAAATTGAAATTTTACAAATGTCTTAGATAAATATACAAATTTTGGAAATTAAACACATGGTTTCATTGAATACAAAATTGTTTGTAATTGTACAATGATTGAAAAGGCACAAATGTCACAAGATTATCACAGAAAACGTGTAGAAACAGAAGTCACCAACAAACTCGATCTTTATTGATTATCTTTCAAGTGATTACAATCAATCAAGATCTCAAATTCGTCCAAGCCTCTTGCTATTTTGAATTCTCTCTCTAAACTCTCTCTATAGTGATTATGGTGATTAAACTTAAACAATAATGCAAAGCCTTGTTCATTTAACACAGGGTTACAACATGGGCTAGGATTACGTCACATGGGCTGGCCCCAATTCACCCATTCCCCATATGTGGGTTTGGCTTGGCCCAATCACTCCTAATTCACTAATACAAAGCTAAACCCACTAACTGTGTATCATTCTACCAATTAACAAATATCCAAAGACCAAATCTAAAAGTTGTTGTCACAAATATGCACCAACAAACTCCCTCTAAACAATAGTTTTATCGAACAACTTTGTATTCACTCATCTTGTAATCTTTCAACGTCTTTGGTCTTTGGATAGCTTCAGCTTCAATGGCTTCTGTCAGCAACAAACTCCCCCTAAGCTGATGCATCAGATCACCAAATCTTCAAAATCATTAGCATTTGAGTAAACTCCAATTCAACTTTTGCATAGCAATCTTCAATCTCTTCAACTTTGTCTTCAATGTAGAAAGGAGGTTCTACCGTGCATCTAAACTCCTCGTCTCTTCACATCAACTTCTCAATGACAAACTGCTTCAATCTGTATACTATAAAACAAACATCTCGAGAAACCATAAGATTTTTTCAACACAAGTTAACAAATTATTATTATTCAAGAGATGATAAAACTGTATTATAGATTAAGCAATTTTCAACTCAAACCAAAACTCTCAAATCTTTTTCCAAACACACTAGAACCTGCAAGTTTTTCAAAAATTTAGAACTCAAATTCTAACATCAACTCCCCTATCGGTAGCAATTCTTCCAAGAGCAACCATTTTTCGTACGTTAAGAATTTAAAAGAAAAGGAAAATCTTTTTGGATTATTATATTTTCTGAAAACAAATAACTAACAAGAAGATAAACAATCTATTTTTGTGAGAATCACTGGTTAAGAAGATCATATCAGCCAACTCAAACTGTTTCACATTTTCAATTCATTCTTTCTTTTAATGTTCGTGAAAAGCAGTTCAAGATGATTACCAGTATTGTTTATCCACTTAAACAAAACATATGAATATTTCAAGTACCTTTACCTGGTGATACGATTTAGGTAATATTATACTAATGTACTAGTGTGTCCTGCTTCTGGACATACCCCCATGATCAACGTATGCACAAAGATTCCTCGTAGTGGGTAAGTATACCGTATCCATCCTTTTGATTTACAACGTTAGATAATTGGTGATCAGGTCAGTACTTTCATATAGCAAAGAAACCAACATTCAACGAGAGTTAAGACAAATACCATTTGGTACGATTTATGCATTTTGCTAATTTGAATAACTCTCTAGGAGAGCTTCTTCAAATTCTTGGATTTGGCATTTTAGCTCATTTAGGTTATCTTGGTTGTGCCTAGGTCAGCATATATCTGGATGCAGCAGAAGGACAACCCTGATATCCCCGGATGAAATAACAGTACAAAAACCTAAAACCTCAGATTTTGACAATCTATCAATGCAAGATTTAAGATTATAAAACCATACACCACTGATATGTTAACTACTCATACACAATTCTTTATGTTTATATCACCATGGTAATTTGATTATTTCATGTTTCTAGCCTACTGGTACATCATATGATGAAGCTGCTATATCACTTAAGCAAATTAATTTCAATTTCATTGTGACAGTCTAACTTGATGATGTACTATCATTTCTTCTTTTCCACACAGTGATAACTCATTTTTTATTTTACATTTTTTTTATTTTTATGGTTTTCTATAATTTTATGTTTTTTTATTTTTAAGAAAATAGTAAACTATTTACAAAATTCTTATGAAAAACTGGTTATTCAGGATTCCTCATCTCGTTGAGTTCGACTAGATGTTCAAATCGAGCCCTATCAAATGCTTTTGTGTAAAGATCTATCAGGTTATCTAGTGTGTCAACTTGTTGAAGTTCAATCAATTTCTTTTCAGCACAATCTCGTATGAAATGATGACCAATGTCAATATGTTTTTTGCGACTATGTTTTATGGGATTGTTTGTGATTGAAATAGTGGCATTATTGTCTAACATTATAGGAGTACGAGTGAAATTCAAACCATAATCGCACATCTGCTATTGTATCCAGAGAGCTTGAGAGCAACAGCTACTCGCATCAATATATTTAGCTTCACACATAGAGGTAGACATGCAAGACTGCTTCTTGCATTTCCAAGAGACTATCCTCCCTCCTGAGAACTAACAACCACCTATCATAGACATTCTGGTAGACTTACATCTGCCAAAGTCTGAATCAGTGAACAAAAAGCTTCAAATCACTATTAGTTGGATACCACATCTAAGTTTAGGTTTCCCCTTCAAGTAACGAAGAATACGCTTCACCACTTTTATACGTGACTCTTTTGGATTTGCTTGATATCTGGCACAAAGAAACACTGCGAACATGAAGTCTAGTCTTGAAGCAGTCAAGTACATTAGAGAACCAATCCTAAGATATTCTCAATTGGATGATCTATGTTTGCTCGTGTTGTTGCAACGACCTCGACTACTCAATTGTCACCCAGGTTGGAACCAACCTCCCCCTGAATATTCTGATTTGCAAATGGATTAGTGAAGTCCTCCCCTTAAATGGGTTCAGACTCACTATCGCTTGAATCCTGTTCAGCTGCGTCAGTGGAAGTTCCTTGAGCATCTGTCATCGGAACACTTGATCTCCGCATGAAGTCACCATCTTCATCCTCACTAATAACAGTTTGAATCAACTGATACTCATCTAAATTGGAAAACTCAGAAATATTAAATGATTTAAAAACACTATCATAATCATATAATATAGTTGGACCACTCGTTGATTGTTGAGGTGAATAACTAGTGATTTCAACGTTAAACACAACCTCATTTACCAGTTTTTAGATTAAAAACCCTTTTATTCGGTGTTCCAGGTGCATAACCTAGAAAGTAACCTTCGTCAGCAACCTCACTGAATTTTGTATATCTTTATTTCGCACAATTGTCTAGGGTAATCCAAATGGTTCAAAGCCTTTTAAGTTCAGTTTCTTGTTAAACATAAGTTTGTGACATGTTTTCGTAAACCGTCTAACCGTTAAAACTTTGTTTAGGACATAACAAGCTGTGTTCACAGCTTCCCCCCAGAAAAGAACTTGAAGCTTTGAATCAGAAAGTATGTCCTAGCGGCTTTAATCAATGTCATGCTTTTCCTTTCAGCGACTCCATTCTGTTGCGGTGTATAAGGAGCAGAATCTTGATGTTCAATTCCCTTGCGAAGACAGTAGAGATTAAGAATCTGGTTCTTAAACTCCGTGCCATTATCACTCCTTATCCTCTTGATGCGTGCATTATGCACATTTTCCAATTTTGTAAAAAGATCAATCAGCAGCTCTGCTGTCTCATCTTTGGTACCTAAAAAGAAAACCCATGAATAACTTGAGTAATCATCTGTTACAACTAAAAAATAGTACTTTCCACCTATGCTCCTTCGTTCACTGGACCGAATAAATCCATGTGAAGTAATTCATAAGGGGTATCTATGGAATTTACTGTTTTAGATTTGTGGGATTTCTTATGTTGTTTTCCCTTTTGACACGGAAGACATTTATCTTCCGCAAGAAACCTCTGCACTGGCACCCCTTCCACTAAACCGTTTTTAATAATATAGTTCATTTTTCGGTAGTGGATGTGGGCCATGCGCCTATGCCACAACATTGACTCAACCTCATATGCTTTTGACAATAAACACGCCACCACTGGAGAAGCATCCTTAGCACCCATGTCCATGACA
Source organism: Scalesia atractyloides (assembly GCA_947069175.1). NCBI lineage: Eukaryota > Viridiplantae > Streptophyta > Magnoliopsida > Asterales > Asteraceae > Scalesia > Scalesia atractyloides. Next base: position 46,613,322 of record CAMTDV010000003.1, on the reverse strand, counting down.
TAAGTGTCATTCCTCCTGGATGCTCACATCACAATCTAATCATCCGGTATCACCAAACCCGGTTTCAACACCAAAGTTTCAGACTTAGTAAAATGGACCGAGTGACCCTTATCGCAGACTTGTGACACGCTTATCAGATTGTGTTTAAGCTGCTCGACATAGTTCACTTTGTCCAATGTGATCTTCCCGTTGGTCACTTATCCTCGACCTGTAATGTGACCTCCTTTAGCACCTTCAAAATTCACATAACCTCCATCTATATTTTCAAACTCATTTAACAATCTCGCATCCCTCGTCATGTGCCTGGAGTAGCCACTATGAACATGCCACAAGTTAATAATCCTACTTACTAGCTCCTGCACAAACCAACAAAAGTTAGTTAGAATGGTGGACCCAAGCCTTAATGGTCTTGGGTCTTCCAAAATTCATCAAATACTTGAACATCCATCCAATATCCATCACTCCTAACTGAAGTCTTGGATCTAGGACCTGTTGATGGAAATGGGCTTTGATTTCCATGAGGTCTCTGGTCTTGAGGTTTCCTATACAAGTTTGGACTTTGTGACCTTTGGATATTTGGTTTTGAGACCTTGATGGATTCCAAGAATTTTGATTGTTATAATTTCTAAAGCCATTGTTATAAAAATTTCGACCACTGACATTCTGGTATCGATTTTGATATTGACCTTGACTTCTGAAATTAGGTGAATGACCACTAAAATTATTCATTCTTGGTTAACTTCTTCTAGGTATCTCATATCTGCCTGATGTAGATTAAGGCTGAAACTTTTGTTAATTTCTTTGAAAACAAGGAACATGTTGAGTTCCTCTTTCAGCCTTACCTACACCAACAACAACACCCTGTTGTTGCTTAGGAGCAGACATCTTTGGTGAGTCACACACACTCTGCTCACTATCACCCTTCTTTTCTTGTGATTTTTCTCTCTTCGTCTCACTAACTTATGTTTCACTCTTTTTTAGGACAACAGCTTGCTACATGTCCCTTGATGTGACATTTGAAGCACGATCTTCTTGCCAAAGCCTTCTTTACAGAAGCCTTTGGACTAGATTCATCAGGTGATGATGATGCCTTATAAGGATCTGGTTTAGTTTGCAAAAATTCTGATTTTTCGATGTTCTTATTTTTAGCAAACTACACATTTGATTCACTTTCAATAACCGCAGTTTTGTTTTTCATGTCACTTCCTTGAACAAAATTAACCTTCTTAACAAAAGTTTGTTTTGTATTTTTAGGAGGTGCATTCTTTGTTTTCAAAACTGGTTCCCTGTTATTTTCCTTCTTGACACTAGCATGATCATAGTCAAAAACATCACCACATTCTAGTGTGGAACTACTAGGTGTAGTTGACACAAAGTCTGTTAAATCATCTTCATTTGGCAAGAATGAATAGTCATGACGAAGAAGTGGTGGAACTTCATTGAAACCTTGAAAGCCCACACTCTTCTTGTCATTACTTTTCTTCAAGCCACTCAGCATGTGTTTCATTACAAAAGATGAATCTCTGAATTGATTTAATTTCTTTTCAAGTTCAACAATTTTTATTTGTGCTTCTGACAACTCTTTGCATTTTTTCGGAATTCTCTTTTGTTTTCTCACTCATTTTATCATGAGCTAAGTCTATAACTTGAAGTTTTTCATTTAATTTGCATGTTAAAATGTCAATTTCATTTTCATATCCTTTAATTTTCTTCAAGTATGACGACTCGATTCTTTTTACAAAAAGTTTGACTCTTATACGCTCGAGAGCTCATTTACCAGACTTTGATTTTGCTTTGTTAGCCTATAACCTCACCTTGCAATTCACGACATTTTAAACAAACAGAACTAACAAGATTAGAATTTACCTCTCCGGTTGATTTGCTCAAGTCGGCCATGAAAGCAGCCAGTCAGCGGCCATCTTCTTATCTTCAGCGTCTTTTTCATCACCAGACTTCACTTTTTCCTCTTGAACTTCAGTCTGATCAGCATCAACATTTTCAGATTTTGTCTCCTTCTCTATCTCTGCATCTGCCTATACTTCTGCATCATCTACCATAGCAATCTCTGCCATGAAAGCCTTTGTAATGTTTCCATCACCTTCCAGATGAATGCTCCAATCATAAGAACCATCAATAGAAGTAGTGGAATCAAGTGCTGGTGATGCACTCTTGGGTGAATTTTGATCAGATGAATTATGCAATGTGGTAGATTGTTGTGATTCTCCTGTTTATCTTTGACATTCTCTAGCGAAATGTCCAAGATTTTGACACTTAAAGCATCAAATTTTTGATTTATCGAATCCAACCTTCTTCCCAATGAACTTTTTTCCCATCTGTTCATGAATCTTTTAGCCCTGAGGGTTATCAAGGCCATATACCACTGAATATCCATCTCATCCAAATCGTCTGGATCAATCTGCTCATAATCTTCGTCCAGTGCTGCTAGACCAGTTATCTTGCAATGTATATAATTCTGATATGAAGCCACAAACAAGGCAAGTAGAGCCAGTTGATTCTCGGCTGATTTCACACTCATGGGCATGGAATTGGGAATTTCGCTATTCGATCCAGTCTGTCGTTCTTGTTGTTTCTTTACTCCTGATGATCCTCCTGAAGCAGCAAAAAAGCATGCATCACCCTTAGCATTAGTCATAACCTACTCATTTTCACATGAGAGAAACATAGTTATTGAATCACACAAAGCATTGTGGGAAGAAGAAGATGGAATTACATTGTAAACTCTAGGATCCTGAACCTAATCATATCATGTATCCTTCTTCTTCATGTTAAGCTCGTAATCTCTCAGTTTCCCAACGACCTCTCCTAAGTCCTTAGTCTCGTAATTAGCTTCACCCTTAATCATGAGAGTATTAATATACCACTTCGCAGGCAAGGCATCAAGCAACTTGTCATTTATCTCAACATCAGTGTATCCCTCTATGTCATAGTTATCAATTTCAGACATTAGGTGATAAAATCTCGTGATGATATCCTCTAGGGACTCATTTCTCATGTATTTGAAAACAGCAAATTGCTTTTTCAGCAGGTCAACTTTGTTCTTCTTCACATCAGTATTTCCCTCACACCTTTTTTCTAGAGCATCCCACATCTCCTTCGAGGTAGTGTATTGCTTGAAAGTATGTTTGATGCCATCAGGTAAAGACATCTTTACTGCAGCTAAGGCTTTCTTCTCAGATTCATACATTCTCTTTTCTACCACTGTCATGTTAACATAGGTAGTGACTCGTTGTCTGCCTTCAAAACCATGAGTTGCATTCATAAACCCATCCTGAATACAGATCCACATCCGTGTGTCCTGACTTCATGTTCCATACTTATCAACTTGTTTAGATTAGACATATTCGACATTTTTACCGAACCGGCTCGCTAAAAACATTTAAAAACTTTCTGAAAACTGTGTTTACCTAATCGTAGTGTTAGACTAGTCTCGACACATACGAATCCAAAGATATATAATGTCCGAGGCCTTTTTAGGAATTTTTGAAATAGTAATCCAAAATGGTAATCTGAGATACTATCCGAAATGGTGATTCGAAACAGTGTCCAAAATGGTCTGAAATAAGTTATCCGAAATATAATTCGGAACAGTGATCCGAAATGGTTCCAAAATGAAGCCTATACGAAATGGTCCGAAATGGTTTTATTCGAAATGGTCCGAAATCAACACTTACAATCCGAAATGCAGCACTTTTTATCCGAAATGCAACACAGATGATCCGAAATGCACATTGTTTATCCGAGATCCTTCACTATTGATCTGAAATACACAGTTTTTATCCGAAATCCTTTGCTGATGATCCGAAATTCAAGCCTTTTATCCGAAATCCTTGTTGTTTATCTAAAAACAGTAGCAAAACCGTAGAACAGCCGTAAAAAACGTCCAAAACCCAAGTTTTCAACAGCAACGGATCCTGAACTGAGCCAATCAAGAGCCTAATGCTCTGATAGCAATTGTAGGTCCCCTAATCCACAGATCTTGCAAAGAATCGTCTATCCAACCTAGAGTGCGGAATCCCATAGATTAGATTATCACAGAAAACGTGTAGAAACAGAAATCACCAACAAACCCGATCTTTATTGATTATCAAGTGATTAAATCAATCAAGATCTCCAATTCATCCAAGCCTCTTGCTATTATGAATTCTCTCTCTAAACTCTCTCTAAAGTGATTATGGTGATTAACCATAAACCCTAATGCAAAGCCTTGTTTATATAACACAACGTTGCAACATGGGGTAGGGTTCCATCACATGGGCTAGACCCATTTCGCCCCCTTCCCCATATGTGGGTTTGGTTTGGCCCATTCACTTCTAATTCGCTAATACAAAGCTAAACCCGCTAACTGTTTATCGTTCTACAAGTTACAAAAAATCTAAAGACCAAATAAAAAAAAGATGTTGTCATAAATATGCACCAACAACGTTAACTGCATAGAAGGGGGTTAAAAGGATGGTATGGGTAAAGTTCTTGTCTCGTTCAGTGTATAAACCCTGCGAGTACTTGATTTAAGCTTATTAGGACTTCCTTTGAGGAAGATAGCATCAAAATGGGGGAAGTAAGAACGGCTTGAATCCCTTATAAATAAACTACTATTAAAACTTTAAACCGGCCTTGCGGGACTGTATCCCTGCTGACTCAGACCAATATGGTTGAGGGTAGCGTTGCCTCCAAAAGAGGGACATGCCACATTTTGCATTAATAACTTACTTAATTATCTTTCAATATTTCGGCCTTGCGGGACTTTATCCCTGCTGACTCAGACAAATATGGCTGAGGGTAGCGTTGCCTCCAAAAGAGGGACATGCCATTATAACTAAGATAATCTTTTAAAAACCCAAAAGCACGGAAATCATCAAAGGATACATAAATAATAAATCAGAACCAAGTGATTCTATCTTGTCTATTGTTCCTTTTAGTACTTTAGTTATTACTTTACTTTATTATTTTTTTTATTATTAGAAATCTTTCTTAAAAAATTCACTAGGTTAGACGTCGATAATATTTTGGTATTAAAAGCTCTTGTATCCTTGGACGACCTCGGTATCTTACCATCACTATACTACGCCAACGATAGATGCACTTGCCCTAGCGTGTTGTAGAAAGTGATAGTTACATATCGTGTTTTATAAATTTAAAGCTTGAATAAATGAGTGAAAAGTAATTAAAATATATCTAAAATGATACTTACACTCCATTACGACCACAAAGTTGGTCCTATCATAAGGGAACCACAACAAGCTCCAAAAAAGTTGAGTTTGTTCAAACACTAGTTACATCGGCATTAAACCATTGTTTGAGAAAGTTTAAAACCTAGTCATCACAAAAGACCATTGCCAAAGGGATGATAGAGTGGAAGGATATACCAAATCCAAAGCAAACAAAGCTTTGGATTCACTACAAAATTGACCTACTTTCAATGTCTGCATGGAACTTCTGTAGGCAATTTAAAAATGCAAATAGAGGTTTCCCTATCACACATCTCCAACTGAATAAAAATTGAAAATATTTTCTTAAAATTCAACAAAAATGACTTCTCAATAAAACAATTAATTAGTTAATTTTGAAAATTCCAAAATTTCTTTTCATTTCTCAAAAATATTGTTAATAAATCACCAAAATCAAAACTCTGTTCAAAAGAGTGAACATCTATTTCAGTGGTTCAAAACTCTTTTTAACAACTCTTAACCACTGTTTGCAACTCAGAACCACTAATTCATATCCACTGTTTTTGCAAAAGCTACCACTATTTTCACTCCAAAACTCTGTTTTTAACCTAACAGTGTTATCAAACATTTGCTTCCATCCATCTCTTGACCACAGTTAACGGATGGACCAACCACTATTTTACATCCTAACATTTTTTTAATAATAAACAAAGTTTTCAAAACATACCTTTGCTAAATAGACCTTACGTTCCTTCATCAAAGGGTTTTCTCAATGGACCATACTTTTAGAATAGACGTTTGTATCAAAACAGTTTTACACGAATAGAGGTGTGCCATGTTACTCAAAAAGTAACTATTGGCCACATCCTCACCACCATTAAATTCTATAAAAACTCCCAAATTACAGAGGTTTTCCCCTTACCATTACACAATTCTCAAAATCAAAGCATTTCACAAAGAGATAAACTCTGAAATTGCAATAAACAATCATGTTTTCAATCAAAAGATCATCTATTCAAAAGATAACCTTCATTCATGGCCCTCAATCTCAAATCACCACATAAATACCTAGCGTATCTTGTCAAACATGACAAGAAAATAGATTTCCATTCCATCATCGACATTCTTACATTATCAAAATACCATACCATTCTCACCTTCAACACACCACTTTATCAGGCTACACTTCGTGAATGTTGGGCAAATGCAAACTTTTTTGCTCAAAGACATAAAGCCCTTCACAATCATATCAAAAATCAAAGGAGAACACATCCTGGATAACTCCACACTCCATCTCCACAATGTTCAACCTAAATGACATGGCAGGTATGGAGACTCTCCCTAAAAATGATCTACAAAATGAGTTCATAAAAAGGGGATATGATGCTTAACTAGTAGGAGCAACAATTTTCAAACCACACTTCCCACCATAAATGAAATTCTTATTCCATACTCTTTTAGTTTGCTTGTCTGGCAAGACCACTTTTTTAATGAAATACCTCTAAAACTCAGTATTTGGGATATACTATCTAAGAAACACATATTACAAGTTATCCCAAACACTGTTTATGGATATGGTGCCAAACATAAAAACAATCAAAAGACAAACTGGCAAATCCTTCATTTTGTATCCAAGGCTAATAAGTTTCTACCTTCAAAAGGTTTCGAAAAAAGAAAATTTTGAATAGGGTGAAGCCCTTGACATGAATAGCCTATCAAATGAAACTTTTACACGCATTATGTGTAATATCCGCAAAAAACAGATCCACGAAACTGACTCATATTGTAAACTGTATTCTTGTGAAGTTTAATAAGAAGAGAATTTTATCATTATTTTTACAGTTGTTGAGTGATGTCGGAATAAAGTTCCACTTCTTATAAATAAAATCAAGTTTCTTAAATAAAATAGGTAAATTCTGTTAGTTTCATTAGATATTATAAGTGAAGCCATGAACTAAGTTTATTACAATGTTAAAGTAAGTTAGTTCTTATTAGTAAACTACCTAACTAAGTTAGGGTGCTAACCAACCGAGTTATAAGGTCAAGGGGTCTCCTTGTCATTTCATAAACTTTGCTTGAGTTATAATTCTGGATATTAAGGTAGAGGGACCTGTTGGGTACATAGTGAAAGTTAATTAAGGAAACTAAGAAGAAGAAGGTGACTTAAACGGGAATCGAACCCGTGACCCTATCCATTTTGGTAAAACACAATAACCACTAACCACTGGACTACAAGTGGTTCTATTTTAAAACCCAGGCATTTATATCTTTTATGTTAAACCTAGGGCGTAGGAATTAACACGAGGAAAAGGGTGAAGTTGGGTATCGAACCCGTGACTTTCCCGGGTCAAGCACACACAACAAACATCACTACCTATGGGCTACATCCCTATTTGTTGAAGATTAAGGAGCTAATAGGTATTTATCAAGGAATGGAAACGGGCTACGAGCCTCCTTCATCGCTGAAACGCATCAGCGAATCCAGAAACCCAATCATCTCATCGATCTGACTCAAAACTTGTTTGTCTTTGATGTTTCGAATTCCAACTGATGTTATGAACTCTGTAAGTGGGGTAGACACAAAGTCGCATCGTTAATCAACCTTTATAACACACATTAAGTCCCTTAAAAACTGAAATTTATAACTCCATTGATGGTCGTAAAGAAACTCGAGCGGATTCGTTTGAATTCGGGAAATTAAGACTTAAAGCTTAGTCCCATTTGGTTAGAAACACTTTCACACAACCTTAACAATTCACAACACCTGCATACAACACTCAAATCTCGTGGATTTGAAACAAATCAAAAATAGGGCTTGCAACTTTGATTCTTTATATCTCCTTCATACGGAAGCCAATTCAGGTGATTCAAAAACCCATTCTCATTAGATTTACGAGCTCTACAAAACCTCTTTATATATTTCTATGATAGAGGGCCTAATCTCTACGAATTTTAAATCCCCAAATTCTAGGGTTCTTAGATGATAAAATTAGGGCTTTTCATCTTAAGCTTGCATTTTGATTAAATTTACAGTAGGGTTTTGTTCCTCAACATATTAGACAAGTTTAATGAATTTTTGGGAATTTTTAGAATTCGTTTGGATTTGTTATAAATTTTTATTCGCAAAATATATAAAGAGGAATTGTATAAATTATAAAAAAAAACGAATTAATAGAACGCTAAGTATTTTATTGTTCTGATTTATATGACAAGCATGATTTAGAAATTTCATGGACTTTATGATCTATGGTTTTTTTACCAACTAAATGAAACAACTAACATAAAAGTTGGTCTTTATATAAATAGATGGATGATATATTAAAAAGGTAATTTTTGATATAATCATATTTTTATGATCTTTGGTTTTTGTAACCGTTTAGGTTTGATGAACTAGTCGCATGTTGTGACTTCTTTCGGTTTGATTTTTATTCAAGTTTATGTGTTTGATTTAAAATAGTTTTAATTGTTGCTGATTATGATCATGTTGCTATTGTTTGCTGATTATTATTGATTGGTTTTCATTATTGATGTGTTTGTAAAGAAGAAATTCACCATAGACACGTTAAAATCATTAGTAATCTAGCCAATTCTTGTTTTAACCCTATTATTAGAAATAATATAGGTAACTTAATCAATTAAAATTAGTAGACATAAGTATGCATCTAATTCCAATGAATAGAAATATAATTTGGGATTGTTAGGATTTATTTAGTCGTTGTTTGGTAGTTTTAGGCACTCGATAGCTTGGATCTTTCTATTTATTAGCGTCTAAAAGATTCTAGGTTTTCCGTATATCAAATTAATACTAGCTTCATAACTAAATGTTGATGAAGTGTGTTACTTCTTTATGTCTATAGTTGTGTGATTCGGTTTCGATAGGTCGAGTCATTTCAATCTAGCACTTCATCCACTATCTGATTGCACGTCATAGATCGATTCTTAGCCTTTGTGTGTGGGTCACATTCATATTATCTGATTACTATAGGATTTGTCCTCTCTAACGAGAGGGTAGTCGGTGTAGAATCAAAAAACTTGGTAATTGTCAACCATAAAGGTCTTGCATGTGGTTAGGAATTCTAACGTAGGTGGTATCATTACTGGTTGCACTCGTGCTTGCTATTTGCTCTAGTCTTTGTCTTAAATCTCGTTAGTTAATTTAGGTTATTAATTGGTTAATTAAAATGATTAAAAATCCAAATTGATTTTAGTTAGTAATTCAGCTTAGATTGACTTTTAGAGTTTGCCACATCTAGTCCTTAGGTTCGATACTTGATCTTACTTTCTATACTATACACGTTCGGTACACTTGCAATTTTTGTGTAGTTTTTAAGTAATTCTATTTTTTAGAAACTTGATCCGATATTGATATTGAGTACACATTCACACACATCATTTAGCTTTATTATTTTATTAAAACTTAGTTGTATTGTTCTATTTTGTTTTGTTATATTGTATTTTAGTTTTTATTATTTTATTAAAACATAGTTGTATTGTTCTATTTTGTTTTTGTTTTGTTTATTGCATGTGGTTGAAGTAGGTGATAATTTGATTTTAAAGGATTTAATATACATTTTAAGGTACTTTTATTGGTAGGCTTAGTAAAATTAAAAAGTTATATGCATATTTAGAGTCTACTTCGAAGAAGTATTGTTTATTGTGTATTGAATATGTAGCATTTTGGACTTATTCATTATTTTACACGCGTAGGTAAAAGAACTTCGGCATAGAGTTACAAATTGTGTTTGTATGAATGTTTTTCCAGGTGAACGTAAATGACACCGATTCATTGAATTGCATATTTTGTCTTCTTTTAATTCTTAATTGCATATCTATCCAAATTTAAAATTAAAATTACATATTTCTCCTCTTTAATAAAATGACTAATTACCCCTTTCAATATTAAAAGATCTTTTATGAGCTACACAAAAGAAGGGATTTTCATATTGCGATGCAAACGAACGACTCTTCGGTTCCTTCTTCCCTGGTGGTTCAAACGATTCCGGATACCAAGGTTTCAGATTGTGATTATCAGTTTTCTCCCCCAGCGATTCAATCAACGTTTTTAGATTGTAGATTCCAAGTTATCAGATCACCAAGAAGGGAATTTAATCAACTTTGGTGATACTGAAGCCTTTGGGGAATTTAATCAACTTTGGTGATACTGAAGCCTTTGGAATTTAATCAACTTTGCGAATTTAATCAATTAGATTGGCAAGCTGAAGCATTGGGTATAGAGTGAAAAAGTTTACTCTTTGACAAAGGCAAACGATGGTCGCTGTTTGGTTCAACATAAAACTAAGCGTGAAAAAAATTACACATTGTTAACAATCATATTTTTTAATTGTTTAATTCACTTATTGTCGATTTAGTTACATTTAAAACTAAGCAAGATGTTTTACAAGCTTACAAAGTAGAAGAATGGTATAGTTCGTTAACTACGGTGTTATATCATTCGGATATATGCTAACTAAATGTGCAAGTGATTTAAACTTTTTAAAATTTAGTTTTTTTTACATGTTTGACTTATAAGACCCCATAGTAACTTGGTGAAAATCCTTAAATAGCAAACAATAATTTATGATTGATAATTTTATTTGTTAGATTACATGGCTAGAGAAAGCTTATTCTATAGAAGGGTGAAATCGTGGAAGGAACATGAGCGTTTAATTAAATAATTCATTGGTTAAGAATAAGTAGTTATCAAATATAGAATTCATGTAACTAAAAATAAGTGTGGAAATGGCAAAACAGAAAATACCAATATTTTGACTCATAAATGTATTTCCTCTATGATTTTCAAACGGCTATAACTTTTCATACGATAATATTTCTTTTATAAAAATTACACCGTATTAACGAGCATTTAATTCTTTTTAATTTGAGTAAGCTATTGTTATAGTTTTATTAATTTTTAAAAATTTTGTTTAACAAGCTATAAGGTTACTTGATTGTATAACATTACGTGGTTACATTTCAGTACGTAATTACGTATTAGAACATAATCAATGAATAACTAAATCACCTACCATATGTGCAAGCATTACCAAATTCTCAATGTACCATTGCATCTAAAATCACATACCAAAATGATCAATGAATTAAATCATATACTAGATACTCAAATGTATACCTAAATCTAGAATTACGTACTATGTGTGCAGAAGCAGTAACAAATACCTAATGTAATAATGACGTACCATGTGTACAAAGCAATAACAAATGCTCAATGTAATACTATATCTATAATCACGTAACGACTTATATTACGGGTCTAATCACGTAATAGCATAAAAATGATTAAGTTTTCAGTATATGAATATATAATCACGTAATAAGCATAATTTTAGTAAAACATTATACAAAAAAATTATAATAACGTAATTACGTACTGACACATAATCACATGAAATTACAGTTGTTACATATGGTACGTAATTATAAATGTAGGGTCACATTGAGCATTTGTTGCGCTTGCACATATGGTACGTAATTACGTACTATAACATAATCACGTAACTTTCTAGCTTTTAAAGTAAACTCTTTAAAAAATGAAGAAAATTATAGCTACTCAAATTAAAGAAAATGAAATGCTCATTAAAAAACAGTGTAATTAAAAAAAATTACTATATGAAAAAATTATAAACTTTCAAAAAGCGAAAATAAAGCAGATTTAAAAACAATGACTATAATATTATTCCCTTCAATTGAAAAAAAAAACACTTGGGAAGCCTAAATTATCTTTTACCCTCTTCTACATGATCAAACCTCAATATAACTAAAGGCGAAAAGACATACAATAATGTTAAATCGATTCTTATTTTTAGAAGATATATTTTTCTTTATCTAGAATAGCAACAAGTTATATTTATTTGCCACTCGAAATTCTTTGATTTGCATCAACTAATAATGATGTATAAATTTTTATTGAGTAAATTGTCATTTTAATCCCTGGGTTTATTCTAAATTGCCATTTTAGTTGAAATAGTTTTTCTTTTTCCTCTGGGTCCTTGCATTTTCTATTTTTTTACCATTTTGATCACATTGTCTAACTCTATCCAAGAAGATCAGTTAACTCACACTAAATAATTTATTACTTGCCTTTTTCATCCAAAAACATTTTATCTCCTTTACTGATGCATGGTCGAAAACCGGTGTTCGTTTATCTTAAGGTTGTGTTTTTACATAGTTTTTAATTTCGAATAGCCTACTTTTAATTGGAAGTGTGTTTTGCAGGTCTAATTGAGTTTAAGGAGCTAATCGGGAGCTATACGGAACACCGGGACGGAAAACGGGTCAACCGGATCGAGGAATGGACAAAACAGAAAGTGAAAGATGCAGGTACCGTTGTCGACGCCCTCCTGGGCCATCGACGACGCCCTCAAGGCCCGTCGACGACGCCCCCCAGATATCCCCGTCGCCCAAAAAGTGTCGTAGGAAGTAGATCAGGCAGTCGTGAGAAAACAGCCACAACTAAGGGCCGACGCCGACGCCCTCTACTGATCCGTACCGCGAGTTTTGTTGTTTATTGGTTTGGGGACGGGATATAACACTTGTTTTAACCATTTTTAGGGGGTTACGCATTTCTTGAGCTTGAAATACCATCTAGGGGCCAAGAACACCCCAACCTTCAATTCTAATCCATCCATTTCATCCATCATCGGAATTGATCATTCATCATCTTAAACCCTAATCCACCACCACCTCCATCATCATCATCATCCAACCATCAATCCATTCACCATCACCACTCACCATAAACCCTAATCCTCATCAAAGCTTCATGATGTCAAAGTTCGAACTCTCATCATTCGGCGATCGTGTTCTGTTCACCATGAGCGGCTAGACTTTTTGGTTTCACCCCGGTGTAGGTTGTTGTAAGTTTCTAGGGTTAAACATTGTTTAAGTTTTAATTTGTGACAACTTGTGATTTGATTTTGAAACCTATGATAATAAATTTGCATTTGTATTGTATTACTGAATTACCGAATGAGTTATGAAATTTGACTTTGCGAAATGTTTATGTGCACTTATGCCTTGTCCACGTTAGAATTTACATGTTCTTTGTAACAAAGTACATTGCCATCCATCGTTTACGACGTTGATAACTCTTGGCACCTAAGCCACACAACACTAAATTCGTTAATCATATTTGCAAGTGAATTGAATCTAAAACGTGTAGAAACCCTAGGACTTCAACTACCGGGTGTGAACCTTGTTCTCCACTATTGTTTAAAACCTTTTAAGCGAAGTTTTGGTGCGATTATTTAAGTTTTCGTAGTTAATTAATTAGAAACAACTTTGTCGGTTCATTCCGATACTCTTTTAAACACACAAAAATTCAAATAAACAACATAGCAAGCTTCATAAAAGTGACAAACCGTTAAAATCAATCGTGTCTATCGCAAACCATAGACTCTTCGTGGTTCGACCCTGTACTACCACTAGCTCATAGTTAAGGGTAAATCAGGTATATAAATATTACCTTTGACCAGCGCGTGACACTCCGATCATTTACACATATAAATAATATAACAAAAATATTAATAAAACAATATATATATATATAATATTGTGTGTATATCAGAATATCCAACCACCACCACAACCAAAACCCACCAACATCGCCACATGCAACCACCACATTCCACCACCTTCACCATCGTCTCCACCCACCCCACGCCACCACCACCACCCACAGTCGTCTGGCAACTACAATGGTCACACATCATCGGCCAATGGTTCCCTTCACCAGAACAAGAAGAACATGGTGGAAGCGTTTAGATCTGATGATAATGATGATTGCGGTTTAAAGAAAGAGAGATGATGGTTTGTTTTGGTGGCAGTTAGTGGTGGTTGGTGTTGATGGTGTTGGTGGTTCTCTGATCTCTGATAGGTATGGGGGTTGATGTGGTGATGTCGGTTGGGATGGTGACTGATGGGGATGATCTCCTAGTGGCGCCGTGGTGTCGAGTCAGTTGGTGGCTGGTGGTGAAGAGGACTTAAATATGGTGACTCAGGTGGGTGACATTGCTGGAGGTTGGTGGTTGTAGGTGGTTACCGATGGTGTTTGTGGTGGGGATTATGGAGAGAGAAAGTAGGGCGTAGAGTTTTTCTGTGACGGATTAGAGTGGTGGTGAGTGGCGGAGATGAGTGACGACAGTGGAGGTGGGTAACCAGTGGTGGTTCTGGCTTTGGTGGAAGTTGCAGAGGAAAAGGGGGAAGAAAACTTTAAAGAGAGGTCAGAGAGAGAGTGTGCGGTGGGGTGAATTTTATAATATAAATATATATATATATATATATATATATATATATATATATATTTTAATAATTATTAGTAGTGTTATAAATATGTATTTAATATAAATGTAAAATGGATTTTGGATTAAAATAGCAAAAATAAAAAAAACATGTGTAATATGATCAAAATATCCCTCATCTAACTAAGATTTTTAGATAGAGTTAGAGTGTTAGACAAAAATAATAAGTATTACAAAAGTCAGAGACAAAAAAAAAAACTATCTTAACTAAATGAGAATTTGAGAAAAACTTTAAAGACTAAAATCACAACTTACTCCTTTTTATTTATTAGTTGTAATACATTCAAGTTAATTTCAAACAAGTTGTAATATATTACTTTAGCATATACCAAGGTAAACTTGATTTTGAAAGGAGTAGACACCAACCTATATTGTTATTATATTATATATAATAATACGAAAGAAAAAAGAAGTTTAACACTAACTGTTTTCTTTTAATATTCTTTTGTTATCCATTATCAAAACTGATGCTGCTTGGCTTTTATAATATTTTTTTTCTAGAAAATATATTATTTTACCACTATACTATAATTAATTTATTTTTATTTTTGTTATTTTTATATACGTTGTTATTTAAAATTTTGATTATGTTCTTAAAACGTGTGTATATTTATCTACGTCTTGATATATACTTTTTGTGAAACTAACTTTTTAACCTTTTATTTACCTCTCATCCTATGACGACATAGTGACAAACCAAAACGATATCGATAAAATTTTCTATGTGTAACGAACTGACACAATACCGAGCGTTTTACCGTCACATGGCGTGAAGAGTACGGAAAAATCGATACCCGCCGCAAAACATGGACTTGTTACAACCCTAGTTTACATAAAATACATACATAGTTAAAAGAAAATCAAATCAAATTATGTTGTTACGAGTATTAACCTTCACAAAAGGGTAATTAAGACACAACCATGTAGCAAATCATGACTCAACCAACACCTCTATACCCTTCAGTCTTTTTGCTTCAACCAATCACACACATCCACTTCATTTTTTAATCAAAACTATCTTAACACTACCCTAATCACTTGACACCTTGCCTTAACTACCCTAATACTTTTGCAACATTCAACGGTTATCTCCACACAACCAACCACCTTTACCACTTCAGTTACATGTCCCTGAGGACTATACCCGTCCACACCTACCCGCATGCTCAGCGGCGGTGTGCTCAACATACCCACTAACAAAAAGGTTGGTAGATATTCAGCCATTCATTTTGTCTTAGTTTGAATGAGAAAAAATAACATGTTATTAATTCGATTTTTTTACTGTTTAATAGCATAAAACAACAAACTAGAATACTAAATAAAATACTAGTTATATGAGTTAGGATCCTATACGAACCTTGTTTTGTTTAAAACAGTAATAACTGATCTTGAATGTTGATTAATGAATGGTTAAGATTGATTAAACATCATTACTAACAATAACTATCTACACTATATTATAATACATGAGGGATGGGTATTTTAAGATAGCTAAAAAATAAAAACTTTTTTCTTCTTAATTTATAGATACACCTCTACAATGAGGGTAAATTGGTCTTTTAAAGACTAATTATATTTTAGCCCCTCATTTTATTACAATTAAATTCCTAAATTTTAACAAAATTATAGATAATTTGTTAGACTTTTCCCCCCGTCACAACAAATTTATAATTTTTTACATATTCTTACCATATCTTATAAACTATAATGTTTTAAAAAATCCAGAGGCATCATGACGACCTACTCATTTTTGTTGACGTTTCAATAGTTGTCTTGGTCAGTATTGACGTGCGCATTAAAATGTATAGGTAGATGATACATTACGTACAAGTTATTAAAACAATGTGTCCTATCACACTTCAACATGCTCGAGACTCTCTATGTTGTTATCATTATTATTCATAATATTGTTTTGTAATATTATCTATCTATACTATATTGTAACTCATGAGAGAGGGACATTTTAAAATACCTAAAAATAAGAACTTTTTCTCATTAATGCATAAGATACAACCCTAAAATAAGGGTAAATTAGTGCTTTAAACACTAATTACACTTTAATCTCTTAGTTTTAACAAAATTATCGATAATTAGTTATTAGTTACACTATTCTCCCTGCTCTACAAAACTATAATTCTTTTATTTATTCCTATTATATCTTTTAGACTTTGTTGTTTTAAAAACCATTCAAAGTTACTATGACGACTGGTGTGGATCAAAATGTAGAAATAAATAGTGTCTAAGCGTATAAGTGATTACTGCTATACATAACTAGATTGTTTAGTTTGGAGAACTAAAATCCTATTACATAATTTACAGGTTATCAATCACAAACTATAATCTTTTAAAGCTAAATCAATAATCTCATTTCAAACTCTTAGGAATTAAAAGTTGAGTGTCGTTAAAGAAAAAAAAACAATGCAATCATCTGAGTTTTCAAAATCATCAATTTTCTTAAAAAAGTAATCACGAATGTGTGGTATCTAAATAAAATATAGCTGGCAAAGTTATTTGAATTTCCAATTATTAAAAAGGAATATTGGATTTAAATAACCTTAATTTTTATCAAGTGTACAATAACACTCTCAACTTTCGATTTGTACACCAACACTCTCAACTTTTAACTTATTAGCCGATAACACTCTCTAACTAACTAAGCTCGAAGCCAGTTAGCTGCCACGTCATTAAAAATGCCATGTCAGGTGACACATTAGCTGCCATGTCATCAAAAATGCCACATCACCTGCCATGTCATCAAAAATGCCATATTAGCTGTCACATCATACGCCATGTCAGCAAAAACTAATTGGGTTAAGGTTCAGTTAGTTAGGAAGTGTTATCGGCCAATAAGTTGAAGGTTGGAAGTGCTGGTGTACAAATCAAAAGTTAGAAGTGTTCAACCATTTAATAAAAGTTAGGGTTATTTAAATTCAATATCCCTATTAAAAAATTTATTAAAAGATTTCATCCTCACATAAACAATATTCAATAGATAATAATACTTAATAATGTATTGTGTGAGAAAATTAATTTAAAAAACCAACTACTAAAAATTAAATTGGTTTCCCTTTTGTTAGTTCCTTTTCATGTCCTACCATGCAAGGAGAAATAACTAGACGCATTCTCATACCTTCCTAACCTTTTCCCATTCAATCATAAGTGATGTGTCTATTAGATATGGGGCCGTGTGAAGTTTCTGTTTCAATTATAAATAGGAGTGCTTGATTCCATTTCAATTCATCACTTGGCAAACCACTTCTCTTACACCTGCTACCACTCCACCACCACAATATCACCATCATCCACCACATTCATCCATCATGCATCTTTAGAGTGTGTGTAGTAGTCTCGGGATCCAAGATTGATCGTAAGAGTTTTTGTCAAACAAAGTTCATGCTTGGTGAATCTCTTGGTGAAAACAAGTTATTTATGTATTACTTTTGATTTCCAAGCTTTGATTAAATTTTAATTGAGTTTGTATTAGTGACTTTAATATCTAGTTTTTTATATCGAAAGTGAACTTTATTCTATCATCTTTTCATGTTTTGTTGATTCACTCATTCGTGTCTTTACAGTCTATACAAAGCGCGTTTGCTGCCTGGAAGGGGGTTAGAAGGGTGGTATGGGTAAAGCTTTTGCCTCATTCAGTGTATAGATTCTGCGAGGACTTGATTCAAGCTTATTAGGACTTCCTTTGAGGAATATCGGGGGAAGTAAGAATGACTTGAATCACATATAAATAAACTACTATTAAAACTTTAGACCGGCCTTGCGGACTGTATCCCTGCTGACTTAGACCAATATGGCTGAGGGTAGCATTGCCTTCAAAAGAGGGACAAGCCACATTTTGCATTAATAACTTTCTTAATTATCTTTCAATATTCCGGTCTTGTATGACTGTATCCCTACTGACTCAGAGCAATATGGCTGAGGGTAGTGTTGCCTCCAAAAGAGGGACATGCCACTTTAACTAATATAATCTTTTAGAAAACCCAAAGTGCGGAAATCATCAAAGGATACATAAATGACGAGTCGGAACCAAGTGATTATATCTTGTCTATGTGTTTCTTTTATTACTTTAGTTTATTTCTTTAGTTTAATTATTATAAATCTTTTCAAAAATTTGATTAGATTAGACGTTGATGATATTCTGGCACTAAAAGCTCTTGTGTCCTTGGACAACCTCGGTATTTTACCATCACTATACTATGCCAAAGATTGGTGCACTTACCCTAGCGTGTTGTAGAGAGTGATAGTGTTATATTATGTTTTATGAACTTAAAGCTTGATTAAAGGGTGAAAGTACTTAAAATATATCTAAAAATTATACGCACTCAACATCACGTCAAGCTTTTAGCGTCGTTGCTAGGGACCCAAGGATTTTCAGAAAGTTTAAAATCGGCGGCCTAATCATTTTTATGCTTTTCTAATTTTTATTTTTAAGTTTTTCTTCTTTTTCTCCAATTTTCTACTTTCTACAGGAATAACACAGGGCCATCTTTGATCAACACATGGCCATGTCAGACATACAGTACTGAATGAATCTGTTTTCCGGTGACTTGAATATAGACACGGGGCCATGTTACAAGAGCACGGGGCCGTGTCAAACCTCTAATATCTGGAATATAGAACAGGGCCACATAGATATGGGGCCGTGCTATTCTTCTAATCAGCAATTTTATGTTTTTGTTCATAGAAAGTCATGCCATTCTGCATAATTCATAGAGAATAAAACCTAGTGCATGGCCTCCACCTCCGACAAAGACATAAACGTGACACTAGAAGAAGCTGAGCACTTTTTAAGAAAAAGACTTTAAGCTGAAAACCGATAAAAAGCCTCGAGCCAAAACCCGCCTATGGCGGATCAATGAACTCTCATGGATTACCTATGGCCTACGGTCAGTAATCTTGGAGCCGCTATTAATCCTCCTAATGCCGATGCCAACAACTTTGAGCTTCGACCACACCTCATCCAAATGCTCCAAAATTCCGCCACCTTTCACGCCCTGCCCGATTAAGATCCCCACTGACATATTACAAACTTTTTGGAAATATGTGACACCTTCTGGATCAACGGAGCCTCCAACGATGCTATCCGGCTCCGTATGTTCCCATTTTCCCGCAAATACCGAGAAAAATCTTGGCTAAACACCCTCCCAAGTGGGTCCGTGCATACTTGGGATGAATTTTCCCAAAACTTTCTCTACAAATATTTCCCTATGCTAAAACCGCCAAACTCATGACCGAAATTAATTCATATTCTCAAGACAACGGGGAATCTTTGTACGGAACATGGGAAAAGTTCAAGGAGTTATTAAGGAAATGCCCACACCATGGTCTTGATTGTTGGCAACCAATGTTCATTTTCTAACTTTGGGGAATCCCTGGAAATCAACAACCTGAGGAAATTTATAATTAAATAGAGGAAATTGCTCAAAATAGATTTCAATGGCACACTTCTAGGGGTTCAAAATCCATAGCCCCAGGTGCCCATAAGGTGGATGAAACCACCTCTTTAGAAGCCTATAAGGTGGATGCCTTAAATACAAAAATAAAAAAAAACTGGAATTAAATAAAACAGTTTCGGTTATGGATTGTGAAGGGTGTGGTGGACCACATGAAAACTAGAGTTGTATGAAAAATTTCGAAACCAAACGGAGGCGGTAAATTACCTCAATAACCATCCACGACCGCCGGGAGCCCCAAGCAACACCTTCATCCCCGGGTGGCGAAATCATCCCAACTTTGGTTGAAGGGAAACAGGAGGTAATAACCAACAAAATCAAAACCAACGATCTAACTTTCAACAAAAACCCCGAAATGAGCAAAAAGGTTTCCAAGCACAACAACAACGAGGAAGAGAATGACTTGAGGATCTCATCACTCATCTTTTCTCCGAACCCGACAAAAGGTATTCGTAAAGGTTCCTACAAACTGAAGCCGAAATTAGGAACCAACGGGCTAGTATGCAAAACGTTGAAAAACAAGTAAGCCAACTTGCCTATATTTCTATGAAAGACGACAAGGAGCCTTTCCTAGTAACACCGAACCAAACCAAATGCCCAAGGAAACGTCATCAGTTTAAGAAGCCGGAAGGTAGGACCCGATAATGAGCCAATCATACCCTAAACCACTACAGAACCAAACACACCTATACCCAACAACCAAGAAATTACTCAACCCCAAAACACCAAAACAACCAAACCACCACCAGTCCCCTACCCCGGTCGTTTACTTCGCCAAAAGACCGACAAGCAATTCACTGAGTTCATAAGCTTACTTAACTTCCTTTCGTTGAAGCCTTCACACAAATGCCAAAATACTCCAAATCCTTGAGAGAATTTCTCACTCACAAAAGGAAGATTGAATCGATCCAACAAGTCAACTAAGTGAAGAATGTTCGGTGGCGCTTCTCACAAACTTCCCCAAAAGAAGTTTGATCCCGGAAGCTTTACCATTCCCTGCTCTATTAGGGCACCACCAATAAGCAAAGAACTTGCCGACCTAAGGGCTGGCATCAACCTAACGCCCGCCTCCATGTTCAATCAACTTGGAGTAGGGAAGCCACATCCTACAAAGATGAGCATCCAACTTGCGGATACGTTGGTAAAATACCCTCAAGGTGTCGTGGAAAATCTCTTGGTCAAGATCGGGGAATTTGTTTTCCCGACCGACTTTGTAATCATTGATAAGGAAGAAGACAACAAGATTCCACTCATATTAGGAAGGCCATTCCTTGCCACTGTACGGGCCATGGTGGATATGAGTGACGGAAAGCTAACATTGAGGGTAGGTGACAAGGAAATGAAGTATGAAGTGGGACAACGCGTGGAGATGATCCGGTCAACTACATCAAAGCAATAGACTCGAGCCTAGACGAAGCTCTCAGCCGGCGTAACTTAGGATGCGAGTCATCCCACTTGGGTAACATTTGACCGACTTTGGGTCTAGCTAAAGACCCTTATAAATGTGGCGCACCATGGAGGCATTCCATGGACTATCCAATAATTAAGTAGTTTAAATCTTAGTATAACCTTTAGTTAATGTTTTTTCTAGTTTTCTCTTTGTAGGAATATACACTCAACAGAAGGATGAAAATGGCCAAAGGACATTGAAACAGCACCTTATACACGTAAACAGACACATCCCGAAGCAAAATCTTCAAAACACTAAATGTAGCACGGTGCCGTGTAAGGTAAGCACGTCCCCGTGCCTCAAGTCTACAACAAATAATTTTGATTCTAGAATTTTTGACACGCCCTCATGTCCGGTATCTAATTTTTGAAACATTTGTTGTTTTTAACTCATATTTACACATTAAATCAAATTTAATCAATTTTAGACACATTGTTAAGTGTGTGTGTGGGGGGGGGGGGGGGAGACTTGAATTTGTTTCTCCTAAATCAAACCTTACACAAAACTCTACTTGGAACCGCTAAAACACACCAAATCTTTTTCAAAAATAAAAAAATACTTTTGTTTTGTCTTGTTTTTAGTTTAAGTTAGAAACCAAATTTTAAAAAGTTAAAGTTTTTACAAATTTACAACCGAATAATGCGTGATAAAAAGAACCATATAAGAAAACTTTATAAAAAGGCATGACAATTCTTTTTAAAATTTGATTGTATATATAATTTCACACTTTTACCTCTATCCCACAAAATGTGTATTTTGAGCCTTTACCGAGCATTCAATATCATATCTTTACTAAATGCTCACTTTTCATTTCTTGTGTGAATAGCTCGTACGATTCTTACGAATCTAGAACTTGATAAGACAATACATTCCCGGTTCTTACCAATTAATCCAAGTAAGTACATGATTAAGTCAATAGGATTATAAACATTTTTCGTTTTCAATCTTATTTTCTATTTATCTGCCAACGAAAAACAAAATTTTCCCCACAAAATTTTCCCCTAGTTAACCCTTTTGAGCCTAAAAATTTTCACTTCAAAACCCACAAAATTTCATTTAGCATAAATCATCCATCACCCAAAACCATTTTTTATTTTTACATACTTTTATTTTAGTAAAATTCGTTTCTTTTGAAATATATATAAAACGATGTGACTTAGTTATCTTGTGAATATTTATTCAAAAAAACAAAAAAAATCTCTAGTTGCTTTAAATAAAATAAGCAAAATTATTGTTTATAAGCCTTTAGTTTGTATCTAAGTCACAAATAAATAAATTTTCAAATGAAAACGAACATTTTACGCTTTTAGCAACTTTTCAAATAAAAATACCTTACCCTAACCAAACCCTACCTTTGTAAAGTACTCTTGATATTTACAAAGATTATGTTAAAAGAGATAAGGTTTGATTATTTGTCAAACATATAGTAGGAGTAAGTTCCATACCAATATCGAGCATTTCACTTATACATTTTCGGTCGAGTGTTGAGTGATAACTTGTGAGATATGTGAATTTATATATAGCTAAATGAAATTTTATAAAGGCATGTTATGACCAAAAATATTTATTTTTTTTAAAATAGTTCTAAATAAATCATGTCGAATAAGATTGTAAAT
This sequence comes from Scalesia atractyloides, assembly GCA_947069175.1. Taxonomy (NCBI): domain Eukaryota; kingdom Viridiplantae; phylum Streptophyta; class Magnoliopsida; order Asterales; family Asteraceae; genus Scalesia; species Scalesia atractyloides. The sequence continues at coordinate 46,590,288 of CAMTDV010000003.1, read as the reverse complement.
AAAAAAAACAAGAATAAAAAGAAACCAGACCCGAAAACTTCTCTTCTATCTATTCCATTTTGGTGTGTAAGCAATATTAAAGAGCTTTGCTTGAGGACAAACAAAGATTCAAGTGTGGGGGTATTTGATATGCACCAAATGAAACATATAAATTATATCAAATAAGGTATGAAATTAATCATTTTTAATACTAATGTTGGAAAAAATGTGTTTCTTTGTATATTTTTTTTGAGGATTAAAAGAGCTTAAATATACAAAAAGAAAAAATTAACAGCAAAACCAACAAAAATACAAAAGAATATGCCAACTTTCAGAGCTTCACCCAAAGACAAAAAACAACGAATCAGAAGACAAGCACAGGTCGTGCCTGCCGGGCATAGGCCATGCCCCACTCAAGATTCCAGGAAGAAGAGGACAAACAAAAGCAGAAAACAGACACGGGGCCGTATCCCATGGACACGAGCCATGGTCAACTTCCAGATATGCAAATCTTGGATAGTTAGTAAGTACAATGGCCATGGGGTCGTGCCGTTGACACACGAGGCAGTGCAAACATCTGAACTGACAAGCTCATTAAATGAAGACAGAGAAAAATGATAACATGGGGTCGTGCCCACCAGACAAGGGGCCGTGTGAAGCTTCTGTTTCAGCTATAAATAGGGGTGTTTGGTTCCATTCAAATCCATCTCTTGGCAAACCACTTTTCTCAGACCTACACCACTCCACAACCACAATACCATCATCATCATCCACACATTCATCTATCATCAATCTTTAGAGTGTGTGTAGTAGTCTCGGCATCCAAGATTGATCGTAAGACATGCTTGGCTAATCTCTTACATCACTTGGTGAAGACAAGTTATTTATGTATTACTTTTGATTTCCAAGCTTTAGTTAACTTTTTAATTGGGTTTGTAAATATCTTACCATCACTATACTACACCAACGATGGGTGGACTTGCCTTAACGTGTTGTTGAGAGTGATAGTGTTATATCGTATTTTATAAATTTAAACTTAAATAAAGGATGAAAAGTACTTAAAATATATCTAAAAAGTATAAACACTCAACATCACGTCACTACAAAGAGACCGACGGCTCTACTGCAAAGAGACCGACGGCTCTATGACTCAAGGTAACGTCGTACTCCCTTATTTTTATTCGTTGTCACCACTTTCCAGATCGTTTAAATATCTCATTTCATCTGTTTTCCAATTGACAATTTTTGTGTTCGTTCTTTAATTCGTTGGTCACCATTGGTGCGATAGTAGCGGAGATTTTCGATCACCCAACCCAGTTCACGCTTATACTTTCAGTCAACAGCCATGCTTACAATTTATTTACTCGCAACAACTTCATTCAGGTATTTTATCAAGCTTTGTATGTTTGGTGATTTACAAAATACATAAGAATACACCTTCTGGGTTAATGAATAAGAAAAACAAAGATTGAAATGATGAGTTAGTACCATTCACTGTTGGAGAAATTAGTTTAGGCGGTCGATTAATCGGCGCCTAGGCGGTAATCGGAGGTCCATCGCCCATAAATTGCCAAATCGGTCAAACTCGTAAAAATCGGTCAAAAGTCGCTTTAAATCGGGCCTAGTCGGTTAAGTATGAGGTCAAAACTGGATCAAAATGAGTTGAAATCGGAACAATACAGTAAAATTAGAACCTAAATCTGATATGCACTTGTCTCCATTGTGCAAAATTGAACAACATTGAAGAATTAATAACCAGAAGAAGAGAATTGGTTATAGAGTATGTTGTTTCTTGTTGTGTTTGATGAAAACGATGGAGATGAGGAAGAGGCGGCTTATGATGAACATGGGTGGGTATTAGGTTATATTAAGTTTGGGTATTTTGATATTTAGCCCCCTCTATCTTTCACTGGTATACATATGGTTCCTAAACTTGTAAAATTATATATAAAAAGTATAAAGTTTACTACATATTTATAAAAAATTGTAAATTTAGATATAAAAGTCCAATCTGATTAATCCCTAGACGGTACCTCACCGTCCGACTAACGCCTAGCAATCTCTACAACAGTGATACCATTGTGTGTGATTTTTCTATGTAAAGTAGTGATACAATTATGTGATCTTTAATTTGGAAAACAGGTATGTTACTTTCATTCCTATGGTTGAAAATCTAAATCAGACAGATGTTATTCCCTGCTACAACAATGTTGGTTGCAAATCTACACGGCTTAAAAGAAATAAAAATCTTAGTTTTCCATGTATACATAATTGTAGGTGAAGGCACTAAAAAAGGAGCAACTGACATTTACAAGATGATTATTTGTTTAACAATCATTTTTGTTTTCAGTTGGTTTTTTAACTCCAAAGCCTATAGTGTATGAAAATATGTTAGTTTAGTGTAGTAACGGATATAGAAAATCATTTTGAGGGCAACGTTTAAAATCGAAAAACTTTAAATTTTTTCCAAAATTTACACTACCGTCCGAGCGTAAAAAGATAGCAAGCGCAACCCATATTTACAAGCTATATCCTCCCGGTTTATTGTTTATGGAATGAAGTTTAAAGGCACCGCCTTCCTGTGGCAATAATTGGGATCCCTAAAACAACTAACAATGACATTGGTGTAAGTTCTTTGATCCCTTTTTATATCTTATAGGTCCTTTATAGTGGGTTAACACCAAAATTGTGTGACAATTTGTGTCACGGGGTATGGCAGGATAGGTATTGCGTCAAAACGGTTGATTTTGTAAATGAAAGTATGTTTTTTAAATTTGTATTGACTTTTTTGTTGGAATAACAGATCAAATTTGGATTGATGATTCGCCAGATTCATTTTTCTAATGTGGATCTATTACTCTCTATGTTCATATCTTATCAAGGGCGCATTGGTGCCTTGTTGGTGATGCTTATGGAGCTTATGGTTGCTATTCTCCAGAACGTAGTGTTAGTTTTGAGCAAGTATGTGCTACAGCATTTTTCAAAGGTGGTAGATGAATCGTTTGAAAATGTTGGGTGATGAGTAAAATTGGGTCGGTTTGTACATGTCAAAACAGTACGGGTTGCTTCCCAACTTCTAATAAATTTTTCTTAAGTAGTTAATGTGTGAAATATGAGCACAAAACTATATTATTATGCCATAACTTATTAGTGTTTACTGTTTTATAATTAAAGAAGTGTTGGGACCTTTTCTAAAGGTCAATGATGGTTTCTTTGTTGTATAGGTTTTAGGTCGGCTGATATTTGTCTTAAGTTGCTAATGCAGTACCAAGTTTATGAAGGTGTGTGGAGTAAACCAAGCCTCATATTTTAACCCTGTTTCTTTTTCATTCCCAATAAAATAGTTGTAGCTTGAAGCTAGCCTCTAATTGCCTAAACTAGAAAAGTAGCACCGAATCCGTGTTATGACCCACCTTACTTGTTTTCTACAGGAAGACAACCGAACTCGAAAATAATATCCTGACACTATTTACCAAGCTTTTTTTTTTCTTGACTTCCAAAGAACCTATGCCTTGATCAAATTCCAAACCTTTGACATTTTGTAGTGTTCACTGTTTTATTGCATTATGTGAAGATATTATGGTCCTTTTGACCTCATAATAGGCTCTTACAAAAGCTAATCTGCTTAGTTCTTTTGAAATTGATTTCTAGCTCGTTGTGTGTTGTATATCTAAATATTTATAGCAGTTAGCAAGTAGAAAGAGAGAATTGATAATTCAAAGCTGGTTTACTTATTTTTTCTTTAAATCAGTGATATTTCATGATACTTGGCCATGCAATTACGTGATTTAGATATTTTCACTCATTCATAGTTTTTACCTCAGTGTTAACGCTTAACCCATGCTTACCCTTTCCATCATTCCTTGATCTACGTCTTGACAAACTGTATTAGCATAAATCTACACTTGTAATGGTACCCATCCGCATCACGTGGGCACTCCACTAGTACTATTTAATGAGAATCAAGGGTGTTTTAGTCATTTTCTTATTTTCTATTAACTACTAGTTCCACCTGGTTTTTAAAACTAAAATAACTTTTATATACTTTGGTATTTTATTAAAAAAACAATGCCATAAAATCAGGCATTTTTTTCATCCTTAATATAAGTATAATATTGTTATACTTTTAAAAAAATTACATTTTTTTTAAAAAGTTGTAAAACAGTGTTTTGTAATTGTGTTAATAAGTATAACCAACACATATATAAGCAAGACATGAATATGTATAATTAACACATACCTATATAATTACAACCAACACATGCGTACACGATTATAACCAGTTCATAGTTTATATAAGCAACACATGAATTTTATAACCAACATATATGTATATAACCATAACCAACACATATACAAGTAACTCATGAATTTGTATAATCAGCACATGAGTTTTGAAACTCCTTCCATAATTGTAGAAATTTTTAGAAACCAACTGATGTGCTAAAAGTAGTTTAATAAAAACAAACTAAATTAACCAATCTAGACACTAAGTAATACTCTAGACTCTCTAAAACTCGACTAAATTACTAACTGTCAATTGAATCGATCGACTCTAGTAAAGCTATGTAAGTCCGGTATCGAACCCACGAGACTCTATTTAACTACGCTAATTACCCTATCTAGACTGACACTGACACGACACTAACCATTTTTATATTTGTTGGGGGGGGGGGGGTCTAAATATCTAAAAAGTGGCAAATTAATAAAACTATTTTACTAGATTAACTAGAACACGATCAGAATGAAGGTTGAATTCAGTAATGATAAAGAACTAACTCACTATCGTATGGTTTTCTATCAGAAACTAATGTGATATGAAACCGGGATCTTTAAGTGCTAAACCCTAAAAGAAACCGAATAGGGCCCCCAACCATTCTCAGGAAGAAACCTATGGAACTCTATAGAATTGTTACAAATATCTGTTAGCTAGACGCTAGACTCCCCTACGGTTGTCTAACTTTCTAGAAAAGTACCCTAATGCGACAAACTACCTCATGGTGGTAAATCTAAGGCAACTAAGGACTTGATTTGGTTTAATAGACAAGGTAACGGCAAGGCAACTAAAACCGGTTTTTTAAGAAACCTAATCCTAGCATTTTGCTAACCTGAGTCTATTAATAACCTAGCACACCGTACTAAAGTTAGTAGAATAACAAAACCGAACTAAAGATTGAATACTGTTTCTAAGGTTTATTGGCTAATTCACCAAATGATTACACAAACCGCTAGGACCCGATAATCAACACAAATTTATTATATGAAAGACATTCAACAAGATTTATGTGAAACAAGTAAACAATCAATAATCAAGTAAAGATACGCAAACACTCCAAATCAAGAAACCAAAGTTTATTACTTTTCAAAGAAGATCCATAAACACAATTGAAACCGATAAAAGTGTTCATCCTAACCTAGATAGTTTAAAGTATTTAGCCAGGATACATGGTTTCAACAATTAAAACAAAGATCATAACATGAGAATTCATTGGACAAAAAGTAAGAAGACTAACAACAAAGTAAACCGGGAGACAAAACCCGTTAAATCTTTGATCCTTCGTCTTCCAGCTCCTACCAAATGACTCTTGTGCTCCGAAAGCTTCAAAACCGCGCTAAACTTGCTGCAGATTTCGTCCAACATCAACCAAAGTCGTAACTAGGTTTGATTTGCATGAATGAGATGTTTATATATGGTTTCAGCAACAATCTAGCATGAATTACAACTCTACCGCGGTAACTACCCCCGTCGCGTTATGCGACGAGTATTCTCTTTTGCCTACGGTAGCGCGGCGCTTTTTTATTTCCAGAAATCAGTATTTTATTGCTAGACGTTACGCAAAACCCTATCTCTTCCATCTTCGCGTAGCACGACGGGGTCAATTTTCAAGATTCTTGATTTTCATTCCTGTTCAGCTCGACTCGCCCGATTCTTGCTGCTAGCTCTTTTCCAGCCAATTTTAAGCGTTTTCTTCACTTTTCAGCAACCGTGGCCTGTAAACAAACAAACTATCAAAAGAAACTATATCTACCTAAACATCAAACTAAACGAATACGAAAATCTACAAACTATACACGATAAATCAATGTATTTTGCAATACATAAATATCCCCACGCTTACTCTTTTTTCGTCCCCGAAAAAACATTATGCAAACGGAATCATAGTCGAAATAAATGCACGGGTTTAAAAGCTTAGATTACTTATTAACATCGAAACTTGTGTTAACCGCGATTGCAAGTATACGTGTCCACTTAAACCTAAACCCGGTTCCAAGCCCTTATCATGCAATTTAAGTTCAAGTTCGGTCAACTTACCTAGAGTCTCACACTAAAAGCCGCAGTTTCACCTATCCCAACTCAAGCTGATGAAACAAAGGAGCGAATCAATGACCAATTTCCTTACTGTTTTATACCAAAATCAAACGAATTTAACATCAATTTTTTCACTATTTTTTTTCGTTTTCTTCTTTAAGCACTAGACTTTTTGCATACCTAACCTAGAGATTGTCTCAACTAGAGTCACCATCTCCGGAAGCGACAACGTGAGCGTCGGTATTTTTGCATTTTTTCTTAACTTAACCTAGTGGGATTGTCGGTCAGAGTCACCATCCCCAAGTAAGATTCCATAGGCCTTGTCTTTTATTTCAATCTAGCTCATTTTATTATATTTTTTTCCATTTTGATAAAAAAATCTAATAATTTTAGCTCATAACGGCATTCCTTACACTATTTTTGGCGGTTTCGGCTTCCCACTTTTCCTAGATAAGCACCCACTAGCAAACCGACAATTAAGGTATATTAATATCAAAGGAACCTTGAAACGGGATCGAGCCTACTCACACATCCCAAGCTAGACACAAGTTCAACCTTATTATTCTTATTATTTTTATTATTATTATTATTATTATTATTATTATTATTATTATTATTATTGTTATTATTATTATTATTATTATTATTATTATTATTATTATTATTATTATTATTATTCGAAACCCGAACGTAGCTAACTTTTCTATCATTTTCCGTCTTTATTTGCAAACTTCGAAAACAAGAGACATTTTCAATTTTTTTTTCAGTTTTTTGGATTTTTGGATTTTCTTTATTTTTTTTTTTGTATTTTTCAAATTTTATTGACTCAATTTGCATTGTCCCTAATGCAAGGATGAAAACACGACTTAATACTAACAAAACTACGACGAATAATAAATACTAAATAAAATATACAAGTGAAATGACTTAGCTGATATGCGAGACTATCAATGTGCCAGTTAATTCCACTTATACCTTCCAATCCGAACACGCTCAGCAAACAATTCCTAACTCTCACACGTGAACGAAAGCGGCAAAAATACACCATACCTCTCAAATCACAAATATACTCAAAATGCATAATATAGATGGATGTTAGTGTCTAAAACAACATCACAAGCAAACATCACCAACCTACCCAACCCTACCAACCAGTTTAAAGTATGCAAAATATTAGTACACACCAAATGAGGATAAAAACAACATAAAAGAAAAATAAAGTAAAAGATACTCCGAAAAGCTCTAGTTATCATCCTTGATCCCCACACTAATCATCACTATCTTCACTCTCCTCCTCTTCTTCTTTGTCACTCTTTTCGTCATTACCACCTTGCCCATATACCTGAAACTTAGGTGTCGGATCCATATGACTTTACTATCCGAACCAGATCCATAACCAACAGGCTGACTTGAACCACCCACACCACTCGAACTAAACTGACCTAGCATCGGAAACTGACCCGGATCTACACATGGCTGAAAGAAATTAGGAACTCCTATGCTCATACGGGTCATAATAGGCCTCAATGCATCATCCTAGCGGTTTTGTCTAGTGTTTATCATCCCGAAACCCTGATCCATCCAATTGTAAAGTGACTCCAAATTAAGCGGATCGGGTGGTGGCTGACGACGGGAATACTGTGGTGCCAGAATCTCCTGCCTTAAATGAGGTCTCTACTTACGAGTCGGGTAAATACCCTGCATGACATCATGAGCTGGGTGTGCCTCAGGTGGCTAAACTTGAGGTCCCTGCCTAACCCCGTCCCACATAACCAGATCGATCAATGTAAGAATACCTGCAGCTGAAGATCCCTCCAAGAACTTCGAAGTCAGGCCCCCAGTCAAATTCTGACGATTATACTTTTCAAACACCCCTAATTTCTCAGCTAGCCTAGTAATGTATGGACCCATGTCTAGAGCAGCTCTGTGACCCCCTCTACGTGCACGGTTAAAAGACCACGCCAACACATTTGCCATATTCATATCCGACCCTGCATCAAACACATCAGAATGAACAAGTCCGTCCAATTGGCCTTGTTCTCACCAGATTTTCCTACCAACCAAAGTGGTAGAAAACACTTTTAGCACATATCTCAGAATAGGGTCCTTAACCGACGTAATTAAGTTCGTACCGGCGAATGGAAGATCAGCGATGGTGGCCCAAAAACTAGCGAACTCAGCACTGCCCAAACTCAACTCCCTCGGAGTCATATACGCACCCCTCAAACTAGTTAGAAACTCCGGGGTCACTACCTCCTCCGGTGTATAAAATCCACTAGCTACCGCAAATTGAGGAATGGACATCTCATCTACCATCCTCCCTATACTGAATGAAACAACATCATCCTCAACACACCTTCCTTATGCTGGTAGGTGGAGTGAAATTCTACCACTAACTCTTCATACTGCATCCAATAACAGTCTACCATATCCCTAACTTTACAAGCTAACAATGCTCAACCCTTTCTCTCTCTCACATAACACTTAGCCAATCCTAGTCTATCATCCTATGCTTAAACACTTATCTATTGATAATTTTCTGTAACTTTTGCCATTCCTTTGAATTAATCTCGAACTGTAGAATTGGATGATCCCGTAATCATGGAACTCAGACTAACGGTATTTGTTCCTGAACCTCATATCTAATACGTCTGCGCCTCGGGTTAGGAACAACAGCTTGCGGATCCGAGACCCCACGTGGGCGTTGTGGTGGCCCTCTACGTCTTTTGCCCCTGGCCCCACTTCTACTACCTGCACCTTACATATCTGCAAAACAATGTTAACACAAAGAGAAACATGCAGCAAGTCAGTAATCACAAACTATTTTTGGTATTTTTAATTTTTAAAATTTTTTTGTTTTTTAAAATTTTTTTTTCTCAAAATGGAAACAACCGTATAGCATTACATTCGCAGCTGAATTCAAAAATAAAATTGAATAGAAAATTTGAGCTACCTTTTACAAAAGCATAGGTCATAAACAACTTCGCCCAAATGGAGATTGAGCGGGCAAAGTGTTTTGTACTCGTACATGCATATAAGTAAACCCAAGACCAAGCTACAACTAAAACCAAACCCGACTTAAAACACAAGATTCAATGTACACTACCTCCTCCCGGCACTTTAAATGTCCCAATTAAGAGCCAAGTGCCTACCAAAAACGGACATTAAGTCCAAACTTGCGTAAAGATTGAAGCTTTGTGTTGAAAGCAGAATTTAAGTTGAAAAATTTCGCTTAATTATAGGAGGTTTTGACCGGTTACCTTCAAAACGCAAATTTGGAGCATTATGTTAATGTAGCATAAATCATTCAGTTCCATATCCAAAACACACCCAAACTAGGCCTCCCACAACCATTAAACACTAAACACTCTACTAAACCAAGACTCGAAACTAACCCGAGGAAAACAGACACCTAAACATGCAATACTAACCTCAAACTACCAAGAACGAATAATATACAGAAAATGTACAAGACAACATACCAGATTCATGAAGAACTAGAGATAAATTTCAACTTTTTTGATCTGAAGGTAAAGTCCGTGTTTTGATTGAATGTGTGGTGAAATGGGTAGAATTGATGGTTTATAGTGGTGGGGAAGTGAAATAGGTGATGTGGGTTGAAAATGGGAGAAGAATGGTGAAGTTTGGTGGTGGTTATGGTGGAAATTGGTGAATTTCGGCTGGGATTCGCGTTCTAGGGTTTGGGGATGATTTAGGGAAGAAAGGGAAAGGGGAAAGGTATAGACGGACATGGAGAGCGTCACGTTATGCAAAGGGTGTAAGGGAGGGGCTACACGTAACGTCTGCCCTTGATTAACTTTGGCAGGCATTTCAAGGGGGTGTCGCGTTACGCGAAGCCCTTGAGGTTTAGGGGCCGCGTGATGCAGCGTGTAGTTTGTCAGGCAAAGGTTCATAATGGGCTTGGTGTTATGCGAAGGCTATGAGGGTTGAGTGTTCACGCAACGTCTAGGTCCTATTTTAACAGAAAGTTTCGTAATTTGAAGCCTTCCATGCATTGGAAAAAGTTTTCAACTTAACCAAACCTCCTAAAAACCATTCCCAAAAAATTTCTAACACTGGGACTTACCTAGAACTCCGTTTTCTCTTCAATTCTCGCGCTCTTCGATAATGAATTCCTGCAAAAGACTCAAAGACACAGAAACACAAGACCGAGAATGTACGAAAACTACTGTTAGCTACGAAAAGACTCAAAAACGACTCGATACATACGGTACAAACTCTACAGCTGAGTATTCACTTAATGCTCTAAACGGTGGTGGGTGGGACTTTGAGAGGAGTTTCCTCCGTCTCGGTTGGATCAATTGGCCCTCCTAAGTAGTGTTTCAACCTATGGCCATTCACTTCCACGTATTTCCATCAGTTTCATTTTGCAACTCCACTACACCATACAGAAACACTTCCTTAACTACATATGGCCCTGTCCACTTCAACTTCAACTTTCCTTCGAACAATTTCAAACGTGAATTGTATATGAGGATCTTGTCTCCTGCCTTAAACTCTTTCAAACCTCTCAATTTCCAGTCATGCAATCCCTTCGTCTTTTCCTTAATACTTCAAGGACGTTCATACACGACATCTCTAATTGCTTCCAACTCGTGGGTTTGGAAGAAATGTTTCCTTGCGGCTTCGATAAGATCTAGATTTACGGTTCCCCAAAGCACACGGTGCTCTAATTCCACAAGAAGATGGCAAGCTTTGCCATAAACGATCATGAAAGGAGTGGTACCTAAAGGTGTCTTGTAGGCGGCTCGAAATGCCCACAATGCATCATCAAGCTTGTCCGACCAATCTTTTCTACTTTTTCCTTTTCTCTAAGATTCTCTTCACTCCTTGATTCGCATTTTTGACTTGACCGCTAGTTTGAGGATGGTTTGTAGTGAAAAACGATGAGTGACTCTGTAGCGTGCTAATGCCTTCTTCATCACGACATTGTAAAAGTGGGTGCCATAATCATTTATGAGGGCTCGCGGTGTACCTAAACGTGTGAACAACTTTTTAAGGAATCTTACCACCACTTGGGCATCATTTGTAGGTAAAGCTTGAGCTTTAACCCACTTAGAAACATAGTCTAGTGCCACGATGATGTACTTATTCCCACTATAGATGGGAAAAGGTCCCATGAAGTCAATGCCCCACACATCAAAGATTTCAAGGATTTGAATTGGCTTTTGGGGCATCTCATTCTTAGATGAGATATTGCTGATGCGTTGGCATGCATTGCAACTCCTAACAAACTCTAAAGTATCCTTAACTACCAAAGGCCAGTAAAAACCACAATCGAAAACTTTTTGGGCGGTAAAGTGTGGACCATGGTGACCTCCTGTCAATCCCTCATGTACATGCCTAAGGATCTCTAGCTCCTCTTTTGTAGACACACATCTCCTAAGGATCCTATCTCCTCCTATCCGAAAAAAGGTATAGATCATCCCAAATGTACGTCCTATCATCCCGAAAGAACTTCTTTTCTGTTGGGTGGTCATACCCTTCACTATGGCTCCATACGCTCAATAATTTGCCAAGTCGGAAAACCATGGCAAACCCTCTTTCTCGGCCAGTACAAAATCTATGGATTCGTGAGGGAATTTATCTCATATCGCCTCCTCACGAATTTGCTCTCTCTTGGGATCCTCTAAGCGTGACAAATGATCGGTGGCTACATTCTCCGCTCCCTTTTTATCCCTAATCTTTATGTCGAACTCGGAGAGCAAAAGAATCCACCGAATGAGATGGGTTTGGCGTCGTTCTTTTGGAAGAGAAAACGCAACGCGAAGTGATCAAAGACAATCGTCTTGGCAAGCACGAGGTATGAGCGAAACTTATCATACGCGAACACTGCGGCTAAAAGTTCTTTTCAGTGGTGGTATAGTTCTCTTGAGCATCATTGAGAGTTTTGCTCGCGTAGTAGATTGGATGAAAATGCTTCTCGATTCTTTGGCCTAATACCTCACCGATGGCATAGTCACTCGCATCATTGAGAGTTTTGCCCGCGTAGTAGATTGGATGAAAATGCTTCTCGATTCTTTGGCCTAATACCGCACCGGCAGCATAGTCACTCGCATTGCACATGAGCTTAAAGCGTAAGCTCTAGACGTGCGAAACATCGATGGGGGCACTAACTAGCTTTTCCTTCAAAAAGTTGAAGGCTTTGAGGCATTCCCCATCAAAGACAAAGGGTACATCTTTTTCAAGGAGTCGGGTCATGGGGCGAATGTTCTTTGAAAAATCTTTAATGGAACACCTATAGAAGCCCTCATGACCAAGGAAACTACAAACGAACTTCACACTCATGGGTGGTGGCAACCTACTAATTGTGTCTATCTTAGACCTATCCACTTTAATCCCCTCTCTAGATATTTTGTGGCCCAACATTATCCCCTCCAATTTAGCATCAAATTAAGAAGACACTACTCAGAATTGCCACCATAGACCGAGAAATCATCCATGAAAACTTCCGTAGAAGTCTCAAGCATGTCTTGGAATATGGCGACCATGAATCGCTAAAAAGTGGCCAGGGCATTACATAACCCGAATGGCATGCGTCGATACGCATAGGTGCTGTAAGGGCATTTGAAGGTTGTCTTATCTTGATCCTCTGGTGCGACAATGATATGAAAGTAACTGGAAAATCCGTCAAGAAAACAGTAGACTGTTGACCTGCTAAACGCTCCAACATCTGATCGATAAACGGAAGAGAAAAGTGATAGTTCCGGGTGGCGTCATTTAACTTTCGGTAGTCAATGCACCGCCAACCGGTGACCGTACGGGACGGGATAAGCTCATTCTTCTCATTCATAACCACTATCACCCCACCCTTCTTTGGGACAGCTTATGTTAGACTAACCGACGGGGAGTCGGAAATAGGGTAGATCACCCCAACATCTGTGAATGGGGAATCGGCTCCTCTGATGAGCAACTGGTCTGATCTAACTCAACTGGCGGAGGCGGAAGTCATTGTTAGAGAGGATGACAAATGAACACGAAAGATCTTACTGTTTAACTGCTCTGAATGTATTGATTGACGTGCAAAGTACAGATGCAAGTAAACAAATCAGCAGGGATTCGCCGTACTAACTGAACTAACACTACCTAGCTCTGACACAACACTCCTCTATTTATAGGTCGACATGACTCGCACTGGAGTGTGTGGAACAGAGACTGTGACTCGTGCAAGTGGTTGCCTCGTACGGGTGACAGACTGTCACTTGTATGAGTCAACTGACTCACTTGTATGAGTCTCTACAAAACATACAAAATAAACAATAACATTTATACAAATGACGTTTAAGCCCTATATATAATATCGACATATCCTAGACGTAGGCAATAGACATGATGCACCAACAAACTTCCCCTTGGATGTTGCCGCAGTCTGGATAGTCTTCAAAAAAATCTTCATATGATTTGACATTTAACGACCAAAAAAACTCTTCGGTGGCTTGCGACGCTCCTCAAATGCTATTGGAATTTGATCTGTTGGAGGAGGTCACTGTATTGCTAAACCGTAAACTCCTTAGCGACGCTATGCAAGCTCGTTCCGCTATTCTAGCTTCCTTCTTTTCCTTCTTCTTTTGCTTGGTTTCCTCCAGCTTCCTCTAAGATGTGTTCCATGCCGATCCAGAATGTATGTCATTGGCGAAACAGACATTAACAATCTTTCAAAACTGGAGTGCTTGTTATTTATCTTTCTCTTCGTAACTGATCTTGCTGTAGAACAAGCAATCTATATCCTTCTTCGTACAATTGACTAGCCACATCGGGTCTAGTACTCGAATGCCATGCCACAGCCCACATATGTGTTTGTGAGCTATGAAGGCTTCGAATAGCTCCTCTGTAATCTTCCACGAGTCATCATCAGGGTGCACGCAAATTACAGCCTCTCCTGTATTAGAATCATAGTGCCACCACTTGAAGATTTTATGGAAATCCTGCTCCATTTGTATCATAGGCATGTTCTTCATTACTTTTGGCCTCTTTACAATGAGCGTAACATCCTTCTCCTTAGTCACTGGATCTATATTCGTAATGCGTCTCGGAAAGTGAGGTTTCAAGTGTGTAAATCCATATAAAGCTTCAAGCTTAATCAACTTCCAAAGCTCTGGTCGTGAAATTTCATCTTGAGATTAATATCGTCTTTGTTTTCACCAACTCTTTGATATCCCAGTAAGGCAAGGACTTGATGTCGATCAAATATCAGATGTACTAAATACCAAACTCTCTTTTGATCGCGTAAATGTTAAGCTCTTCAATCCAACCCCAGCTTATAATGTCCCCCAGAGAAATATCAGCGTCACGAGTAAAGAACGCTAAGGGACGTTTGAATTACGCTCTGCTGGTGAACTCTTGAACCATTTTTTCCTCATCTCGGCAATTTCAGCTCTGTTTAACTGTTGAGGAATAGTTCCCTGCTTAGCAGCTTTTGCAACTTTACGTTTCTACACATCTGCATTCTCTGCTGCAAATAGTTCAGAAAAAGTTGGGGAGTCCTCTGTACCCTGATCGGCAATATTAGCAGCATCGTCATCAGAATCATCCTCCACGACAACTCGATCATAGTCGTTAGCTTCTTCAACATGTTCAAAAACATAATCGTTTGGCTCAAAAGCGCTAATCTCATTTAGCTTATCTTCGAAATGAAACTGAAACTTTTCTTCATCCACGCCTAACATTTCTGCAGTCTCTTCCTTAGAATTGTTGTGGATAAATTCTCCCTCCTCTACATCATGCTCAAGAAAAAAAGATATTTGGTTTCGGCACAACAGGAACGGTAGATGTATCAATTACCGAGAAAATTCCTACTTGCTGAGCATCAGAAGGACCTTCAGTTTTGTCCTTATTACCTTCCTCAGTCATTTGATTTGCAGAGTCATCAAGATACACTGGATAATCAATCTCTTCAGTCAAACCAAAATCGGTTACACGAATACCAACACCTCCTATATTATCATCATCATCATCACCATTATCAGAATCCGAATCACCAGATAACACATCATCTAAATCTTCATCTTCTTTCTCAGCATCTTCATCAAATTCTTCAACCGCTTTCTCAATCTCTTTTTCTAACTGTTTCTTCAGTAACCATTCACGGTGTCTCATAGAAAGATCTGACATATCAACATCCACATTCTTAGGCTTCCCGATCAGCACAAACTTGTTCGAAACTTGATACAACATGATATCTATGATAACTAGCACAGATTCAACTTCTAGCGTAGTTTCGACATTCACGGGATCCTCTACCACTTTCTCTTTACCTTTGCCTTGCACGTCTGATAGTTCTTTAGCAAGATGTTCTCTTTCAGCAACACGTTCTCTGGCCTCTGTGCGTTCAATCTCATCAATCACCGTAACTATGTTAACTTCCAGCTTTTTCATCCGAATTTTCTCAAACATATTCATTCTCCTATCACTTCTGAGCCTTTCCTCCTCGTATTCAGCCATTCGGAGTCGTAAACGTTCGTTCACTGACACTATGCTGGCGAGCATGGCTTCTAATTGCTATTTATCTTCATTATGCACACTAAGCTACTCCTGTAACTCCGCAATTTTGACCATGTTCAACAAGACTTGTTTCTTTAGTTCGTCAACACGCGGGTCATTGAACATGTATGTAGTGAAGTCTTCTTCCCCTGGAATGTCTCCAAAATCAAAGTTGAAACCAAAATGAGACTGGGGTTGCGAAATATGCGGTGGCGGCTGCGGTGTAGCCTGTCGTGGTGTTGGTTGTGGTGGCGGCCAAGATGCTTGCTGTTGCGGTGGAGTAGATTGATGTAGTGGTGATTGTGGTATCAAAGAAGTAGACTGATGAACTGGTGATAGCGGAGTCGGTTCAACAACAACCTCTTCTTCGACCGTCGGCTCTTGTACTGTCTCTTTAGATTTCATAGTAGGAGACTCAGAGCTTCTAGCTGCTTGGCGCTTGAAACGTCGTGTCTTTTTCTTTGCTGGTGTGCATACAAGAGTATCATCATCTGAACCCAAAGGTATATACGTAGTATCATCCTCACCAGCCGCTTTGCGCTTTTTTTCTTCAGCTTTCCTCTTTCTCTCTGCTAGACGCTTTGCCTCTATCTTTTTGGCCCTTTTTCTTTCCCCTGCCCTTCTATCTTCTGAATTAGTGCTAGAAGACGATGCGTCTTCAGCTACTTTATCTCCACCAAAAGCTTGTCTTTCAATGTCTGCAGCAATATCTTCAATATTTTCTTCAATTTCTGGTTCATCTCTTAACCCAGAACTTTCAGCTACTTGCCTTTTCTTTTGCGTTGTAGAAGTAGAAGATGTTGCGGTCGCTTTTCTCTTTGCACTCTTTTCTCCATCTTTAATAAACCAAGAACTACGCTTAGCAACAAAATCATCTAGCGCATTCAACTCATCATTCTCATCCCCACTCTCTTCCTTCCTCCATTTTCCCGGAGCCAGAGCAATGTAATCTTTATCAACAATAGCACCAAAAACCGGCTTAGCATTTGGAAATGTATTCAAATGTAAATTCATCTTCTTGAGAGTCGAGACAACTATATGATCAAGCTTTAACACATCGTCCTTTTTCTTCTTTAAGTTCGGGTGTAGGTGATCTAACAGCATCTGTACAAACCGTGGATACAGCAGGAACTTTTCCCTTTGTATATTCTGCACCATCTGTGTAAATACAACCTTTGAAAAGTTATATGGCAGATTAAGAACCAATGCAGTAATCGTACACATTTGGTAATCGACCAAATCATCAAACCCTCCTTTGCGATGACTCAACGCATGAACAACAATGTGAGCTATATAACGAAATGGCGTACTGAGGTTTCCCTTCTTGAAAGGCACGGTGTTTACAAATCCAGCATATCCCATCCGGTAAAAACAACCCTTCACCATATACTCGGAAAATCGTGTAGGATCGTCTTCATTATCCTTGAAATCCAAAACCGTCCGGATCAAATCTTCTGTGATCATCACCTGTATATCCTCATCGTCTATCTTCACAGCCGAAACAATTGCATTCTCTTCAACATTAAACTCTGCCGCGTTCTAAAAATATTCGACATGAGATTTGTATGCTGTATGACGATCAGTAAGTGCTTTGGTAATCGGGATTCTGCTCAGAAAATCTAACACATCATGATAAGCAGCAATCTCCGGAATAGAATCGTCCAGCAAACAACATATATTGTGGAATGGAGAGAAAGACGTTTTCTTGACCTGTACACAAAGATAATTCAAACAGTTAGAAATTTTTTTTAAACTTTCAACATATAAGACCATTCGTACGAACCATACATCCGTACGAGTCAATAGATAGACAATTTTATAAGTTTGGATCAAGACATCACTCGTACGAATCACTACTTCGTACGGGTGACTGAAGACTTAGTCATTTTTCAAAAATTTTTACCAAACTTGCTTCGTACAAATCAATACTTAACAAATTTGAAAACTCTGTTTGTACGAGTGGTCCTTCGTACGAATTGTGAACCATTCCAAATAACACCAGGTTTAAACCGAACTTAAAACATGTTGTTTTTAACAAATTGATAGTCGATTTATAGGCTATTAGGGCCGATATTAACGTTTTCAAGATCAATTTTAAGTTTTACCAATCCAATCTCCCTAAATCTATGTTTTAAGTCCGTTTGGTCCAAATCCGGCATTATAACGGCTAAGAACAGGCAATACTAGCTTTCCCATCGAAAGAGGTATGCGTATCAACCTTTCCAATGTAATGATACACAATATATGTCAAGAAAATCAAAGTTTAGAACTGATTCGCACAAAAAGCTCTCTCAGACGCACAGTAACATAACGTTGGCTCGTGCTAAGAAGATGGCCTTTTATACTAGTTTAGTGTTGCTCGTACAAACCAAAGGTTTGTGCAAATGAACACTAAATGTCATTCGTACGAGTTAGTGAGACACATATGAATAATTTCTGAAACTTTTTTAAACTTTTGATATTTCATGCAAGTTTATCTGTCTAAAACCTACTCAGTTAACCAAGTCCAAGTTAATGACCCTGGTTATCTGATTTGCCTACCAAGTCCAAGTTAATGACCTTGGTTGACCATTTTTGACCAAAACAAATTTATTTTAAATTGTAAAGTTTCAAATTAATGAACTTTATTGACGTTCAGGTTATTTTTCGTTTAAGGTTAGCTCCCAACACATGGTCTTCAGATTTCCTTCAGCAAGATGTCGCCATGACTTCAACTATCTGTGTTTACATCATCTGTAGACTAAAAGAAAACTAAAAAGCTAAGGACCCTGAAAATCTTTTTGGGTTTTAGGATTTTTCTAAAAAGAAATAACAAGTAAAGATACATATTTTTGTGAGTTTTGTGTTTTTAAGAGAATCATATCAAGTGTTTAACAAATCACCAGTACCGTTAATCTTGGTATACTCATTAAGCTTTTAACCAGATTTACCTAGATTGCCATATCCTTATCCACTTGAACTTCTTCTCGTTTCTCAACTGTTTCAAGATATGTTAGGTAATATTAAGAACCTGAAATAACTGTGTGTCCCATCTCAGAGTATACTCCCGTATCGAGATTCCCAGAATTTCATTTCACAGGTGAATATATCCAATGGATATCTGTAAAAGGGTGAATTGTGAGACATTGAGAACTCAAGTTAGTACTACCGTACAGACAAAGAAATGAAGGCTCGTCTTTAGGTGGTGTTCCTTAAAGGAATCCTTTGAATTGCAGATGTCGCAAAGTTTATGACATAATCATTTTTTATGCAGCTTTTGTAGGCGAATAATGTGTAAAGTATCATAAAAGTTCTAGGCCATTGCTGATGCAAAATCAGAAGAATCGGATAATACCCTAGATATCGATCAAATATAAAGACCTAGTATCGCAGAATCTGGCGTTCTCTCAAACGAAATTTCGGAGTACTAAGTCCATATATCCGAGAGATCTTAACCCACAAGTTATTCAGTTTTTCATTTAGGTTTATATCTTTGAAACGATTTACTGAACGAGTGAAGCCTATTGGCACATCCTCAGTAAGACCTGTTTAATTACTTGTTTAATCACTCCATATCTTTAGCATATTGTGACTGTCATATTGATGTAATATGATCTCCCTTTTTCATAAAAACTCTTTTTGACTTTTATAATGTTTTTGTATTTTCCCAAAATTTCTCCCCCTAAAATAAAAAACATATTTTTGGATTTTTAGAGTTTTTAAGAAAGAATGTACAGTCAAACCGATGAGAATCACGTCAAGTCTTCGTCATCCTCAAACTCAACCTCATGTATATCCCTGATGTCAAATTTCGTAAACCATTTAATTTTATTTTTTTTTATTTTGTACGATCAAAGGCTTTGGTATAAAATCTGCTTTTTGGTAATTAGTGTGGATTTTTTCAATTCTAACCAACTTTTTCTCGTAGCAAACACAGATAAAGTGATGTCGAATCTCAATATGTTTGGTTCGAGAGAGTTGACATGAGTTTTTAGTTATATCGATCGCAGCCTGATTATCTTCATATATTGGTGTATCAAGAAGTTGCAGTCCGGAGTCTCTCATCTGCTGTTGAATCCAGAGAATATGGGAACAACAGCTGGATGCTGAAACGTATTCAGCCTCACAGGTAGAGAGAGCGACTGCGGTCTGTTTCTTGCATTGCCATGTTACCAAACGGGCCCCGAAGAACTGGCAACCAGCCGTCGTAGATTTGGTGTTGAGTTTGCAGCAACCGAAATCAGAGTCCGAGTAACCCGCAAGATTGAAATTGTTGTGTCTAGGGTACCACAAGCCGGGACTTGGAAATCCCTTCAAATATCTCATGATACATTTGACGGCGAGCAAGTGCGAATCTCTTGGATTGGACTGATAACGGGCGCACAGGCATGTTGGATACATGATATCTGGTCAAGAAGCAGTGAGATACATCAAGGATCCGATCATGGAGCAGTTTAATGTCTGATCAACTTTGACTCCATTAAGATCTGGACAAATGCCGTGATTAGGAGCTAACGGGGTTGATGCTGGTTTAGCTCCTGTCGTATCGAATTTCTCCAATATGTCATGAACATATTTCGTCTGATGGATGAAGATACCATCAGACAATTGATCGACCTGAAGTCCTAAAAAGAACTTCATCTCCCCCATCGCACTCATTTCAAATTTGTGCTTCATGACTTCTTCAAAGTCTTTACACAGCTTGTCATTTGTCGATCCGAAGATGATATCATCCACATATATCTGTACAATAATCAAAAGCCCATCCACTTCCTTCGTAAAGAGGGTAGAATCTATGGTTCCTCTGATAAAGCCATTGTCTGTAAGATGTCGTGACAGCGTTTCATACCAAGCTCTCGGGGCTTAATGTAGACCATATAAGGCTTTGTTAAGAAGGTAGACTTTGTCTTTGTGCATTGGATCAACGAACCCCGGTGGTTGGCCGACATACACCTCCTCTTTGACTTTTCTGTATAAGAAAGCAGATTTGACATTTAATTGGTACACCTTGAAACCTTTCCAAGAAGCAAAGGCCAAGAATATGCGGATTGCTTCGAGACGGGCGACCGGGGCATAGACTTCGGTGTAATCTATCCCTTCCTGCTGATGGAAACCCTGAACCACAAGTCGAGCTTTGTTGCGCACTATAATCCCTCTATCATCACGCTTACACTTGAAGACCCATATGGTGTTTATCCTTTGGTGATGATCGGGTAGGTCAACAAGCTTCCAGACTCTAAGTTTCTGGAATTGAAGCAACTCTTCTTGCATCGTGTCCACCCAGCTTTCTTCCTTTAACCCGTCTTTCCTGCTTCCTGGCTCAACATGAGGAACAAAAAAAGTATTAGAAAGTCTGGTTTAAAGTGGAGCAATACGAGTATAGAAACAACTTAGATCCTTGTTGATCTAATTGCGAGTTTGCACTCCCGTTTGTAAGCTGCCTATAATATTCTTCGAAGGATGATATGAAAGCGTCCTTGGCATTACTTCATTTGGAACATCTACTTGTGTTTGCAATTTGTGATGACTTCATCCACAACCGGTATAGATGATGAAGCTTCATTCCTGACATTTGACTGATCAGCCTGTGTGTTCAGGAAGTTTTCAATCTGGTCAGATCCTTCATCGGAACTGGATCCTCTATCATCAAAAGTCGGTTCCCGATCAGAGTCATCATTTGGCTGTTGCTAGGCAGATGATTCGGCAGTGTGGACAATGGGTACAGGGACACAGTATTGAAGAGTAGAGCTCAGACCTTCATCAGATGTGTTAGACATAGGAAGTGACGGGGAAATCACTAACGGTCTGGTAACTTGCTCTTGATTAGATATTTGATGCTGTTGAAAAAGCATAACAAGTTCTTCTTCTGATGGCACATCTGGCAGGTCGAAAGAATTCCCCAAACCATCGTAGTTAAACAGCCACGGATCCCCAGGTTTCTGTGTTGGCGTAGTATATCTTTGACAATCAACGTGCTGCGCAAGAATAACCTGGTTCAAACTCGGCAAGAAGACACGTTTTTGAGGAGTAGCATAACCTACAAAGAATCCTTCCAAGGATTTGGCACCAAATTTACCGGCCGGGTCCAATACAATACACGGTGATCCAAATGGCTCCATAAATGCAAGGTTGGGCTTTCGCTGATTTAGTAACTCGAAACACGCCTTGTTGTGAGGCTTAACTGTTAACACACGATTCAAGTTGTAACACGCTGACGCGATTACTTCACTCAAGAAACTAATAGGCAATTTCGAATCGGCTAGCATAGTTCTGGTAGTCTCAATCAGTGTACGATTCTTTCGTTCGGCTACTCCATTTTGTTGTGGAGTATAAGGAGCACTGAATTCATGAAGAATCCCCTTTTCATTGTAGAATTCGAGCATCCGCTTGTTCTTGAACTCTGTACCATTGTCACTGCGGATTCTCTTGATTGGCAAGTGATATAAGTTTTCGAGTTTTCTGAAGAGAATCATTAGAGTTTCAAATGTTTCATCTTTGCTCTCTAGAAAGAAAACCCATGAGAATCTTGAATAATCATCTGTAACGACAAGGCAATATAGATCACCAGAAATGCTTTTGACGTTTACTGGTCTGAAAAGATCCATATGTAGCCTCTCTAGTGGTAGCTTGATAGAATTCAACAACTTTCGAGGGTGTGATTTCTTGTGCTGCTTCCCTTTTTACAGCTCAGACAATCATCGGATAATTGAAAATTCTTCAAATTAACAGCCTCCACTAGGTCGTTATGCACAAGATAATTCATCTTTTGCAAATGAATATGCCCCATCTTTCTATGCCATAGTATAGACTCTTTCTCGGTAGATTTGGAACGAAGCATTGAACTTTCTTCGATGTTGTTGAAGCGACACTCATATCAAGAACATACAAATCATTTTCTCTCGGAGCTCGCATCAGAATCCATTCCTCCGAAATCTTGAAACCCGGTTTTAAGATCAAGCATTCTTTATCGTTGAAGTGCGTTGTGAATTCCTTGTCACAAATCTGCGAAATGCTGAGTAGGTCACTTTTCAAACGATACAACTCCACTCGTGAGAATTCCTTTATCGACAATTCTTCCTCCTTGCGTTCCGACAAAACCTACATACCCTCCGCGGATAGCTTTAACATCGTACAACAACGTAAGCATCCCTTTCATGTGCCTGGAAGCTCCACTATCCATTATCCATTTAGACATTATTGATCGCGGGAGTCCCTGCACACATGCGGAAGAAACTATTTAAACAAAGAAACCCAAGCCTATTTGGTCTTGGGTGGGTTCGAAATGTCAAATTTCAGACCTACTTTGTTTTTAACGTTCTTTTTAGGCTCAGTTTTGTTTGGAAAAGAAGGTTTCGGTTCTACCTTGGACGGTTTTACTTTTTCCACCCATTTTTGCGTTTTTAGATTTGCCTTTTTAGCATAAAATTTAGAATCCATTTGATGATATTTAGTTGATGTTTCACCAATTTCAAATTTAGAATGACGTTGAATAATTGGTTTAGCATTTTTGTAGGATTCGTTGGTTCTTTTCAAAATTTGCTTTGGCGCAATCATAGGGGCCTTCGGTTTCTCATCCTGGGTGAACTTTTTAGAATGAGAAACAGGTTTTGGGGATTCTTGTGAGCAATATCTTGCAATGTGCCCAACATTTTGACATTTGTAACACGTCCTACTGTCCTTTCGAACAGAAGATTCCAAAACTTGTTTCCTATTCTCTTTCTCTTTCTTGAAATCATCATTCGATTGTGTTCTGATGATTTCTTTCTCCTTTTCTGTTGTTGTTCCAAAGACTAAATTGATTTTCTTTGTAAATTTTAGTTTTT
Source organism: Scalesia atractyloides (assembly GCA_947069175.1). Classification (NCBI taxonomy): domain Eukaryota; kingdom Viridiplantae; phylum Streptophyta; class Magnoliopsida; order Asterales; family Asteraceae; genus Scalesia; species Scalesia atractyloides. Next base: position 46,566,696 of record CAMTDV010000003.1, on the reverse strand, counting down.
GGAACTTATTGTTCATTCTTCGCTTTTGGAAACCCAAACCCGCCCTCTTATTTTCAGGATAATCTTTGTTTTTATGATAGTAAGGTCTGGTGACACATTTTGATTTAGAATAGAATGATACATCATGTTTATCTAAATCAGCATGACTTACCTCCACAAGCTTGAACAATTTATCAACATGATCCAGAGTCATGTTCTGGATGAGAAAGTCCTCATCAGAAAATAGTTTATCAGATCCATGCATTTTATAAACTATGACATTTGGATCATTGTTTAAACTATCTTCTGATGTTTCAACATCAGATTCAGACTTGTCAGATTCACTTTTTAACACATTTTCAACCACTGTTTTAACCATCTCAGAGTCACATTCAGATTCAGATATTGTGTAAGTTACGTTGATGTTTGTAGGCAGCTCATTTGATTGTTCAGTTTTCAGTTTTAGATTAAGCGCCTTTTCCACCCCTGATGGTTTTTTACACGCATAACTATTCCACATATGGGGTGGAACACGATCGTAACTTGCATTTTTGTTTTCAACCTTTTCTGATTCTTCTTTATTTTCATTTTTTGGTAAAATGTGATCAATTACATAAGAGCTTGTGGAATAACTAATTAACAACTTGTTAACCTGTTCAGTTTCTATTCTCACCTTCTCAAGCTCACTCTTTAGCTCAGCGATAGTGTTTAAGTGAATATTAATGGCCATTTGCTTGTCCATACTGTCGCTTTGAGCATAGAAAGAGTTCCATCATTTTCTCTGAGTGCTTTTTCATACTGTTTAACAGTTCTGCTCAATTTGTCGTATGCTTCTTTAGTAGGTTTAAAATCACTCGACAAATTATCTGTTAAACTTTTGAGCTCAGTATATCGTGTGTCATTTAGAACACATTCATCGCATGGCTCAGCACATTTTAAACATGGTTTTTCTACTACAGAATCACATTTGCACTCATTTACCTCGTTAACGTTTGCCATGCATGCTTTGACAGTTTCATCAGCCAACTTCTCCATCTGTTCATCAACTTTCTGTTCAATATCAGGCGTCTTCTGTTCTTCGCAAGATGATCGATGACTTGATCCGAAGTAACCTGCAAAAGTTTTCAACATATCGTTAGGCATGAGGTGTTTAAACGCACTGTTTATAAGTTCCTCCTCTTCTGATGATGTGTGATAGTAATAATCATCTTCTGGTGCCTCATCAAAAGCTGCCTCCGATTCTTCTTCAGGTTCTTTGATTATCTCAGCAACCAAAGCCAAACTCTCATTCTTGGAAATATATTTGTTCCAGTTAAAGCCCTCATCTTCTTGAGTTACCACTAGCGCTTTGTCTTTGATCTCTGGCTGTTTATCTTCGATCTGCACCATGCGAGTTCTTAGTTGAGGATGATGGTAGATAGCCTTCTTGTAGTAGTCATCAGCAAATGGATTCTGATTACCCTGAGCTTCTCTATTTGGGCATTCACGTTTAAAATGACCCTTTTCTTGACACTTAAAACAAGTAACTTTGGATTTGTCGAATCCCAGTTTTCCATCCAAACCTCCCAAGTTCTCTTTCCCCGTAATTTCCATTAAGCGTTGCGCGCGTCGAACAGTAGATGCCATACACCACTTTATGTCGATTAACTCCATTTCTACTGGATCAATCTGATCATAGTCCTCTCTGGTCATTTTGGAATTTCCAATTTTTCCTGCTACAAGAATGTCATAAGATTCGAGAACCGATGCTAATAGTGACATATGCTGCTTAGCGGTTTTCTCATCAAAGTTTTGTGCATTCTGGAAATCAACTGCTATATTGCACTGTAGTACCCTCTGAGTAGGATTAGATTAACTGGTCTGGTTGAGTTGGGGATTGCTCGATCCATAAGATGACTGTGGGCTTTGAGACGTGTTTGGATTGACCGTTGCAAATGATTGAAAACTACTATTTTGATTTGACGGTGGGCTCGGGGTGTTGTAAGCGTTAAAAGCAGTCTGGATCTTCGGAGATTGTATTTGAGCAGCAAAACTATTCTTGAAGTAAAGATTAACATCTTGTTGCACTTGAACATTCTTGTTCTTCGCCATCTTTTGCATTTCAAGCTCATATCCCTCCAATCTCTCAATGAAACGTGGAAATGAGAGATTACCATATTCAGATCCATTCTTCAAGATGGTCAAATAGGTAGACCATTCGCCTTGTGGCAAGGAATCAACAAGTTTATCAACGACTTCTTCGTTCGTCTTGACGATTCCCATTCGCTTCAGTTGCACCACCAGATGAAAATATCTTTCAATCAATTGTTTAACAGTTTCTCCTTTAATCAACATAAAGATGTCAAATTCTTTACTCAGCAACGCTCTCTTCCCTTTACGCAATTGGGCATTCCCTAGAATTTCAGTCAAAGAGCATTCCATAATAATTGTGCATCATCGTCATGTTGTAATAACGCCAGTATGTCCTCTTTGATGGATTGTTGGAGAATGTTCATCATTTTCTTCTCATTAATAACTTCTCTCTTTCAAAATCAGAAAGTTGAGCCAGTGTCTTTTCGAGACCATTTTCACCAACGGGAGACTGATACTTTTCTTCAATAGCAAACCAACAGGTAAAATGATTTGCCTGAACCCAATTCATGAAACATTCGCTCCAACTACAGAAGTCTTCGAGGTACATTAACTTTGGCGGTTTCGTCATAATTCTCGAGGTTCATGTTTTGTGCTGCAGTAGTCATGACTGCTGATGTAGTGAATGCGTTATAAAATTCCTCGGCCATTTTTCTGTAAAACGTTTAAACACACACTATTGAAAAACTGATTAGAACAATAATACTTTCTTCGTACGGATGACAAATACAGTTTGTGCGACTAAGATCCGTTCGTATGACTCAGATACTCGTGCGGACAAGATGATTCAAACAAGCTACTCGTGCGAACAAGAAAGTTACTCGTACGAATGAGTCATTCGTACGAATGTGTAACTTGTGCGAATCACAGTTTTAATTTTAACTTGTAAATTTTAAGATCTTCTGACTCATTTGTACAAATGAATTAACTTGTTCAGACAGTCGTTCATGCAAGTGGTCGTTTAGGTCACAAAACGAATGGATTTTACCAATTTCGACATGATTAAGCTCGATTTTAGATCTGAAATTGTTAAGGATTGATTAGAATAGAATTTAACGTGATATCCTAGAATCCTAGTCCAATTTGTCCATAATTTTGTCCAAATCCGAGATCAGTTAGGGAGAAATGTAGAAGTAGAAGCTGCAACACTGAATCTGATCTGAAACAATCGGTAGCCAGCAGAAACTTGACGTTTGTCAGCAGATCAAGACTCAAAGCTCTGATACCACTTGTGAACGGGGGATCGGCTCCTCCAATGAGCAACTGGTCTGATCTAACTCAACTAGCAGAGGCGGAATTGATTGCTAGAGAGGATGACAAATGAACAAGAAAGATCTTACTGTTTAACTACTCTGAATGTATTGATTGACGTGCAAAGTACAGAAGCAAGTAAACAAATCAGCAGGGCTTCGCCGTACCAACTGAACTAACACTACCTAGCTCTGACACAACACTCCTTTATTCATAGGTCGACATCACTCGCACTAGAGTGTGTGGAACAGAGACTGTGGCTCGTGCGAGTGGTTACCTCGTATGAGTGACAGACTGTCACTCGTACGATGCAATTGACTCACTTGTATGAGTCTCTACAAAACATACAAAATAAAAAATAACATTTATACAAATGACGTGTAAGCCCTATATACAATATCGACATATCTTAGATGTAGGCAATAGACATAATGCACCAACAACATCTAACAATTTGAGAACATCATTCTTCACTACCTCTTGCATGTTCAGATTGAGGCGCCGTTGAGGTTGCACCACCGGCTTACATTCATCTTCCATGAGTATCCGGTGGGTACAATAGGCGGGGCTTGTGCCCTTGATATCCGAAAGTCTCCATGCGATGGCCTCTTTGTTAACCCTCAAAATCTCTATCAACCTAGATTTCTCCTCCACTAATTTAGATGAAATAATGATGGGTAAGCTGGACCCCTCACCTAGAAAAGCATACTCTAAATGAGATGGAAGGACCTTAAGCTCTAGAGGGGCGGGTGTTTGAGTCCTAAAACAGTCTTGGATCATAGTGATGGTGATTGACAAACACCCAAACACCTATAGATTAGGTGTTTGAATGATACTAGTAAGAAAAACAAGAAAAACTAAGATGAAAGTGAAGAATCATGTCCAGGATACAATCCCATAATGATGATAACATTCAAAGATCCTAGATATCGATAAAGAACATGTAAATCAGGATACAAACACATAGATGATAGCAAAATAACCTTGGTCCAAGGAACTTAGAGCCTAAGGGTTCATAGCATTCATATATATAGATCCTGACCTCTCAGCATAATTAATAATTACGCTGGGAGGATAATTACGTCGCAACAGGTACAAAACCACAATGTTACACTTTCAGCCCTTCTACTTTGTTTAACTATTACAATCTAGCTATAAACTATGAAACTCAATTACCAACAATCTCAAAAACGTCCTAACAATATCCCCCTAGACCATTGAGTACTTGAGAGTATTCATTCTTTGTTTCTGAGCTTTAGGGCTTGTAGTGATATCTTGTTCATTTGATGGAGGTGCAGTTTGAATGATTCTAGTAAGAAAAACAAGAAAAACTAAGATGAAGGTGAAGAATCTTGTCCAAGATACAATCCTATAATGATGATAACATTCAAAGATCCTAGATATCGATTAAGAACATGTAAATCAGAGACACAAACACAAAGATGATAGCAAAATAACCTTGGTCCAAGAAACTTGGAGCCTAAGGGTTCATAGAATTCATATATATAGATCCTGACCTCCCAGTGTAATTAATAATTACGCTGGGAGGATAATTACGCCGCTACAGGAACAAAACCACAATGTTACACTTTCAGCCCTTCTACTTTAACTAACTATTACAATCTAGCTATAAACTATGAAACTCAATTACCAACGGCCTAAAAAACGTCCTAACAATATCCCCCTAGACCGTTGCGTACACTAGAGTCTTCATTCTTTGTTCTGAGCTTTAGGGCTTGCAGTGACATCTTGTTCGTTTGATGGAGGTGTAGTTTAAGTAGACACAACTTCACTTGTTTAGGGGTCCTTCGTAGCGACTTCATATGTGGATGAAGTTGGAGGTCGTGGTATGACCTGAACATCATATTATGATGAGGGATCTTTGGTTTGAGACGAGGATGGTTGTGGTTCAGCAGGTTTTTTGGCAGCTTTCTTCTTTCTTGCTTCATCTTGCTCTTTTTGATCTTCAATTCTGACAAGAATCTCCATCATATCTTTCTTTCTTTCTCTGGCCCTTTCGACTTCTCGTTGAAAGAGCATACCCACTTCCAGATATTCGTTTCCCGCTCCAACATGTATTTTGTGCCCATAAAGAATGTTCAGATCAGATAGGCAAAACATGAATACATCCATCGGATCAAGAATCCTGATGTCTTCATTATCGTTTGATCTGATCACTGCTTCACCAGTTTGTCCATCATAGAACCATTTCTTGAAATTGTTGAGCATTACTGGATGTTCTTGAGGAATTTCTACGCTCGCTGCCACCTTAGCTGGATTAATTACCTATGTAACTCTGCCTTTTCCAGTTATTGGGTCTTTGGTGGTTTTTGAGACTCGTCTTCTTGGGCGTTGAGGTTTGAATACGGTTAATCCATGCAAGCGTTCTCATAGTATAATTTGAAAGTCTCCTCCATTACTGCTATTCGTGGGATTTATCATGTCATGTTTACTTAGTTCGCGAATATTCCACATTGGTAAACTTTGCATGTCATTTACAGTTCATAAATGTTGGATTACACCGCCTCTTCGGTTCACAATGAATAACCCTTTCAAGTTGCAATATTTCTAGCTTATAATTCAGTTGGTTGCCTCAGTTTTCTCAGCGCTTACGACCTGAACCATTCAGGGTGTTGCGGTGCTACTTCTTCTCCTCCATCTGTTTCATAAACCACTTCTTCTTCTAAACCCCATTCGAGAAACTTAGGTGGCATCTCAATTATGTCTACCTCTTCTTCTTCTTCTTCACTATCTCCATCGGTGTTCACATCCACTATCGATTCAAGTCATTTCTTTTTCTTTTCGGCTATAGCGGCTTTATGTTTTTCTTGGTCTTCTTCTTCACTAGTGTATTTTGGTTCTCGATCAGCTGTGGTGTACAAATCTTGAAGCATTTCGTGCATCCTAATCATTCCTTCATGCTGAAATTTCAGAAAATCTAATTGCTTTGACATAAAATTGTGTAGTTCCTTGTTCTTCTTTCGTTGTTCCTTTAGTTTCTATCTAAGCAATTTGTGTTATTAACCTGATTCTTTAACAAACATAATTCTTTGGTAGGAAATGACCCAATTTCTCTTGATAGACGATCATACAGCTCTTGGAATGGAAGTGGTCTCGCTGGAGCTTGATGAGTAGGTGCTCGAGCAGTTGAAGTTGGTTTTAGTGGAGCGTCTTTTGAAGATCCTTCTCCTGTTTTTCTCTTTTTGTGAGTAGGGCACTTGCTTGGAGTTATTTCTTGAGGATTGGCAAGCAAACCTTCAATGAACTAATCCAACTATTCTTGTTCCGTTGTAACAACTGGTGTATCCGAATAGGTCATTTCTCTTCTCTTTAATCTCCTTTCTCTTTTCTCAGCTTCTTTTATGGAATACAAAGCTTGCATCCATTCAATCTCCTCTCGAGTTGACCCAACACGAATGCTGTTACCCATAATTCTTTCTGGGTGGGATGTGTCTTTCTTGCTTTTCTTCGATTCCCCCTCTTTGATTGCTTTCTTGCCTTTATCTTTTCATTTTCATACTAACTTGGGTTCTTCTTTGACTCCTTCTTCTTGTTCTTTAGCTGCTAAAATCAACGGTAACCTTTCCTCTCTGTACATCCAATGGTGCAGCATAGTTATCAGTTTAGTGATTTGCCTTTAGGTGGGCAGCTGAAACTAGTACAAATTTCCGTCATGAGGTAGATTTTGATGTTGATCGTTGATAAGTAATTGGACGAATCTTGGATACATGGCCCATGTCACTCTGTTAGCATTGTCAACCATGCAGTAGAAAATCAATCCAATTATGTTGAACGGCTGAATTGTACACACGTTAAGCATGGCTGCCGACCATTCCAAGTTCAATCCGTCGTACCTGCCTTTCATGTGGGCCATACTTAGACTGAACGTATGCAAAATGAATATCCAATCTTTTGTTAGCCCGTTCTCCTTAATCTCATTCTTTCCTCTGAAATCTCCAATATAGTTCATCCCTCTAATGTAACACCCAATAACCAGAAGTTTTATTTCGTCAGTATGTTCCTTAGGTAATGGAAAGAAATAAAATAACCAAGTCTTTTAACTTAGTTAGGATATGTAGGTTAAGTAGTAATGAATAAAGCTTCGTGTCCCAAAGAAAGAATGGCAAACATGAGGGGCTAAACTTGGAAAAAAGAATGAAAGTTTTATAAAACTACCTAAGTGTGTGTAGTGTGGGTATGTGTGTACGATCAGAGAGAGAGGCGGAGAAACCCCTCTTCAACTAAAAAATGGATCAATTGATCAAATTAGGATTGAGATTGGAGATAAACTGGTTGCATGATCTTAAATTCTTAATCATCTAGATAAGATAAACATGTGGTAAGTTGTAATTTATGATTTGGTGATCTTGTATGAAGTGGGTTTGTGATCAATCCTTGAATTTGTTGAAGTTGAGCATCGATATGTGTTAGAATGATTAACTAGAGCTTATTGTATGTATGATACCAAGTAATTTGATGTATAAAGGTGAACCCCACTTGGGTTAGTGAAAGTGGCGACATAGGTGTATCACCCATGTCCAATCCTTGTTCAAAATTGATGTAGTATGTTGCATGTGATTGATTCTTGTTAGTTAGGTTGAGTATGACATGGAAATTACTTGATGTTTACTTGTGTGAAAGTGATAAGTAGGAAGAAAAGCATGAAATACTTGTACAATGCACTTAAAAGTAGTACGCACAGCAAGTGTTTGATGAAACGTCTAGGAGAAGTTAGAAGATGAAATTGTATGCAATAACTTGGTAAATAGGTATAGAATGTGATAATAATGTGAGTGTTAGTAAATTTACATGAGGAAGGTATGTTTGAATTAATTTAGGTGAAGGTTTTTATTTGAGTTCAAGATTGGTAGAAGTATGCATTAGTGGCTTGCACTATATGCTTGAATGGTGGTGCACACCATGTGTCGGACTAGTTGCTTAGTAGTAATTTGAAATGGATGTGTAATATATGTATAGCTTGTGGACTTACTAGTAAAGGAAATGTTGAGATTATGTAAATTTCTAACCTTGAATGTGGTTGTCAATTATGTGTTGAATTGATTATACAAGTGTATGTATGTAATTAGTTGATCATGTGGTTGTATGTATGTCCTACACCATGATTATGAAAGGTAAATGGTATCATTAGTATGGTCGACTATATTGAGATGGGTACATGTTCATATGTTGAAAGTGTGTAAGTAGGATAATTGACTTTCTTAAACTCAACAACGTGTGAATAGCATGACTAGGCGTTTGGATGCATTTGTAAGGGTAGAGAGAACATGTGATACAAGTTATATCGTTTATGTCTTATACATGATGATGAATGAAATCACGTGAATTTGGAGTGATATGATATGATTGTTTATGTAAGTCTTATGCATATTAGTAATTGACTAATGAAAGTCAAAGCAACCTTTGGGTTGAAAATAAATGTTAGTGTGAATGAGCATGCATAGTAACAATGTTGCGGGTATGATGACATGAAAGGGTAGGAAATCACATTAGCATGGTCTCGAGCGTAGAAGAATAACTGGTCAAGATAAGGCAAGGTGACAAATCCGCTTATTGGAACACATAAGGTAAGTGAATTCCGGACTTACCCTTTAGTTTTTAAAATGTATGGTTGTATGGTAATTATTGAAAGTCATGTAAGAATGTATGAATCAATGGTAGTATTAAGGTAAGTTTTGTGGAAAGGAGTTGAAAGTGGTTAAGTAAGTCGGAAAGTGCATAATAAAGATTAAACGAGTCAAATCTAGGAAGTGAGGTAAAGTAGGGTTTTTGGCTATTAAGGCATGGGGTAAAGTGTTAGAATGAATTGGGGGCTTGTAAAATATTGAGTTGTTGTATGCAAATCTGAATTTAAAAATATGTATATGCAAATATTGAGTTGTTGTGTGCAAAACAGAATATAAAAGTATGTATATGCAGATAATGAGTTGTTGTATGCAAATCTGAATATAAAAGTATGTATATGCAAATATTGAGTTGTTGTATGCAAAACTGAATATAAAAGTATGTATATGCAAATAATGAGCTATTGTATGCAAATCTGAATATAAAAGTATGTATATGCAAATATTGAGTTATTGTATGTAAAACTGAATATAAAAGTATGTATATACAAATATTGAGCTGTTGTATGCAAAACTGAATATATAAAAGTATGTACATACAAATAATGAGTTGCAGTATGTAAATCTGAATATAAAAGTATGTATATGAAAATATTGAGCTGCTGTATGTAAAACTGAATATAAAAGTATGCATATGTAAATATTGAGCTGTTGTACGCAAAATTGAATATAAAAGTATGTATATGCAAATAATAACCTGTTGTATGCAAATCTGAATATAAAAGTATGTATATGCAAATATTTAGCTGCTGTATGCAAATCTGAATATACAAGTATGTATATGTAAATATTGAGCTGCGATATGCCTATCTGAATATATAAGTATGTATATGTAAATATTAAACTGTTATATGCAAGAGTAAACATGGGTTGTAATCTATCGAATGTAAATCAATGGTAAGTGTTTATACAACGATGTGGGTTTTCAATAAATTTGAGATTATGTCTTGCTAACCGTATGTTATTGAGAATGAAACAGGAATGAAGGCATGTAAATGTTGGGTTTTCGAAGGTGCGAGGCCCGGTGTAAAGAGCAAATATAGAAGGTTATAATGATGGAATAGTATGCATAGCTAAATCGCTATGTAGTTATTTATTGTTTATATGTTCGGTTAATTATGTATGACGTCACCATCTACTAACATGTTGGTTATGTATATGGTGTCCCCAGGTTAGTTAGATTATCATAATCATCATGAGAGATAAGCAGCCGAGGATCAAGCTGAAGATCATGGATTGTACGGAAAAGTTGTCACGTAGTAGTAGTCATTTTGTCAACATGGTTATTTAATTGAGGACGAATGTTGTACTTATTTTAAAGAAAGTAGGGTTAAATGGTTTTCAAGTATGTTAGAATAGTTATAAAGGAAGAAATTTTATGGCCCAAATTTCCGCTGCGTTGTTTTGGGTCAAAAACGTGTTAGGGTCTTACATCTAAAGCCTTCTAGTATCTCTTCTTTACTTAGCTTCATTGGATCTCTTGTGTTATCTCCAAGACTTAGTACTTTTCGAATCCCTTCTTCGGTTATAATCACTTCTTTGTTTCAAAATGTTGTCGTGATTGTCTTAACTTTGTTGATTGTCTTCACTTCTGCTGTTCTCTAGAATTATTCTATGTGAATTCGGTAGATTTTTGGATTCACCTGAACTGCATAACTTATCTTGCTTCTGGACAACCAATCCATTACGTCTTCAAAGTTAAGTTCTGATGGAACTAGAGTAATGGGCTGGTTGTGCTTTCTCGTACTATCCCATGTAAGAGGTTGAGCCATTCTGAAACGTGGAAACGAGCCAAGTGAGATCTAGGTTCCGAAACGTAAATATTTAGGTTAGTATTATATTTATAAAAATGGAAATTAAACTTAAAAAAATAAAGCCAAAATAAAAAAAAAAGAAACTCTTAAAGCGCTGGTTAGATGTTAAATACGCCGGTGAGTAAGTCAAATAAGCAGTGATATTTACAGATTAGGTTGAAAACGCCTATTATTTACGTTGTGTACTTGATCGCGTAATTTAGTCTGGTTACAAGTTCTAGATCAGCGTAGATGCATATCTACGTTGATTACCTGGCGTAGTTGTCAATTACGCCGGTTGCTCGAACTCGCGTTCGAGAATTAATTGCGCGACACTACGACTTCATCCAATTACGCTGTATTCAACATAACTACGCTATGTTCAAGTGTTTCTTCATAAACCCTTTCAAAAACCCCAAAACTGATCCAATCTTAGTCATTACACCCTCTGAGCATTGTTTGTATGATAAGATCATCTAAAACAGGCTAATAAACGTCATTATCATACCTTAATCAATTTCAATCACTAAGAATATTAGTTCTAAAGTTTCAGGGATGATTTTTGAGGGATGTATGATGAAGATGATGATGATGATAGTGTGTTTGAAAGTTAAAAAAAACTTAAAATTGATATATATATATAATATATATATGTGTGTGTGTATATATATATATATATAGGATTCTTCAAATAAAAAACCATCTAAATACGCTCGAAAATTTTAAAGTTTCTTGAAAAAACGTGCCCTTTTCAGCTAAAAATTATGCAAAGATAGAAAATAATTTTGAGAAAATAAAAAATTGGCAATTTGGACACCGAAATTCATTTTTTGAAGCAAGGGATTTCCTTTTCCGCAATTTTCTTTTGTTTGAAACTCCTTGACGTTCCTGCAAAAGATCATACTTGCAACACTTGTTAGTTATTTTAATTTTGATTAATCGAGGCACAAGAAAAACTGTCGGTATGTTTGTCCCCTTAAATCCATGCATCCTTCTTTCAACATGCTTTTGGTGAGCGTTTTATCATGTTGTAGTTGTATGACAAAAATTGCAATGGCCCTCACTCAAGCTACACGGATATGAATGTTGTGCCCATGAGTCCCACGTCAGGACATACCGCCGCGATCAAGGTATGCACAAAGCTCCCTCATAACATGTGAGTATATTGATTTCATTCATATGATAGATACATCAGTGCGTTAGTGGACATGTATGCACATTCGTACAATCAACGCGACCGATGTTGTCCTGACCAGGGTGAGGCAGATACCTCAATGTGGTACGATTTCTTTTGATCGGCTCGTTTGGTTGAGCTTTTTCAGTTTTAGGATTTTTGGCCTCTTTGGCTCTTTTGAAAAGATAGCACAATCGTGTCTAGGTCTGCATATATTTGGATGGAACAGAAGAGCGACTATGATATCTCCGAATGAAAAACAATATAATGACCCGAAATCTCGGATTTTGGCAATCTATTAACGCAAGATTTAAGACCATTAAGCCATATGCCGCAACGTGTTACCCGCAAGATACACAATATTGTGGGTATCAAGAATTTTTGTGTAAGCTTTATCTTTTTGTCGCCTAATCGCAGTTTACTCGATGGTGTTGCTGAATCTACTAACAGGTCGTTGCTTGGCACACCGATTCTCCTTGCTTTTTCTGTTTCAAGAATGGAGAAGTGTTAGTAGTGTTCTATCATTTCTTAAACAAGTGTTACACGGAGGTCAAAATTTATTTTCTAGATATCTTCACCCCTATAATTTGATTTCCGTATGTCTATTGCCCGAAAATAAAATTTTAATAAGCAGAAAATCTTTTTGATGGACACTATTTTATGATACTCATTTATCTTGGAAAGCCGTTTTTTATAGAGTATGTGCAGACGGTTATAACAGCAAAGTTCATTTCCACTCAAGGAAATTGATCATTTCTAACCAGGTTACCAACTGGTGAAACGGTTATATCGAAGGCTTTCGTGAAGATGTTGACTTTCCGTTGCGTAGTATCCACTGGCACCACTTGAATGTATCCTTTTTCGTACGCATCTCAAATCGCATGAATGCAAATCTCAATATGTTTAGTTCTCGAGTGATGGATTGGGTTCTTCACAATGCCTCATTGTCGATGAATATTGGAGTCCTCATAATGTTGATCTCGTAATCCAGCAACTGATTTTGTATCCAAAGAACTTGTGAACAGCAATTGTAATCCACCGTGTATTCAACTTGAGCAGTAGAGGTGGAAATTGTTGTCTGCCTTTTGCTTTGCCACGATATCAGACGATTCCCTAGGAACTGATAGCCTCCTAAAACTGATTTTCTATCTACTTTACAACTTGCATGATCACTGTCAGATTAAGTAATAAGATCAAAATTACTATCTTTAGGATAGCAACGTCCAAGCATGGATGTTCCTTTCTGATAGCGAAAGATACGTTTAACCGCAGTTTCATGAGATTTTTTGGATTCATCTGAAAATGAGCATAGATACAGACAATCCACATAACGTCAGGCCTACTTGTGGTTAGATACATCAGCGAGCCTATCATTGAGCGATAGAAAGATTTGTTCATTGTTTTTCCTTGAAGATCTAGAGTGAGTTTAGTTTGAGATGTGCACAGAGTGCTTGCAGTTTTACAGTCATTCATATTTTATTTCGCAAGAATGTCCCTGATGTATTTTGCCTTATGAATGAGTATTCTGTCTTCTCGTTGCTTCACCTCCAATCCCAAGAAAAATTTCAGCTCCCCCTCATGCTCATTTCGAACTTTGCTTTCATAACCTTCTCGAATTCCTTGCACAAAGCTTCATGCAAAGAGCTTCATCGGTTAATCCAAAGATGATATCATCTACATAAATCTGAACCAGCATTACATTGTCTCTGATCCTTTTGGTGAAGAGAGACATGTCGATTCTTCCTCTTATATATCCACATTCTAGAAGATATGTTGACAAAGTCTCATACCAAGCCCGAGGAGCTTGATGAAGACCACAGAGAGCTTTGTCAAGCTTGTAGTATCGTTTGGGGAAATGCAGATCTTTAAACCCGGGAGGCTAACAAACAAAACTTCATCTTTCACCTTACGGTACAGAAACGCACTTTTCACATCCATCTGAAACACTTTGATGTTTTTGTATGATGCATATTCCAAAAATATTCTAATGGCTTTTAAACGTGCCACCGAAGCAAAAACTTCTTCATAATCTATCCCTTCCTCCTGCCGAAAACCATGAACTACCAATCTTGCCTTGTTCTTAATAACCACATACGATCGTCCATGTTGTTACGGTTGACCTATTTTATCCCAATTGGAAACTTCGCTTCTTGTAGATCAACTAGTTACATACTTTGAGCTTCCGAAATTGAGACAGTTCTTCCTGCATTGCCTGCACCCAGCTTGGGTCTTGAATGGCTTCTTCGATGTCACTTGGTACAGATTGCGACAGAAAGGCAGCATATAAACCTTTGTTGATAGCATATGTCTGTCCATGAGTTCGCACGTCGTCTTCCATAGGATCAATTACCTTTTCAATAGGATGATTCCAATTTGTCTTGTAACTTGCGTTGGTATGGGTTTCTATTTGTTGAGGTAGATTGGTGAAGTGTTCATCAACATAGATGATTCGAGGTCCGTCTTCTTGATTTAGATCATCCACGTTTAGCTGTGATGAAGAAGCATCATTTGCGGATGTATTCTCCACTGAAGTGTCACCATTTGCTTCTTCATCGGGAAGGATTGTATCAGCTGAAGAGGCGGTGAAACGAGTGGTGAAAAGGGTGAATCAAATGTCTGACGAGTCAAAAAATGGTTCAATTTGAGTGGTTTTAGCAGGTTTTGTTTTTAGAAATAGGTTCGGGGATGTCAAAGGTATTGAACACTACATCGTAAAACCAATCGGGAGAACTTCCGGTGTTGGTGTAGTTTCCTTCTTGAAAGTCGACATAGTATGATTCAAGCACCATCTTGGTTCGTTTGTTGTAGACTCTATATGCATTTTGAGTAGATGAATATCCCATGAAATAAAACACATCGCCTACTGCTTCAAACTTGATTAGATTATCTTCAATATTGAGAAGAGTGCATGAGCATCCAAACAGTCTGAAGAAATCTATTAGAGGCTTTCGCTTGAAAAGAAGTTCATAAGCAGTTTTTATGTGAGGTTTAACAATGAGAACCCGATTCAAGACATAGCATGCTGTGTTGACTGCTTCCGCCCAGAAGATGATGGGTAGCTTGGAGTCTACTAGCATAGTTCGAGCAACTTCAATGAGTGTTGTTCTTTCGTTCCACTATGCCATTTTGTGGAGGAGTTCTAGCTGCACTGTACTAAAGGCGAATTCCCTTCTTCGTGGAAGGAGATAAACGCTTGATTTTTGAATTCAGAACCATTATTTCTTCTGATTGACTTGATCTTCAGTTTGATGACATTTTCAATCATGGGAATGAAGGTTTGAAGAATGGATACAGTCTCGCTTTTAGCTTCAAGAAAATAAACCATGAGAATCAAGGAAAATCATCTGTAATTACCAAGCAATAGGATCTTTTAGCTAAACTTTTAACATTAACGGGACCAAAAAGATCCATATGCAACAATTGTAGAGGTGCAGTTATCGTATTCACTACTTTGGCCTTGTGAGGCTTCTTGTGTTGTTTACCTTGGGCGCATGCAATACATTTTTCTAAAAAGAAAATTATTTTATAGGTAAACCTCTTACTAAATTTAATTTAGAAAGTTTATTCATATTTTTGAAATTTACATGCCCATTCGCATGTGCCAAAGTAGTGATTTCAATGATTTAGAAATTAAGCATGTCATTTGTTCAGTAGAATTTGCAGTTTTCATGTTTAGCACATAAGTATTGTTTTGACATGGAGCTGTAAGCATAATCATTTCGGGAGGAACAGAGTAGCCAGGCTTGAGAAAGATGCATTCTACTACATTGAAGAGCACTGATATTCCTTTGTCAGAGACTTGTGATACACTCATAAGATTGTATCACAATTCTTGTACATAGTTAACGTCTTTCAAAGTTATAGCATCTGAGACAACATCCCCAAGTCCAACTATTTTCCCTCCTTTCTCATCTCCGGCAAATGAGACAAAGTCGCAATCAATGAATCTAAAGTTCTTCAAAAGTTCCTTCAATTCCATCAGATGCCTAGAGCATCCACTTTCAACGTGCCAAATGTACTCCATTAGCATTCGAAGCCATTTTTGAATTTTAATCTATTGTACAACAACAAACCAGAAATATATACAAGTTAGTTAGCTTTTGGAACCCATACTTGCTTAATTTTTAATTATCATGATCTTCTTTGATAATTTCGTCTTTCTTTTTCCAAAAACAAATTGTTTCAGCAAAGTTAGTGACTGGTTTCTTAAATTTATCAAATTGATCGGTAAAATTTTTAGCAAAATTTTGGTCTTGCTTCGAACATTTCTTGCTTTTGCAATGTTTCATATTGTATCCTAAATGACCACAATGAAAACTTTTAATGCAACAAGTCTTTTACCTCTTGGAGGTTGATGCGTTGGAAGCTGATGTATGTGATGAGTGTCTTGAAGTGCATGAAGCGATGTCTGATGATGATATAGTGGAGCTTGAACTTCTAATTTTCTTCATTTTCTTGTCAATGCGACTTTCATAGTTTAAGCTATCTTCATCAATCTCGAAAGCTATTGAAGAAGCTGACTCTTGATTTTCACTTGAATCATCTGATCATTGATCTTCAATAGAGCTTTCTTCACCACTTTCTTAAGTTGTTGTGTTTGAGTCTTCGTTGCTACTATCTTCGCTTGGTCCCTTAACAGATTCTAACATAGTTGTACAAGATGGCACAAACTCATGAATTTTCTCTATGAGGAACTTTATGAATTTGTTTTGTTTCAATTCTAGAACAAATACAAGGGGTTCATGCACAACATTTTCATCACAAAAAGCAGATTGCAAGTCAACATATTCGACCACTACATTCTCATGGTTGCGGATCATAGGTTTAGGCATATGCATATTACAGGCATCCCGAATATTTAACCTAGGTTTAATACAGTCATCCGTCCTAATTAAATTATTAATTCATCCTGAATAAAAGTCTTGTTTGTGTTACTACAAATCCAGGCGAAACAGTTAACAGTAGTGTAACTGTCGCCTGAATAGCTTATCCCTATTTTTGTGCCCCCACATTCCTCATCGCACACATCCTCCTTATGCTCAATTGCATCTGCATTTCTTATAGAAATGTTTGTATTTTTGTCATTTTCACAATCGACACTTTGAGCAATTAAATCATTTTTATCAACTAAATCATTTAACGGATGAGGAGTTGGTATGGGTACATAGTTTTTTCTATGGGGAGGTGGAAAGATTCTTCTTTCATTCCCAAGCTTATCTTTGTACCCAATGCCATCTTTAACGTATGTTGGTCGTTGGCAGTTTTTCATGTCAACCAGTGCCTTCTTACTTACATTCCATTTGTCGATAGTGAGTTGCACTGTAGTGTTTTCAACTTCAGATTTCTCAAGTTTTTAAGTTAAATCATTTATAATGAAATCTTTTCTGAAAACAAATTATTTAAAGTTTGCATTTCAGCTAAAGTTGAGTTCAACTTTCTCTGATATGCAGCTTCATTCTATTTTAGTTCTTTGTTAAATTGCAAAACTCTTTCTTTTTCTCTGATAAGGTCATGGTTGAGAGATTTATAATGAGCCACGACGTTGAGACACAATTGTGAGCACAATTTGACTTTAAATTGGTAGGGAATGCTATTTACCAAGTGTTCCTCCTCTTTCTCTTTGGCAGACTTGGCTTTCATTGCTGCTGTAGGAACTTGATTTTTCTTCTTCTTGGCACTGCTACTTGCTTCTTGAACCTTCTCCTTTGACTCAGAGATTTTAGCCTCTTTCTTTCCTTGGTCATCTGCAAACTTGGTCGGGTTGACTATGTTCTTCAGTCCTTTGTCAGCAGACATATCTCCCTTCAGAATACCCTCATTTTTGTTACTGAGAAAGTTTGAAGGACATGGAACCGATTCAAAGGATATCTTTGCCATGAGAGATTTGTTAACTTCTTCCTTTGTCTTAGCAATTTCCTCATCCCAATCATAATCTTCCACCACCAACGCCTTTGGAGTGTTACCAGCAGCATTCTCATTTCCTTCAATAGCGATTGCCCTTCTAGCCAGAGTCGTATCAGCGTTTTCATTCGTTAGCAGCGGACAATCTCTTTTGAAGTGCCCTAAATTCTTGCAGTTTGTTGGTGCATTATGTCTATTGCCTACATCTAGGATGTGTCGTTCTTGTATATAGGGCTTAAACGTCGTTATTGATTATTTTATATGATTTGTAATATACTCGTACGAGTGAAGTACTTGGCTCGTACGAGTGACACTCTGTCACTCATACAAGCCAGTTACTCGCACTAGTCAAATCTCTATTTTACACACACTCCAATGCAAGTCATGTCGACCTATAAATAGAGGAGTGTTGTGTTAGAGCTAAGTAGTGTTACTTCAGTTGGTACGACGAAGCCTTGTTGATTTGTTTACTCGCGTCTGTACTTGCACGTCAATCAACACAATTCAGAGCAGTTAAACAGTAAGATCTCTCTTGTTCATTTGTCATCCTCTCTAGCAATGAATTCCGCCTCTGCTAGCTGAGTTAGATTAGACCGGTTGCTCATCGGAGGAGCCGATCCCTCGTTCACAAGTGGTATCAGAGCCTTGAGGCCTGATCTGCTGACAAACGTCAAGTTCTGCAGGATACCAACTCTTTTAGATCAGATTCACTGTTGCAGCTTTCTACTTCTACATTTCTCCCAAATTGATCTCGGATTTGGATGAAATTATGGACAAATTGGACTAGGTTCTAGGATATCACGTTAAAATCAATTCTAAACAATCCTTAACATATTCAGATCTAAAATCGACCTTAATCATGTTAAAATCGGTAAAATTCATCCGTTTGGAGACTTAGTTGTTGCGGACGAGTAGAAAGACCACTCGCACGAACAACTTTCGATACAATTTAGACCATTCGTACGAACAAGTAATCAGAATTTCTTAAAAACTTACAAGTTTCAAAATTTACAAGTGTGATTCGCACTAATTACACATCCGTACGAGCATCTCGTTCGTACGAGTGAAACTTCATCCGTACGAATTGCATTCTGGTTCGCACGACTTACTTGTTTTTGTCACCTTGTCCGTACAAATTTCTAGTTTGTACGAATGGATCTTGGTCGCACGAACTATTATTGTTATCTGCATGAAGGAATTTTTCCGGGCTAATCAGTTTGTTCGAAAAGCGTGTTTTTGAATTTTTACAGAAAAATGGCTGAAGAATTCTGTAGTCACGACCACTGCAGCTCAAAACATGAATCTCGAAAACGAGATGGGTACAATGACCAAACCGCCAAAGTTAATGAACCTAGAAGACTTCAATAGTTGGAGCGAACGGTTCATGAATTAGGTCCAGGAAAATCATTTTACTTGCTGGTTCGCTATCGAAGTTAAATATCAAGCTCCTGTAGGTGAAAATGGCCTCGAAAAGACTCTAGCTCAACTTTCAGATGTTGAAAGGGAAAGGTTCATAAATGAAAAGAAAATGACGAATATTCTGCAACAATCCATCAAAGAAGATATTCTAGCGTTATTACAACACGATGATGATGCACAGTCATTGTGGAATGCTCTTCGTTTGAAGTTCCAGGGAAGTGCTCAGCTACGTAAGAGTAAATGGGCATTGTTAAGTAAAGAATTTGATATCTTTACATTGATTAAAGGAGAGATAGTGAAACAATTGATCATAAGATACTGTCATTTGGTGGTGCAAATGAAGAGAATGGGAATCATCAAGACCAACGAAGAACTTGTTGATAAGTTGGCAGATTCTCTACGTTGAAGAATTGAACCGATTATGGTAATTTCTCATTACCACATTTCATTGAAAGACTGGAGGGACGTGAACTCGAAATGTAGAAGATGGCAAAGAACAAAACCGTCCAAGTTCAACAAGATGTTAATCTATAGTTCAAGAACAGTTCTGCTACTCAAATTCAGTCTCCGAAGATCTAGACCGCCTTCAGCGCTTACAGCATGCCAAGTTCACCATCAAACCTAAACAATGGCTTTCAGTCATTTGCTAGAGTTAATCCTCACACGTCTCAAAGCCCACAGTCGTCACATGGATCAAGTACTCCTCAAATCAACCAGAACAGTCAATCAAATCCTACTCAAAGGGTTCCTTAGTGCAATATCGCAGTGGATTTCCAGAGAGAAAACCACGAAGCAACACATGTCTCTATTAGCATCGGTTCTCGAATCCTATGATAGTCTTATAGCAGGAAGGATTGGAAATTCTGAAATGACTAGAGAGTACTATGACAAGATTGATCTAGTAGAGATGGAGTTGATCAACATAAAGTGGTGTATGGCATCTATTGTTCGACGCACACAAAGATTCATGGAAATTACAGGAAAAGAAAACTTGGGAGGTTTGGATGGAAAACTGGGATTTGACAAATCCAAAGTTTCTTGTTTTAAGTGTCAGGAAAAGGGTCACTTTAAGCGTGAATGCCCAAATAGAGAAGCTCAAGGGAACCAGAACCCATTTGCCGATGATTATTACAAGAAAGCTATCTACCACCGTCCCCAACCAAGAACTCGCATGGTGCAGATCGAAGATAGGCAACCATAGACTAAAGACAAAGTGCTAGTGGTAACTCAAGAAAATGAGGGCTTTAACAGGAACAAATATATTTCCAAGAATGAAAGTTTGGCTTTGGTTGCTAAGATAATCGAAGAACCTGAAGAAGAATCGGAGGCAGCTTTTGATGACGCACCAGAAGATGATTATTATTATTATCATACATCATCAGAAGAGGAGGAACTTTTGAACAATGCATTTAAACACCTCCTGCCTAACGATATGTTGAAAACTTTTGCAGGTTATTTTGCACAAGTCATCAATCATCTTGCGAAGAACAAAAGAAACCGGTTGTTGAAGAGAGAGTTGATGAAAAAATGGAGAAGTTGTTAGATAACATCAGCAAGGCATGCATGGCAAACGTTAATGAGGTAAATGAGTCTAAGAGTGAGTCTGTGGTAGAAAAACTGTGTCTGAAATGTGCTAAGCCATGCAATGAATATGTTGTAAAAGACACACGATATACTGAGCTCAAAAGTTTAATAGATAATTTGTCAAGTGATTACAAATCAACTAAAGAAGCATATGACAAATTAAGTAACTCTATTAAACAATACACAAAAGCACTCAGAGAAAGTGACGCAACACTTTTGATGCTCAAAGCGACAATAATGGACAAGCAAATGGCCATTAATATTCACTTAAACACTATCGCTGAGCTAAAGAGTGAGCTTGAGAAGGTAAGAATCAAAGTGAATGGGTTAACAAACTGTTAATCAGTTATTCCACAAGCTCTTACGTCATTGATCACATTTTACCAAAAATTGAAAAATAAAGAAGAATAAAAAAAGGATAAAAACAAGAGTGCAAGTTACGATCGAGTTCCACCCCCTATGTGGAATGGTTATGCATGTAAAAAGCCAGCATGGGTGGAAAAGGCACTCAATCTAAAACTAAAAACTGAACAATCAAATGAGTTGCCTACAAACATCGACGTAACTTACACAAATTCTGATAGTGAATGTGACTCTGAGGTGGTTAAAACTGTGGTAGAAAATGTTTTAAAAAGTGAATCTGAAAAATCTGAGTCTGATGCTGAAACATCAGAAAATAGTTTAACTAATGATCCAAACGTCATAGTTTATAAAATGCAAGGATCGAATAAACTATTTTCTGATGAGGACTTTCCCATCCAGAACGTGAATCTGGATCGTGTTGATAAATTGTTCAAGCTTGTGGAGGTAAGTCATGCTGATTTAGATAAACACGATGCATCATTTTACTCTAGATCAAAGAGTGACAACCGACCCTACTATCATAAAAATAGAGATTATCCTGAAAATAAGAGGGCAGGGTTGGGTTTCCAAAAGCAACGAATGCCCAACAAGTCTCAAAAACTTAATTTTACCAAGAAAATCAACTTTGTTTTTGGGACAACAACAGAGAAGGAAAAAGAAATCATCGGAACACAATCGAATGATGATTTCAAGAAAGAGAAAGAGAATAGGAAACAAGTTTTGGAATCTTCTGTTCGAAAGGGCAGTAGAGCATGTTACAAATGTTAAAATGTTGGGCACATTGCAAGATATTGCTTACAAGAATCTCTAAAACCTGTTTCTCATTCTAAAAAGTTCACCAAGGACGAGAAACAAAAGGCATCTATGGTTGCACCAAAGCATATCTTGAAAAGAACCAATGAATCCTACAAAAATGTTAAACCAATTATTCAACGTCATTCAAAATTTGAAATTGGTGAAACATCAACTAAATATCATCAAATGGATTCTAAATTTTATGCTAAAAGGCAAATCTGAAAACCCAAACATGGGTTGCTAAAGTGAAACCGTCCAAGGTAGAATTGAAACCTTCTGTTCCAAACAAAACCGAGCCTAAAAAGAACGTTAAAAACAAAGTAGGTCCGAAATTTGACATTCCAAACCCACCCAAGACCAAACAGGCTTGGGCATCTTTGTTTAAATAGTTTATTCTGCATGTGTGTTGGAACTTTCACGATAGATCATGTCTAAATGGATAATGGATATTGGAGCTTCCAGGCACATGACAGGAATGCTTGCGTTGTTACATAACGTTAAAGCATTCCGCGAAGGGTATGCAGGTTTTGTAGCAACGCAAGGAGGAAGGATTGTCGGTGAAGGAATTCTCACGAATGGAGTTGTATCGTTTGATAAAGTGAACTACATCGTGGAACTCGAGAACAATCTACTCAGCATTACGCAGATTTGTGACAAGAAATTCACAACGCACTTCAATGATAAAGAATGCTTGATCTTAAAATCGGGTTTCAAGATTCCAAAGGAATGGATTCTGATGTGTGCACCGAGAGAAAATGATCTTTATGTTCTGGATATGAGTGTCGCATCAACAACATCAAAGAAAGTTCAATGCTTTGTTTCCAAAGCTACTGAGAAAGAGTCGATACTATGGTATAGAAAGATGGGACACATTCATTTGCGAAAAATGAATTATCTTGTACATGACGACCTAGTGGAGGGTGTTAATTTGAAGTCAATTATCTGATGATTGCTTGAGCTATAAAAAGGGGAAGCAGCACAAGAAATCACACCCACGAAAGCTGTTGAATTATATCACGCTACCACAAGAGAGGTTACATATGGATCTTTTCGGACCAGTAATCGTCCAATTCATTTTTGGTGATCTATATTGCCTTGTCATTACAAATGATTATTCAAGATTCTCATGGGTTTTCTTTCTGGAGAGAAAAGATGAAACGTTTGAAACTCTAATGATTCTCTTCAGAAAACTCGAAAATCTATATCACTTGCCAATCAAGAGAATCCACAGTGACAACGGTATATAGTTCAAGAACAAGAGGATGCTCGAATTTTGCAATGACAAGGGGATTCTTCATGAATTCAGTGCTCTTTATACTCCACAACAAAATGGAGTTGCTGAACGAAAGAATCGCACACTAACCGAGACTACCAGAACTATGCTAGCCGATTCGAAATTGCCAATCAGTTTCTGGAGTGAAGCAGTCGCGTCAGCGTGTTACACCTTGAATCGTGTGTAAACAGTTAAGCCTCACAACAAGACTTGTTTCGAGTTACTAAATCAACGGAAGCCCAACCTTTCATTTCTGGAGCCATTTGGATCACCGTATACTGTATTAGACCCGGCTGGTAAATTTGGTGCCAAATCCTTGGAAGGATTCTTTGTGGGTTATGCTACTCCTCAAAAACATGTCTTCTTGCCGAGTCTGAACCAGGTTATTCTTGCGCAACATGTTGATTGTCAAAATTATATACTACGCCAACGCAGAAACCTGGGGATTTGTGGTTGTTTAACTACATGGTTTATGGAATTCTTTTGACCTACGAGATGTGCCATCAGAAGAAGAACTTGTTATGCTCTTTCAACAGCATCAAATATCTAATCAAGAACAAGTTACTAGAACGTAAGTGATTTCCCCTTCACTTCTTGTGTCTAACATGTCTGATGTAGGTCCAAGCTTTACTATTCACGACTCTGTTCCTTTACCAATTGTCAACAGAATCATCTGCCTAGCAACAGACAAATGATGACTCTGATCGGGAACCAACTTTTGATGATGGCGGATCCAATTGCGATGAAGGATCTGAGCAGATTGAAAGCTTCCTGAACACACAGGCTGATCAATCAAATGTCAAGAATGAAGCTTCATCATCTATACCGGTTGTGGATGAAGTCATCACAAATTGCAAACACAAGTAGATGTTCCAAATGAAGTAATGCCAAGGATGCTTTCATATCATCCTTCGGAGAATATTATAGGCAGCTTACAAATGGGATGCAAACTCGCAATCAGATTAACAAGGATCTAAGCTATTTCTATACTCGTATTGCTCGACTTCAAACCAAACTTTCTAATAGTTGTTTTGTTTCTTAGGTAGAATCGGGGAACTGGAAAGACGCATTGAAACAAGAGAGCTGGGTGGACACGATGCAAGAGGAGTTGCTTCAATTCCAGAAACTGGGAGTCTGGAAGCTTGTTGACCTAACAAATCATCACAAAAAGATTAACACTAGATGGTTCTTCAAGTGCAAGCGTGATGATAGACGAATTGTAGTGCGCAACAAAGCTCGACTTGTGGTTCAAGGTTTCCATAAGCAAGAAGGGATAGATTATACTGAAGTCTATGCACCGGGTCGTGGAAAGGGTTCAAGGTGTACCAGTTAGATGTCAAATCTGCTTTAACTAAAAGAGGAGGTGTATGCCGGCCAACCATCGGGGTTTGTCGATCCAATGCACAAAGACAAAGTCTACCTTCTGAATAAAGTCTTATATGGTCTACATCAAGACCCGAGAGCTTGGTATGAAACGCTGTCACGACATCTTATAGACAATGGCTTATCAAAGGAACTGCAGATTCTACCCTCTTTACGATGGAAGTGGATGGGCATTTGATTATTCTACAAATGTATGTGGATGATATTATCTTTGGATCAACAAATGACAAGCTGTGTAAAGACTTTGAAGAAGTCATGAAGCGCCAATTTGAAATGAGCGCGATAGGGGAGATGAAGTTCTTTCTAGGACTTCAGGTCTATCAGTTGCCTGATGGTATCTTCATCCATCAGACGAAATATGTTCATGACATATTGGAGAAATTCGATATGGCAGGAGCTGAACCAGCATCAACCCCATTAGCTCCTAATCACGGCATTTGTCCAGATCTTACTGGAGTGAAAGTTGATGAGACTTTATACCGCTCCATGATCGGATCCTTTATATATGTCACTGCTTCTCGACCAGATATCATGTATCCAACATGCCTGTGCGCCTGTTATCAATCTAATCCAAGAGATTTGCACTTGCTCGCCGTCAAACGTATCATGAGATATTTGAAGGGATTTCCAAGCACCGGCTTGGGGTACCCTAGACACGACGACTTCGATCTTGCGGGTTACTCGGATTCTAATTTCGGTTGCTGCAAACTTAACACCAAATCTACAACGGTTGGTTGCTAGTTCTTCGGAACCCGTTTGGTAACATGGCTATGCAAGAAACAGACCGCGGTCGCTCTCTCTACCTGTGAGGTTGAATACATTTCAGCATCAAGTTGTTTTTCCCAGATTCTCTGGATTCAACAGCAAATGAGAGACTTCGGACTGCAATTTCTTGATACGCCTATATATGTAGATAACTAGGCTACGATTGATATCACTAAAAACTCATGTCAACACTCTCGAACTAAACATATTGAGATCCGCCACCACTTTATCCGTGATTGTTTCGAGAAAAAGTTGGTTAGAATTGAAAAAATCCACACTGATGGCCAAAAAGCATATTTTTATACCAAAGCCTTTGATCGTACAAGATTTAAATCTTTTAAAATTAAATGGTTTACGAAATTTGACATCAGGTGATATACACGAGGTTGAGTTTGAGGATGATGACGACTTGATGTGATACTCATCGGTTTGACGAATTTTCTGCATATCCTTTCTTAAAAACTCTAAAAATCCAAAATTATGTTTTTGATTTTAGGGAGAGAAATTTTGGGAAAATACCAAAACATCATAAAAATCATAAGAGTTTTTGTGAAAAAGGGAGATCATATTATATCAATATGACACTCACAATATGCTATGATTAAACAAGTAATTAAACAGGTCTTACTAAGGATGTGCCAATAGGCTTCACTCGTTTAGTAAATTGTTTTTAAGATATAAACCTAAATGAAAAACTGAATAACTTGTGGGTTAACATCTCTCGTACATATGGACTTAGTACTCCGAAATTTCGTTTGAGAGAATGCAAGATTCTACGATACTAGGTTTTTATATTTAATCGATATCTGGGTATATCCGAGTTCTTCAGATTTTGCATCAGCAATGGCCTAGAACTTGTATAATACTTTACGCATATTCGCCTACAAAAGTTGCATAAAAATGATTATCTCATAAACTTTGTGACATTTGCAGTTCAAAAGATTCCTTTAAGGAACACCACCTAAAGACGAGCCTTCATCTCTTTGTCTGTACGGTAGTACTAACATGAGCTCTCAAGGTCTCGCAATTCACCCCTTTACAGTTATCAGTTACATATATTCACCTGTTAAATGAAATTCTGGGTATCTCGATACGGGAGTATATTCTGAGATGGGACACGCAATTATTTCATGTTCTTAATATTACCTAACATATCTTGAAACAGTTGAGAAACGAGAAAAAGTTTAAGTGGATATCCAGGTAAATCTGGTTAAAAGCTTAATGAGTATACCAAGATCAACGGTATTGGTGATCTGTTAAACACTTGATATGATCTTCTTAAAACACAAAACTCAAAAAAATATGTATGTTTACTTGTTATTTCTTTTCGAAAAAATTCCAAAATCCAAAAAGATTTTCAATTTCCTTAGCTTTATAGTTTTTGTTTTAGTCTACCGATGATGTAAACACAGATAGATGAAGTCATGGCGACATCTTGCTGAAGGAAATCTGAAAACCATGGGTTGGGAGCTTATCTTTAACGAAAATTTCTTGAACGTCAACAAAGTTCATTAATTTGAAACTTTACAAATAAAAATAAACCTGTTTTGGTCAAACATGGTCAACCAAGGTCGTTAACTTGGACTTGGTAGGCAAATCAGATAACCAGGGTCATTAACTTGGACTTGGTTAACTGAGTAGGCAAATCAGACAGCCAGCTCCCACTGAGTGGTTTTTAAACAGATAAAATTTTGTAAAAAATAAAAAATATAAAAGTTTTCCAAGTTTCATAACTGATTCGTACGAGTCTCACTAACTCGTACGAACCACGTTTGGGCTTCATTCGCACGAACCATTGGTTCGTGCGAACGATCCTAACTAGAATAAAAGGTCACTTTCTTCGCACGAGCCAATGTTATGCTACTGTGCGAACAGAGAGAACTTTTGTGTGAGTATGTTCTAAACTTTGAATTTCTTGATATTTACTGAGTATTATTACATTGGGGAGGTTGATTTGCACACCTCTTTTGATGGGAAAGGTAATTTTGCTCAATCTTAGCCGTTATAATGCAAGATTTGGACCAAACGAACTTAAAACATAGATTTAGAGAGATTGGACCGGTAAAACTTAAAATTGACTTTAAAAACGTTAATATCGGCTCTACTAACCTCTAAATTAACTATCAATTTGTTAAAAACAACATGTTTTATGTTTGGTTTAAACTTGGTGTTTTTGGAATGGTTCAATGTTCGTACGAAGGACCATTCATACACACCAATTTTTGTTAAAGTGTTGATGTTCATACGAAGCATGGCTCGTACGAAGCAATTTTGGTGAAGTCTTTGAAAATGTTTAAGTCTTCAGTCACTCGTACGAAGTAGTGATTCGTACGAATGATGTCTTGATCCAAACTTGTAAAAATGTTCTATCTTTTGACACGTACGGATGTCTGGCTCGTACGAATGATATTGTATGTTGAAAATTTTGAAATTTTTCTAAAGGTTTGAATTCTTTTTTGTACAGGTCAAGAAAACGTCATTTTCTCCATTTCACAACATATGTTGTCTACTTGACGAGACTATTCCGAAGATTGCAGCTTACAGAGATGTGCTAGATTTTTTTAGCAGGATTCCGATTACAAAAGCACTCACTGATCGACATATTGTTTATAGATCTCATGTCGAATATTTCTGGAACGCAGCAGAATATGATTCTGAAGAAAATGCGATAGTTTCGGTTATGAAGATTGATGACGAAGATATACAGGTTATGATAATGGAAGATTTGATTCGAACAGTTTTGGATTTCAAGGATAATGCAGACGATCCTACCGGGTTTTCGAAGTATATGTACAAGGGTTGTTTTTACAGGATGGGATATGTTGTTTTTGTAAATGCCGCGCCATTCAAAGAAAGGAAACCTTAGTGCGCCATTCCGATATATTGCTCATGTTTTTGCTCACGCATTGAGTCATCGCAAGGGAGGATTTGATGATTTGGTTGATTACCAAATTTGTATGATTACTGTGCTGGTCCTAAATCTGCCATATAACTTCTCTAAAGTTATATTTACGCGGATGATGCAGAACATACAGAGGGAAAAATTCTTGTAATACTCTCGGTTTGTACAGATTTTGTTAGTTCATTTGCCCCAAACTTGAAGAAGAAGAAGAAGAAGGACGATGTGTTAAAGTTAGAGCACATGGATGTTTCTACACTCAAGAAGATGAATTTACATTTGAAGAATTTTCCGAATGCTAAACCGGTTGTTGGTGCTATAGCCGACAAAGATTACATTTCTCCAACTCCGGGTGAATGGAGGAAAGATGACAGTGGAGATGAGAGCGAGGAGTTAACTGCGCTTGAAAGTTTTGTTTCTAAGTGTAGTTCGTGGTTTATGAAAGACGGAGACAAAGGTTCAAAGAGAAAAGCAACTGCTACATCTTCTACTTCAGCACCACAAAAGAAAAGGCTAGCAGCAGAAAGTTCTGGGCTTAGAGATAAACCAGATGTTGAAGAAAATATTGAAGCATCGCTACGGATATCGAGAGACAAGCTTTTGGTGGAGAGAAAGAAGCTGAAGACGCATCGTCTTCGAGCACTAATTCTGATGAGAGACGCGCTGGTGAAAGAAAAAGGGCCAAAAAGATTGAGGTAAAACGTTTGGCTGAGAAAAAGAGAAAAATAGAAGAGCGAAAGCGCAAAGCGGCAGGAGAAGATAATACAGCGTATGTACCTTCGGGTTTAGATACAGATACTCCTGTGCGCACACTGGTGAAGAAAAACACACGAAGGTTTAAGCGCCAAGCAGCTAGAAGCTCCGAGTCTCCAACTGTTAGATCTAAAAAGACTGTGCAAGAAAACGATTGAAGAAGAGGTTATTGTGAATCAGCTCAGCAAATTCCAACATCACCAGCTCGACAAGCTACACCACAATCGCCACCACGTCAATCTACTCCGCCACAACAGTATGCATCTCAGCCTCCACCATAGCCAACACCATCACAAGCAACACCACAGCCACCACCACACACTTCACAGCCCCAATTTCAGTTTGATTTTGACTTTGACTTTGGAGATATTCAAGGGGGTGAAGATTTTTCCATTCAACGACCCACGTGTTGATGAGTTACAAAAACAGGTCTTATTGAATACTGGTGATGATAGCGGAGTTGCAGGAACATATTAATGTGTTGAATGAAGAAAAACAGGAGTTGCATGAGCAGATTAATCTGTTGAATGAAGATAAACAGCAGTTAGAAGCCATGTTTGCAAGTATAGTTTCAGAGAATGAACGTTTATGTCTTCAAATGGCTGAATATGAAGAGGAAAGGCTCCATATTGATGGAAGAATGAATATGTTTGAGAAAATTCTAACGAAGAGACTAGGAGTTAATATAGCCGCGGAGATTGATGAGATAGAATGTACAGAGGCTAGAGAACGTGTTGCTGAAAGAGAACGTCTTGCTAAAAAGTTATCAGACGCAAGGAAAAGGAAAAGCGAAGGTTGTAGAGGATCCTGTGAATGTTGAAACTGAGCCAGAAGCTGAATCTGCGCCAGTTACTATTACAGATATTGTTGTGTACCAAGTGTCGAACAATTTTATATTGATCGGAAAGCCTAAGGATGGGGAGATTGATATGTCAAATCTATCTGTGAGACACTGTGAATGGCTTTTGAAGAGAAAGTTAGAAAAAGAAATTAAGAAAGCAGCTGAAGAGTTTGAGGAAGATGCTGACAAAGAAGATGAAGATTTAGATGCTGATGGGATTCTGATTCGGATTCTGATAAGGGTGATGATGATAATGTAGGAGGTGTTGGTATTCATGTAACTGATTCTGATGTTAATAAAGAGATTGATTATTCAGTGTACCTCAATGATTCTGCGACCAAACTACGGAAGAAGGTGTTAAAGACAAAATAGAAGGTTTACAAATGCTCAGCAGGCAGGAATCCTCTCGGTAACTGATTCATCTATCGTTCTTGTCATGCTGAAACCAAAGATTTTCTATCTTGAGCATGATGTTGAGGAAGGCGAATTCATCCACAGTTATTCTAAAGAAGAGATCGCAAAAATGTTAGGTGTGGATGAAGAGAATTTTGAGTTTGCTTTGAAGATGAGCTGAACGAGATTAGTGCGTTCGAGCCAAATGATTAAGTCTTTGAACAGGTTGAAGAAGCGAATGAGTATGATCGAGTTGTCGTGGAGGATGATTCTGATGACTATGCTAATATTGCCGATTAGGGTACAGAGGATCCCCAACTTTTACCGAACTATTTGCAGCAGAGAATGCAGATGTGCTGAAACATAAAGTTGAAGAAGCTGCAAAGCAAGGCACTATTCCTCAACAGTTTAACAGAGCTGAAATTGCTGAGATGAGGAAGAAGTGGTTTAAGAAGTCAGCAGCAGAGCGTAAATTCAAACCTCCTCTAGCATTCTTTACTCGTGACACTGATATTTCTCTAGGGGACATCATAAACTGGGGTTGGATTGAAGAGCTTAACGTCTATGCGATCAAAAGGGAGTTTGGTATCAGTACTTCCGATATCTGAGCGACATCAAGTCCTTACCATACTGGGATATCAAAGAGTTGGTGCAGACAACGATGATCAATCTCAAGATGAAATTTCACGACCAGAGGCTTTGGAAGTTGATTAAGCTTGAGGCTGTACATGGATTTACACACTGGAAACCTCACTTTCCAAGACGCATTACGAAGATCGATCCAGTGACTAAGGAGAAGGATGTGACGCTCAGCGTAAAGAGGCCGAAAGTAATGAAGAATATGCCTATGTTACAGATGGAGCAGGATTTCTACAAGATCTTCAGGTGGTGGCATTATGATTCGAACACAAGAGAGGCTGTTATTTGCGTGCACCCGGATGAAGACTCGTGGAAGATTACTGAAGAATTAACCAAAGCTTTCATAGCACACAAACGCATATATGGGCTGTGGCGTGACATTTGAGTTCTACAGCAAGATCAGTTATGAAGAGAAAGATAAAGAGCAAGCACTCCAGTTTCAAAAGATTGTTAATGTATGTTTCGCCAATGACATACATTCTGGATCGGCATGGAACACATCTTGGAGGAAGCTGGAGGAAACTGAGCAGAAGAAGAAAAAAAGAAAGAAGCTACGATTGCTGAGCGTACTCGCATAGCATCGCTAAGGAGTTTTTAGTTTGGCAATACAGTGAACCGACCTCCTCCAATAGATCAAACGCCAATAACATTTGAGGAGCATCCCAAGCCACCGAAGAGAACTTTTTGGTCTTTAAGCGTCAAATCTTCTGAAGATTTTTTTAAGACTATCCACATTGCGGCAACATCCAAGGGGGAGTTTCTTGGCGCATTATGTCTATTGCCTACGTCTAGGATGTGTCGATATCGTATATAGGGCTTAAACGTTGTTATTGATTATTTTATATGAGTTGTAATATACTCGTACGAGTGAAGAACTTGGCTCATACGAGTGACACACTGTCACTCGTACGAGGCAGTTACTCGCACGAGTCAAGTCTCTGTTTTACACACACTCCAATGCGAGTCATGTAGACCTATAAATAGAGGAGTGTTGTGTCAGAGCTAAGTAGTGTTAGTTCAGTTGGTACGGCGAAGCCCTGCTGATTTGTTTACTCGCGTCTGTACTTGCACGCCAATCAATACAATTCAGAGCAGTTAAACAATAAGATCTTTCTTGTTCGTTTGTCATCCTCTCTAGCAATGAATTCCGTGTTTGCTAGCTGAGTTAGATCAGGCCGGTTGCTCATCGGAGGAGCCAATCCCCGTTCACATAGTTGTAGCATCTCAGCTTGGACTTGTCGAAACCAACTTTTCCCAGTGCCAATCTCTTTTGCGTTTTGTCTTGAAACTTCTTCAGCCGCAAGGTTATTATTGCCATTTGCCATTTTAAACCCATTTCCTCCATATCATCCGGATCTACTTGAGACATGTCTTCAGCAGTAAGAAAATCTCATTTCAACTCACCTGACATAAGAGCCTCCTAAATGCTCAAGAAAGTGTTAAACAGTGCAACATGTTCAGTAGATATCTTGAGAGCTTGAGCATCACTGACCACAGTTGCCTTTTCGTTGCACTGTGGAGCCTTTGAAGAGTTTGCAAAAGCATTAAAGTAAGATGCATTAACACTCTGTGAGCTTGAATTACCATAGGTTATGGGAGCAAGGAATGCCATGTTCTTGGGGGCAGCAGTATTAGTGGATTGGATAGATTTCAGGGAGTTTCCTGTTTGATTCATCTCTCTCTTGACCACATCCATTTCAAAATCCTTTAATGTGTTGATCAGATCTGAAAGAGTGACTGGAGTTGTATTACTCAAGAAGGATCTTTTGATCATCATGCACTGTAAGCTCCATTCTTTTGGAAGAGAGTCCAAAAGCTTCTTAATTGAAGCATAGTTGGAAACAGGATTGCCAACTTTCTTCATTTTTGTTAACATATTCAAAAAACGGCTGATATGCTCTGACAGACTTTCACCGCGAACACTTCCAAACATATCATATTCTTTCTGAACCATATCTCTCGTGTTCTCCATCATTTCTAGGTTGCCTTCATAGTGATCGATCAGCGCCAACCATAATTCATGAGCGGTGGTGTACTTTTCAAACAAGTTGTTGTCATCTTTTGATAGAGCTATTGTTAGAGCAGCGTGAGCCCGGCGCTCACGTTGAATAAATGTCCTATCTTCATCAGTGTAAGTTGAGGGATCATCGTTGATTGTATGAACATCATCACGAATCACCGTAGGAACATGGGGCCCGACTGTGACAACCATCCATTGAGCATAGTCCGTATACTCAAAGAATGACTTGATTCTGTTCTTCCAGCTACTAAAATCCTCAAATCCTTTCAACTTTGGAGGTTTAGTTGCAGTTCCAGTTTCAAGCTCGGCATGAGCGACAAGATTTAGTTGATTAAGTGACATGTTGACTCAATTGTAGGTTCAAATTGTTCACAGAAGGTTAAATACGCTGGTTTTAATGATACTGGGCAAAAATACGCTGAAAATAAGGTAATATCGCTAAATGATCAGTTCTTAGTCCGGTTGGTAATTACGCTCGCTTATACGCTCAATTGAGAATGTTTCTTGGACCAGCGACAAACAATTATGCGGACAACTACGCTAACAAACCAAAAACACACAGCGACTAGGCTAAATTCGACGAACACCGTGATAAAATCGCAAAAGATTAATATCACTGTCCCCGAAGTTTCCTTCGGATAAAAATGCTAACCAGCATAAAAGACAATTTCGCTACCTTTGACACTTATCTACGCTAGTTTCAAATTTATCTACGCTATCTTCAAGACAAATACACCCAAAAGGGTTTTAGTATTAACAAAAACCCACTAATCACACAAAAACAGCCTAAAAAACTATGGTATCTTGCATCAAAATGACCCAAATTATACTCTAAACACTGATTAACAACAACCCAATCATTAAATACACCAAATCAAGCCATTTGAACCCAAAACTTTTGAAAAACTTTGAAACCTTGAAAATCTTAACAAATATCAGTCAATCAAGAACACAAAGGCTCTGATACCAAATTATGAGTACTAAAACAGTCTTGGATCACAGTGTGGTGATTGACAAACACCCAGACACCTATAGATTAAGTATTTGAATGATACTAGTAAGAAAAACAAGAAAAACTAAGATGAAGGTGAAGAATCTTGTCCAAGTTACAATCCCTTAATGATGATAACATTCAAAGATCTTGGATATCGATTAAGAACATGTAAATCAGAGACACATACACAAAGATGATAGCAAAATAACCTTGGTCCAAGAAACTTGGAGCCTTAGGGTTCATAGCATTCATATATATAGATCCTAACCTCCCAGCATAATTAATAATTACGATAGGAGGATAACTACGCTGCTACAGGTACAAAACCACAATGTTACACTTTCAGCCCTTCTACTTGACAAACTATTTCAATCTAGCTATAAACTATGAAACTCAATTACCAACGGTCTCAAAAACGTCCTAATAGGGTGTCTCAGTGTGAACTCTCTCGCTCTCGTCCCTAACTTCACTCAACTCTAAAACTTTGGGGACCTAGTCGATCCCCGCTTCTTCTTCACTCTCTTCGACAACTCCCTCAGGTTCCTCAACTACCCTAAACACATGATAAGAATGATTCGACGAAATATACTGAGTGACACTGACCACTATAATCGTTGGAACCACTAGAGTGTTGCATGGAATGGGCTAACTTGAATGTTACCTTTTCCTCACCGACTCGAAGAGTGATGTTACCGTCAAAGACATCGATGATGGCCTTTGCGTACACAAGAACAGACGTCCTAAAATGATAGGAACTCTTTCATCAGCTTCCATATCAAGGATGAAAAAGTCTACAGGAAAGATGAACTTATCGACCTTAACTAAGAGATTTTCGACTATGCCCAAGGATATTTAACTGACCGATCGGCTAAAGACAAGGACATGCGGGTGGGTGACAACTCCTAGGTCTAGCTTCTCATAAATTGAGTAGGGCATAAGGTTGACACTAGCACCTAGATCGACTCAGGCTCTACACTCGGTGTCACTCCCGAAGATACATGGAATGATGAAAAGGCCAAAGATCCGTTAACTTTTCCAAGACCTTGTTTAAGACAATGGCTGAACACCCCCCATTCAGAGGGATGTTAGAGAGCTCACCTAACCTCTCTTTGCGTTTAAGAAGATCCTTTAAAAATTTTGCATATTTGGGCATGGATTGAAGGGTTTGATAAATGGAAGATTGATGTTCAACTATTTGAACATATCGAGAAACTACCCGTATTCCTTAGAATATTTCTGATTCTTAAGGCGGGCGGGGTATAGGACGCGTGAAAGATCTATGATTGGTGATTGCCTAACCTCTACGGGTCGCTATGTTGGGATTCCATGGTGATCATTTATAATTTTATTTATCAAAAACTCGGTTCAATAAATAATGGTCAATTAATCAAGCGAGTTAATTAATAAAAAACGCAGCGGAAATAAACAAGTGATCAACAATAAATGAAACCCGACAGGATCTGGTTACAAACAAATACGAGCACTATAATAATAATATCTAACTACCGATGAGAAAGATATACCTCGGTTAATGACTAACCGGTCGAGACACCGAGGTTCAACGAACAAGTGCTAGTGAAACGAACAAACGAAACACGGGTATAACCATGAGTAGCGGCAGCGGCCTAGCGGCGGTGGCGGAGGCCAGCGACGGTGGAGTTGCGTCGGCGAAGAACCGGTGGTAGCCGGCGGCGGCGCTAACTGGCGGCAGCCGATGGTGGCGTCGGTTATGGTTGTGGGTGTTTTTGAGAGTTTCTTTTTCTAGTTTTCTAAACTATTTAAATGCAAGAACAAGTCCCACTTAAATAGAAGATCTAGGCTCATGCATGTTGCCAAGTGGCGGACATGCACAATGCATGTGCAACAAATGGCGTAGGTTTCTTGCATGTATGACAAATGGCCAAGATTCTTGCATGCGCGACAAGTGGCGGTGCAAGCATGCATGCGCGACAAGTGGCGTAGCGTGGGTGCATGTATGACAAGTGGTGAGAATAGTATACCCGTGTCACCTGGTCCATGTACCCGTCTCTCAGTTAATAACCGCAACAATAATATAATCCCGCTCATGATCATATATATAATTATGATCCGTTTCGCATATTGTTCGTAATTACCAGTAAGCTAGTTAAGTGGATTTAAGTTCGTTGCCCACGGTGTAACTCTTACGGGTCAAGACCCGGTCGGTAGCGTTGACTTATCAAACCGGACATAAATATCCAACAGCTCCCACTTGGACGGTCTCTGATAAGATCCCAACGCAGACAGCCAGCGGTGCTCTAGCTACACATAGCTGCCTCCAACAGGTCATGACACTTTAAAGTCACTAACCAAGGTATCTTCCCTTCAGCAACAGCTTGCTACTTGAAGACAATAGACTTATGGTAATCGTCGTCATTTATCCTTTCCTTAAAAGACATCAATTGAACAATGAGACATGGATCAGTTTCAATCTCACATGGTGTTCAATCATTATCGTTCTAGTTCAAGAATCAAAGTGGTCCAATCAAACACACAGTAAGTTTGGGTAAGGCCTTACACTTCACCAGTTTGAATCAACGAGGGCGCCCAGGTGTCTAACTGTTACATACAACTCCCACTGAACTTCAGAACTACTCCCAACCAATGCCTTTATGACTGGCAGTTACGCGATAGCGGTTGACACTGATCAAAGAACAACCTTTAGTAAACGACAGTTCTAGTATGTATCTCAGGTCAGAGGATACTAAATGAGTATACCAAAATCAAATACATCTTATGACTACCATGAAGATGATTTGATGCGAGTTACATCCAACGTCATTCATAATGAGGTCTGTGAGTTTGGAAGTCAACTCCTTGAGTCCAAAGTCAGAATAGTCTTAATTCAGAGTCGTTCCCACGAGTCTGACCGACTATGGATAATTTTGAATGCAAGATTCATGGATTAAACGTATTAAAATCGAACACAGTTGTAAGATTCAAACTTTGCATTTAACCAGTAAATCAAAGGTGAATTGAAAAGGTACAACTGTTTGAATGTTCGTACATCCAAATACTAAATCAAAACAAATGGCTATCTAATCTAAGACCGATAGCATTCCTATGTTGGTTATGCTTGTCCTGAGTTATTGGTTTAGTGAACCGGTCTGCTAGGTTTTGATCTGTGTCTAATTTGCTTATTAAGATGTCTCCTTGTTCCAGTATTTCCCATATATAGTGGAACTTTCTTAGAATGTGCTTGGCCCTGTGATGAGATATGGGCTCCTTGGTTTGAGCAATAGCTTCTGTGTTATCACAGGACACCTCGATTGGTTTTGAATATTCGAAACTATATTAAGGTCGGTGATGAACTCCTTCATCCAAGCAGCTTCTTTTGCAGCATCCGATGCCGCAATATATTCGGATTCAGTGGTTAAATCCGACACTACACTCTGTTTGGAGCTTTCCAACCAACAGCTCCTCCATTGAGAGTGAATACGAATCCTGATTGTGAGCGAGCATCACCTCGGTCACTTTGGAAGCTAGCATCAGTGTAACACCTTACAGTGAGCTCTTCTTCCACTCCTCCAATCACCAAGAACATATCTTTGGTTCTTCTCAAGTACCTCAGAATGTTCGACGTTAGGTCTAGTACATAACATAACATGCATGATAGAACCAATCGCTAAAGCATATGGAACTGCTTCGATTTGCTTAATTTCAATGTCCGTTGAAGGAGTTGCGATTTGTTCAACACGGTTCCTTTAGTCATAGGAACACCTCCTTTCTTGGAGTTATCCATTTTGAAGCGTTTCATCATTTCATCTATGTAAGTACTTTAACTTAGCCCTAGAAGCCGCTTAGATCTATCTCTATAGATCTTGATTCCAGAATGTAAGCAGCTTCTCCAAGATCTTTCATTGCGAAGCAAGATCCCAAATAGTGTTTAACCTCATTAAGCATAGGGATGTTGTTTCCAAATGATTAGTATATCATCCGCATACAAGATGAGGATGATATGGTGCTCCCACTAGCCTTTCTGCAAACACAAGGCTTATCTTCATTCTTGACAAAACCAAACTCTTTGATCTTCTGGTCAAAACGAAGATTCCAGCCATGAGATGCTTGCTTTAGTCCATAAATGGACCTATTTAGTTTGCACACCTTAGTTGGATATTTTGGATCGACAAAACCTTTCAGGATGAACCATAGAGACATCTTTAGAGAGATGTCCATTAAGAAAAGCGGTTTTGACATCCATTTGCCATATTCCGTAATCATAGTACGGAGCTATAGCAAGCAATATCCTGATTGATTTAATCATACCAACGGGCGAGCAGGTCTCATCAAAGTCAATACCTTGAGTTTGAGTGAAACCCTTCACAACTAGCCGTGATTTATAGGTGTGGACATTTCCATGCATATCGGTTTTTCTCTTGAAAATCTATTTGCTCCCTACTGCCCGACAATCGGGGGGTAGCTTAACCAAGTCCCATACTTGATTATTATGCATAGATTGCATCTCGATGTTCATGGTTTCTTGCCATTTCCGAGATTCTAGATCTGAGATAGTAGATTTGTAGTTAGCAGGTTCGTCATTAGACTCAGCTACTAATAAGACTTTGGGACCATTTAGATGCCAAAGGTATCTATCAGGTTCTTTGCGAATTCTACTACTTCTGCGAACGTTTGTGTTTATGTCTGATTCATAGGCAACAACTACTTGTTGATCAGACGGTCCGACGTCATTAGCGGTTGTTTGTGGTTCTCAAATTTCTTCAAGACCAACAATATTATTTCCAGTTTCTCAATTAAGGAGTTTTTCTTCGAGAAAGTGTCCCTTCCATTTGATGGAAATCACATTTGCATTAGGATGGTAGAAATAATATCCGCCTTTTATAGTATCTGACGAAAACTACTTTCGCCTCGAGGATCGGGCTTATCATCAGAATCACTTGTGATGTATGCTTAATATCCCCATACTCTTAAGGTATTCCAAATTGGGTTTACGCCCATGCCATATCTCATATGGTGTTTTGTTTACCTTCTTAGTCGGAGCTGAACTGACAATGCGGGCAACGATCATAAGAGCATAACTTCAAAATAAGTGAGGCAAGTTAATTCTACACATCATCAATCGAACCATATTAAGTAGGGTTCGATTTCTCCTTTCACTCACGCCATTAAGTCAGGGTGTGGTTGGTGGAGTGGGTTGTGAAACTATTCCACATTCCTTTAGATGATCGAGAAATTTCAAGCTAAGGTATTCACCAACTCGATCTGAACGAAGTACTTTTATCTTTCTAGCAAGCTGGTTTACTACTTCGTTTCAAAATTCTTTGAACTTTTCAAAAGTTTCGTGCTTATGCTTCATAAGATAGACATAAGCATATCGACTATAATCGTCGATAAAAGTAACGAAGTATCCTTCATGGTTTCTAGTCATGATTCTGCAAGGGCCACATACATCAGTGTGAGTGAGTACTAGCAGACCATTGGCCCGTTCACCAACACTGGTGAAGGGATGCTTTGTGAGTTGGCCAGCTAAGCAAGATTCGCAATCATCAAAGGAGTCATGTCCAATGGATTCAAGAATCCCTTCGGACTGGACCTATTTTATGCGTGTCTTACTTATGTGGCCAAGTCTACAATGCCAAAATTATGTTTCATTTATACCAGCTTTGTTACGCTTTGAAAGATGACATATGTTATTATTTATTTGAACATCAATACCACTTCGAGGTCTAGCCTCAAAATAAAAGACATTCTTCAAGTAGGTAGAAATGGAAATTCCATTAGAACGTACTTGAATCCTTGTTCAAACAGTGAAGAAACTGAAATAGTGTTTTTGGTTAAACCAGATGCAAACAAACAGTTATTTAAAGTAACTACAAGGCTAGAAGGACATGAAAAACAAAATGTTCCAGTTGCTAGAACTGGAACTCTCTTTCATCATCAACTATGAATTCCATGTCGCTTTGTTTCAGTTTCTTCCACTTTTCAGGTTCTTGCAAGACATTAACGATGTGATAACCACATTTGGTATCAAATACCCATGTATTGCTAGAAACAGTGAA
This sequence comes from Scalesia atractyloides, assembly GCA_947069175.1. Classification (NCBI taxonomy): domain Eukaryota; kingdom Viridiplantae; phylum Streptophyta; class Magnoliopsida; order Asterales; family Asteraceae; genus Scalesia; species Scalesia atractyloides. The sequence continues at coordinate 46,526,670 of CAMTDV010000003.1, read as the reverse complement.
AAGTTCAATAACATAAATGAGAATACTAGAAGAAGTGCCAATGATATTGGCCATTGTTCATTTTCAGCTTGGCTAGAACGTTGTTGGTGGCATATCTGGCAGCAACAACAACCTTTCTCTTGCCATTGCTCTTATGATCTCTTTTCTTGTTGTTGGGCTTCTAACACCACCAGACTTGACCATTAGAACTTGGTTGGTTTTATGTGGTATGTTCATCTTGGCCGTTTTGAGCATACCATGTATCTCAGGCACAGTCTTCACCCACGCATTCATATCATAGTTCATAATGAACTGGTCATATGAGCTAGGGAAAGAGTTCAAGATGAAGTCTGCTGCAATTTCTCTTGCAGGGGATAACCAAGCTTGTTCATTTGGTTAATGTATCATTTCATCTCAAGCACATGAGTATTGAAACATGATCCTTCCAGCATTTTACAGCTTATGAGCTGTTTCATGGTGTCATATCGCTCCTGTCAGGCTTGTTTCTGAAACATGCCTTTCAGTTGCTAGATCATGTCATAAGTATCTTTATCTTCCATGTTCTTCTGAAGTTCAGGAGACATGGTGGCTTGCATAAGGCAGGCTACCTCAATGGCATCCTCGTTATGTCTTTCCAGTGCCTTGTGAGCAGCAGTAGTGTTACTTTTAGGCTCGGTAGGGACTGGGCCATCTAAGATACATAGTTTTTCGCCATCTTGAGAACTATTCTCAGATTGTGGTGCCATTCGAGAAAGTTGGTGTTATTCAATCTTTATTTTTCAAGTACAGACTTGAGAATGAAGGAGTTGTTTTCTTTAGACATCTATTATATATAAGCAAGGATTTTAATTAGTATTTTCGATGTATATTTCCTTATTTAATTAATGACCCATTACAGTAATTAGAAAAAGGAATGAGAATCCGGTTAGAATCTCTTTCTAAAGGCAGCTGTAGCACGCAACATTAGCAAGGGGTTCAAGCAGACTGACAACGATTGTCAATTGTGAAAAGAGCACAACTCTCAGGTATGAGGCTGCTAAGACAACTCTTGTCTATGCATTGATACGTTTAGCCTCATCTATGCCACTTTTATTCTCGAGACAGCTGTAGCACGTAACACGAGAAGAAAAGTAATAGTCATCCTAAAACGGTCACATGTGGAAGGGTCGGATGTGTCGACGAAGCCCTTGCACCTTGGAAGGATAAACTAGACACCAAGTGTTGTGCTGTGGCTCCAACACTGATGGTTTGCATTATGCCCCAAGTGTTACTAGTAGTAGGATGGCATCGACCATTGATTTTAATTATGGGTTAATTTTAGTTTTTACCAAATAGGGTCGTGATAGCCAATTTTAGTATTTTAGTCGTGACATCTTGATGAACCCTTTCATCTCTCAGGACACTTAGTTTTATATATCCTATTAAAACTAAATTGTCACGACTTAAAATAACCAATTTTAAGTTAAGAAAACTATTAAGTTAATAGTTTTGGAAAATTAAATCTAATTTAATTTGCAAAACTTAATTTGTTATGTGTTTGTTTAAAACAACCTTTGTTTTATAATAAAGTTTTAACAAGTTGTAAAACAATTTAGAACTTGTTATAATGTGATTGTTTTTAATACTTTAAAACTCCTTTTAAAATCATGTTGGTATTTAGGTTGGTTATGTTATAACAACTTATAAGATAAAAGCAACCAAAATAGCAAGATAAATATGTAAACCTATATGGCCAAAAATTGTTCGATCTTGCTAGAGCCTAATAGCAAGATCAAACGGGTCACGGGGTCACAACACACAAACAACCACAAGGATGGACTTGAGTGCATCCAGTCGTCTCGAGCAACTCCCACTGACTTCATGACTCCTGTTTTGCGTCCTCGGTTTTGTCTCCGGGTCTTTGTTTATTACAATATTTTGCAAAATACAATAAAGGAAGAAACCCACAACTTTGAACATCTAAATGGCCATAAAATATAATAACAAAACCGAATCAAATATACAACCACAAAACAAGGTCGGGCCAGATTTACATATTTCATAACAATCACAAAATAAATCGTGCAATGTTTTGGTCAAGCAAAACAAATAAAATATTGACCAAAAATAACGTTGCCCTTAAAAACATATAGATCAGAAACTTTAAATAAATAAAGTTTGTGTTCTAGTTCCGGTTAAAAGACCGGTACCGACTCGTAGGCTCTGATACCAACAATTGGGATTCCATGGTGATCATTTATAATTTTATTTATCAAAAATCTGGTTCAATAAATAATGGTCAATTAATCAAGCGAGTTAATTAATAAAAACGCAGCGGAAATAAACAAGTGATCAACAATAAACGAAACCCAACAGGATCCGGTTACAAACAAATACGAGCACAGTAATAATAACATCTAACTACCAATGAGAAAGATATACCTTGGTTAATGACTAATCGGTCGAGACACCGAGGTTCAACGAACAAGTGCTAGTGAAACGAACAAACGAAACACGGGTATAACCATGAGTAGCGGCAGAGGCGAGCGACGGTGGAGCGGCGGCGGCGAAGAACCGGCGGTAGCCGGCGGCGGCGCTAACCGGCGGTAGCCGGCGGCGGCGCTAACCGGCGGCAGCCGATGGTGGCGTCGGTTATGGTTGTGGGTGTTTTTGAGAGTTTCTTTTTCTAGTTTTCTAAACTATTTAAATGCAAGAACAAGTCCCATTTAAATAGAAGATCTAGGCTCATGCATGTTTGCCAAGTGGCGGGCATGCACAATGCATGTGCGACAAATGGCGTAGGTTTCTTGCATGTATGACAAATGGCCAAGATTCTTGGATGCGCGACAAGTGGCGGTGCAAGCATGCATGCGCGACAAGTGGCGTAGCGTGGGTGCATGTATGACAAGTGGTGAGATGAGTATACCCGTGTCACCCGGTCCATGTACCCGTCTCTCAGTTAATAACCGCAACAATAATATAATCCCGCTCATGATCATAAATATAATTATGATCCGTTTCGCATATTGTTCGTAATTACCAGTTAAGCTAGTTAAGTGGATTTAAGTTCGTTGCCCACGGTGTAACTCTTATGGGTCAAGACCCGGTCGGTAGCGTTGACTTATCGGACTGGACATAAATATCCAACACGCTATTCTACGCTACTCTCGACTTGAGGCTCCTCGTTGTGTGTGGTAATTGTTGGGTGTAGCCTAGTGTGCACTTTACCAGGAGTCTTCATCTCAATCTCCTCATCTAAAGGTTCTTCATCTTCTTCCTCAACTATCTCAAGTCTAAGTACCTCTCCTAGGGTTCTACCGCTATGGGTTGAAATGGCTTTCAATTGGCCAAACGGGTTCGGTTAGGTGTTGCCCGAGAATTGAACGAGAGGTCTTTCTTGCAACTAATGAGCAATGTCCTCAACTTGCCTCTGAAGATCTAGGAACTTAGAATGGTTATTCTTTAGGAGTGTTGCATGTTACTCTAAGGTTCTTTGGGTGGTTTGATCCTTAACAAGTAATTGGGATAACATGGATTCAATCTCATCTAGACCATTACCCAAGTCTTGGTTGTTTGAACCTTGACTGTATGACCCCCCACTAGGATATTGCCTATTTAAACCCCCTGAACTAAAATGAGTCTAATTGTTTGAACCCCTACTATAGAATTGACCTTGCCCCCTGTTTTGATTTGAACCTGTTTGGAAACCAGGGGGTTACCGGTAGAATGGAAAGTGTTGTTGTTACTACACAAATTCAAACTATAGTTTGAGTTGTTATTATTATTAAAAGGGTTTGTTGGGCCTCAGTTTTGACCCGTGATGAAATCAACTTGCTCCATAGTGAGCATTGGACACTCAATAGTATCGTGACCTCCCCTACAAACCTCACACCTATCTACCTTTGCCTTCAACTCTAGGATCTCTTTGCTCACCTCTCTCTTAAAACTCTCTAAGGCAGCGGCTACCGTTGTTTCAAAGCTAACTTGGTGTACTCCTCGAACGATCAATGAAGTACTAGAGACAGGAATGGAAGTCTTGGTTGTAGCACAATGATCCATGTCAGACTATGTGAAACTCTCAAATAAGTCATTGCATTCGGCCACTGTTTTCTTACCCATGAGATTGCCTCCTGCAGACGTATCAAATCGAGCTTTGGTATCGGGGGTGAGACCATTGTAGAATTACTCTATAAGTGTCTAGTTGGATAATCCGTGTTTAGAGCACCAATAAAGTAAGGTTTGGAATCATTCCAGTGATAAATGGCAAATAACCGGTAATTCCGTATAATCTAATCACTACTTTTAGTACATGATCTCATGCATTATATCGTAATTTGATTACGTAACTAAGTTGTACGTCATATCATAAGTGTAAGACAAGTGAATCAGATCATAACATATATTGGTTTCTGTCACGACGTGAAACAAATCAAACTATGCCCTAAAAAGTGTTGGTAGAAAGTGTTGGGCGCACTATTTGTGTCAGCATAACCGCTACATCAAAAACCAAATCACAAGCTTCTGATAAAAAACGAGCAGTTCTAGTAAGATTTGTAATATGAATACCTTTATGTTTTGCAGAGATATAAGGTGCCAAACAGAACAACGAATAACGGCATGCTAATGCCATGATTGAGTCCACATATATATGAAAACATTGATATGAGAACACCCATTACAAAAATATATAACTTTCCGGTACAACGCCTAAATTTCAAAATTGTATGTTTCGAACAAAAAGGCGACAAATTTCAGTTTGTCCACAATACCAATTCGGTGGATTCCGAACTTCAGAATCATAATAAAATAATGTTAAACATCCCAAAACATTGTGGAGCTTATGGAGAATGTGGTTCCTAAGTGAGACCCTAGGATCGATCCCACATAAGGTGGTTGCTTTTCCCGCAGATGCGAAGATGCCTGGCTTCGGTAGTGACGAAGATGCGGAGGTGGTAGCCTTGGACGACAACTCTATTTGTGGGACGAGGTCCCTATAACCCATATTAATCATTAACAACAACACTCTTTTCCAAACATGGAAGGTGAAATACTCATCTTGAAGGTGCCCCTCCAGTTGTTATTGTTGCAAATTCTCTCTATTTCTAAATCTGTCTAACGACGTGCCCTTTCACGAGTAATGTCAAGGGACGATAGCACGTGGAGCATCACGAAGGTCCCTTCTATGTTGAAGGTGTGTTGACAATAGCATCCTTTCTCTGAATAATCGACGTCTTTGAATGGTAGAACACTAGGGTGACCATGCAAGGCAATTTATTATTGCGGGGGCCCACGTAATAATAACTTGCAGTGGATGAGAATCCTGGTGGGCTATGCGGGTTTAGTTAAAGATCTCTACCCATTCGGAATTGTAAAGTTGTTCGAGTTTCTATCTAGTGGGACACTAACCGAGGTGGTTGCTATAACACCCTACGATACAGAAACACCACACGTATTTGTCCGCATGTAACATTCGATCTATATCACGAGTCGATTGAGACTAGTCATTTAAACAAACAAAAACTTATTGGCCACCCAAGGAGAATATTTCCTCAATGGTCTAGAGTTCTTGTACATGGGTTGGTTCCATGGTGTCTATGGTACCTCATCTTATTTATTGGAAAGAGATTACATTAAACTCCGTTGTTGACATTTGTCTTATTCCAAGGGATGGTATGGCATGAGCCATGCTTCAACACCCTCATTGCATTCTGTTCGAGATCTATGGAAATTATAACAATCTAGTTGGAGCTCGTGTAGCGCAAGGGATATCAACGTATTCGTCACACGGGTTGGTGTGGCGAAGGATTTTTTTCCTACTTTGGACGATCGAGGTCCATGAAGTATGGAATACATGCTATAAGATTGGAGATGACCGTTTGGTTTCTCCTCCTCAACGAGTTATTTCCTTTCCAATTAGACATATGGCTGATACACGCAAGAGGTACCATGAATTTTGGATTGTTGTTATCTACGTTGTCATTGTCTCAAACATGTATGAACAATGCAATCTTGAGGTCTCCATGACCGATGGCATTCTTTATTCTTAGGCGCATGGTAGACTATATTTATCCAAATATATTCCTAGCTTCTTTTAATCTTGGGTAGTAAGAAGAAACATGGCACCAAAACGAAGGTTACACCCGAAGGGGTCAGTTAATCCCTGACTTACTAGGTGAGTCGAACTAGAGTCCTTATGGAAGAACATACGGTTACACCTGAAGAGGCGATCATATAAGGTTTTAAATTCTAAGGCCTTCCCGAATGGTAAGCCGCGAGACATCATTGGTGCGAGAGGTGCGGTAGGTTAGGTTCGCTAAATAAAGACAACGTCGGTTAGCAATGCTAGTAAATGCACTCTTGAGTAAACGATTAGGTAAACAAAGATCTCCTGCTGAATGCAGCATTAACTTGGTGAAATCCTCAAGTAGAAACTTTAAAGAGGGATACTACGAAGAGGTTATCATGGGAAGAACTCAAGAATCTTATGCGAGAAGAGTATTGCTCGCTGACTGGAATTCCAAGGGTAGAAATAAGATCGTAGAACTCGATCACGATTGCAGCCAACGTTGTTAGTTACACTCGACGCTTTCACGATCTCTCCAGGGTTGTTCCATACTTGGGAACACCTGAAATCAAACGCATGAGCGCTACATTTAGGGTTTAGCCTCTAAGAACAAAAACATGACCACATCATCCCACCCTACCTTCATCACTCAAATAGTAACTCTCGTAGTTAGTCTCACCAAGGATGTGGTGAGAATGAGAATTATCAAAGAAAGGTGTAGAAAGGAAGGAAACGCATGTGGAATCTACTAACGATGGGAAGCGAAAATACTCACCCCTTAAGGCAGGATCGAGAGGGAGTAACAAACGAAATGGGAACTCCCGTGATGATAGAAACGAAGGCAATTGCTGCCATAATTGATGCTAGCACCAAGAAATAGGCTGATAACTTACTAAAATCCTAAATGTGATAAGTGAAAATTTCCTCAAGAGGGCACTTGCAAAAGTGCCAAGAGTAGAAGTGTGGTGAATCAAGACACAAAACAGAAACCAGTAGGTTAGTAAGACTCAACTAAGAACAAGGATGTTAAGTGTGGCATGAAGGCCACTTCAAGCACGAACGTCTCAGGAATGAATCAAGCAAGTGAATTAAAGTGTGAATGAGCAGAAACAACGGATACCCCACAAAATCCTGATGTCGTCATGCGTACGTTCTACTCTACATTCATTAGTGTCAATTCTTTTTTATACCAACACCGAGCTTAGCTAGTGTCTTTAGGTGTTAAGCTTATACTCGAATTAGAGTCTTGTAAATTAGATGCGTTATCAAGTTAGCTAATGGAGAATTAGCGTTAGACTCGTCTCGTCGATACGAATCCAATGATATATAATGTCCAAATTTTTTTCCTAAAAATCACACGATTCTAACCGTGTAATCTGTTTGTAAAATTGTTTACAGATCAATTACTGTGTACCAAAACATTTATTACTCAGCCGGTTCACTTTCCACCTTTTTGAGTTCAATTCGTAACAATACCCATTTCGAAACAATAGTCCGAGATGGTAATCCGAATTGCTATCCGAGATCGAAATCCGTCAGAAATAAGGTATCCGAGATGTAGTTCGAAATGAGGTATCCGAGATGTAAATCGGAACAATAATCCGAGATGCTTCAAAATCAATACCAAAGATCCAAGATGCACTGTTTTAGTCCCTGAGTCATGAGGTATCATTAAAAGATCAGCGACACATTTCCTATCAACCAACATCTCGCATCCATCTTGTTTGATACCTTTACGATTTTAGTTCATCTCCATAGAATTCAAAATATACTAGACCTAGAGTAGAGTAAGATAGACGTTTCCTCATTCTATAGGATTTGCTAACGGTAAATTAGTCAAGTTAGGGAAGTTTAAAAAATAAGAATGCACTTTGGAACCTGGAGAACAATAATTTAATATAGATCTTTTACCCGTTTATCTGGGTTGTTACGACATAGCTTTTGGCATAGAACTATTGACGTATAACCAAGCGGAAGTAAGTTGTCCTGAGAAAACTATCTGTATCCCCCTGCCAGACGAAGACACACTTGTAGTACACGATGAGATGCACAAGATGCCTTTATGAATCATTAATTGCATGAAGGCCAGAAGTGCCTACAGAAAGGTTGCATAGCCTTTTTAGCTCACGTAGTCAGGAAAATGAGGAGCCAAAATTGGAGGAAATACCTGTTGTGAAGGAATTCCCTCGAGGTCTTTCCATTAGACTTGTCTTGATTACCTCCGCAACGACATGCCAACTATCGCATTGATTTGGTGCCAGGAGCCGCACCAGTAGTGAAGCCTCCATACCGATTAACTCCGTCATAAATGCAAAGACTATCTACACGAATTCAAAAGTTGTTAGCCAAAGGATTCATTAGAACGAGTTCCTCGCCATGGGGAGCTCCGGTGCCTTTTGTCGAGAAGAAGGATGGAACCTTCCGAATGAGCATAGGCTACCGGGAACTAAACAAGTTAACCATCAAGAATCCGTACCCATTACCGAGTATTGACGATCTATTCGATCAATTACAAGGGTCGACTTTTTATCCAAAGATGGATTTAAGATCCGGGTATCTTCAGTTAAGAATCCAAGAGGAAAGTATTCCTAAGACGGTGTTTAGGACTCGCTATGCCTTTGGGGTTAACAAACGCCCCTGCAGTATTTATGGATTTGACGAACTGAGTATGTAAGCCATACCTCGACAAGTTCGTGATAGTATTTATCGATGACATATTAATATACTCACGAACTGAGGGAGAACACGAACAACACATGAGAACTATACTAGAGTTGCTAAAGAAGGAGAAATTATATGCCAAGTTCTCATAATGTGAATTTTGGATTCGTGAAGTACAGTTTCTCGGTCACGTGGTGAACGAGAATGGGATACACGTCGACCACTCGAAGATTAAGGCTATAAAGAATTGGACTGCGCCAAGAACCCCCACGGAAATACGACAATTTCTAGGTTTAGCGGGATATTATAGGAGATTTATTGAGAACTTCTCAAAAGTTGCTCAGCCGCTAACCTCGCTTACACAAAAGGATAATAATTTCTATTGGGGAGAAAAGCAAGAATTGACATTTCAACTATTAAAGGATAAATTATGTAAGGCGCCAATATTATCACTTCCAGACGGTACCAATGACTTGTGGTGTATTGTGATGCATCGCATCAAGGTTTGGGTTGCGTGTTAAAGCAACGTGAAAAAATCATTGCGTACACGTCTCGTCAGTTGAAAGTTCACGAAAAGAACTATACCACTCATGACCTAAAACTAGATGCAGTGGTATTTGCTTTAAAAATCTGGCGTCATTATTTATATGGCACTAAGTGTACCATACTCACAGATCATAAAAATCTTCAACACATATTCACTCAAAAGGAACTAAATATGCGCCAACGGCATTGGGTAGAAGTGTTGAATGATTATGACTGTGAGATCAAGTATCACCCGACAGAGCAGATGTAGTGGCAGATGCTTTGAGCTGGATGGAACGAGTGAAAACTTTACACATTCGAACCTTAGAAATGACTATTTAGATGAACTTTACGACTCAAGTGCACGATACACAACAAGAAGTTGAATGGAAATACAAATGGAACCAAACAAGGATGGAACTTTATATTTCATGGGAAGGATCTAGATTCCCTATTTTAGCAATCTATGAGGCTTGGTGCTGGACGAAGCACACAAGTCAAAATACTCGATACACCCGGGATCCGATAAAATGTATTAGGATTGAAAGGAGTATAATTGGTGGCCTAATCTCAAGGGAGATATTTCGACCTATGTTGGGAAATGCCTAACTTTTGCAAATGGTCAAGGCCGAATACCAAAAGCCATCTGGCTTACTACAACAACCTGAGATCCTTGTTTGGAAATGGGAGCAAATCTCAACGAATTTTATTACAAAACTACCACGGACCTCTCGAGGTCATGACATGACCTGGATTTTCATTGATCGGTTAACCAAATCAGCTCACTCCTTACCCATCCGTGAGAAAGACAGTACAGAGAAGTTAGTTGAACTGTATCTTAAGGAAATCGTGGCACGTCATGGAGTGCCAATCTCGATAATCTCTGATAGAGATGGTCGCTTTGTGTCGAAGATATGGTAATCATTTCAAACTTCGTTTGGTTCTCGTCATGGAGTGCACAACTTTTCAACCGCAAACCGATGGTCAAAGCGAGTGAACCATCCAAACGTTGGAAGACATGCTTCGGGGCTGTGTGATGGATTGAGGTGGAAACTGGGATACTCATTTACCGTTGGTGGAGTTTTCCTACAATAACAGTTATCACACCAGTATCAAGGTCGCACCGCTCGAAGCACTATATGGACGAAAGTGTTGATCTCCGCTATGTTGGGCGGAAGTCGGTAACAGACAAATCATTGTTCCCGAACTAGTTGAAGAGACCACAGACAAAACATTCAAGATCCGTGAGCGTATCAAAGCGGCCCGAGATAGACAAAAGAGCTACGCAGATCGGAGATGCAAACTATTATCCTTCGAGGTTGGAAACAAAGTGTTACTAAAGGTCTCACCTTGGAAAGGCGTAGCTAGATTCGGGAAGCACGGAAAACTAAACCCGAGATACATTGGGCCTTTCAAAATTCTGGCGAAGGTTGGTAAAGTGGCTTGCAATCTAAAACTGCCAGAAGAACTCAACAATGTACAAGACACATTTCATGTGTCTAATCTAAAGAAAAGCCCGACTAGTGACACGGTTATCATCCTAACAGATGAAATTCGTGTTGATGACAAGCTCCAATTTACCAAGGAACCCATTGAGGTTATGGACTGGAAAGTTCATAGACAAGGAGAAGTCGAATTAAACTAGTCACAGTCCACTGGAACTTACATCACGGACCCGAGTATACGTGGGAACGTGAAGATCAATCCCCACATGTTTAAGGAGACTCCTTCAGAGGATGCCTCAAGGTGAATTTCAGGACGAAATTCTTTTTAACAGGGGGAGTATGTGACACATGGCAAATAACCGGTAATTCCGTACAATCTAATCACTACTTTTAGTACATGATCTCATGCATTATATCATAATTTGATTACGTAACTGAGTTGTACGTCAAATCATAAGTGTAAGACAAGTGAATCAGATCATAACATATACTGTTTTCCGTTACAACGTGAAACAAATCAAACTATGCCCTAAAAAGTGTTAGTAGAAAGTGTTGGGCGCACTATTTGCGGTTGCACTATTTGTGTCAACAGAACCGCTAAAACGAAACAGAACAACGAATAACGGTATGCTAATGCCATGATTGAGTCCATATATATATGAAAACATTGATATGAGAACACCCATTACAAAAATATATAACTTTCCGGTACAACGCCTAAATTTCAAAATTGTCGGTTTCGACCAAAAAAGGAGACAAATTTCAGTTTGTCCGCAATAATAATTCGATGGATTCCGGATTTCAGAATCATAATAAAACAATGTCAAACATCCTAAAACATTATAGGAATAGCAAAAATGCACATAAGACATCATTTCCGGTCATTCGACAAATAGTGCACAACTCGACCGGAAAGCGACCGTTTGTCGAACCGACGAACATTTTAGTGGCCGATAGCCTCATTCATGCATCTAGAGAACTAGTTAAGCCTCATTTGGGACTCAGAATCCATTCAACTATCTTGAGGTCACGGAAACACAACTTCCGGAAAAGTTCGACGGCAAGGTATAAAAAGTGTCGATATCGAGCGAACGATCGAACGAAAGGCATTTCGGTCATCCTAACTCAACATATATTCGTCTAGCGAGCTAGTTATGCATATTTCTAGATCGGAAGTGCACTAAATAAACGCCATGACAATTGTGGTGGTTAAAAACCAAAGCTTCCGGTACTAAATAATAAGGTTCGTTTATTAGTGAATATTGTAACGATGAGCGAACTAGTGACGTTTTCGTTATCCAAAACTAATACCAATTAGTCAAGAGGACTAATTAACATTCATTAACACCCTAAACCCTAATTACCTACTAATGATACAAGATCAACCCTAATCACCATACTTAACCTAAACACCTTAATATTTATTTTTTCAACACATGTTACAATTAATATTTACACTTAACCCCCCCCCCATGTAGGAACCCACCCACTTGATTCATGCTGAAATTGAGATTTTAAAAGCCTGGTGTAAGATTATGTCTTGACTTGTGAAAGACATCAATTATTTATACTAACCTATACTCATATCTTCATCATTTTCACTACAAAAATTTGAAGCCATCTTCCATCTTTCTCTCTCTTTCACACGGCTACAACCACCTCCATTCCACCACCATAAGACCACCATTAACCACCTCATTTCACTCACTTCTAAGTCATTTCAAGACCATCCAAGATGATAGCAAAGGTGGAGGACCATTAGGGCTTTCTTGGAGCTCCATTTTCTTCCTAGATCATCACTAAACTTGTGCACCCATTGTAAGACAAATCTCTTCATATTCTAGCTTATTATCATGTCTAGTTTAAGGAAGTACAAGTTGATCATCTTTAAAATGAAGAAAAGATAACCTAAAAACCCTAACTCTCACCTTAATAATAACACTAAATATAGTTTATTTTGTGTTGATTATGTGCTTATATGTTAACTAGTTAGCATGATGGTGTTGTTTATGTTAAAGTAAGTGTATAAGCTGGATGATCTTGTATGGATAAATATGAAAATGATGATTTAAACATGGTAATGTTTAAATCTAAACAAGATCATCAACTTCACCATCCATGAAGATTACTACAATCTAAGAGTAATTTTATCACACATGAGTAATTTTATAAAGAATAAACACTATGGTTTAACATGTAACCATCTTAAATAGTGTAGTAATCAAAGGGGTTTAAAATGAATGACTTGATCTAGTGATGTAACAAATATGATGGTTTAAAAATGCTAATAAAGGTTGAAATCACATTATATTATTAGTAAGATTTTGACTACCAAAATGCTATGGATGATGATGTAGATAAGTTGTAAACAAATAATATGGAAGCTTTAAATTATTTGATAATCTTGATTATGAGTTTAAACAGGGTTTAAATACGTTTTAAAAACGTGGAAAACACAAGAGTTTAGGGGAAACTATGGCGAAATTTTCTAAAAATCTAATTGCGATTAAGGTATGATTAACGGGGTGATTAGCGGGACTAAACGCGATTAGTGACTTAAATCGTCATTAAGGAAGTTCTAATGACAAGGGTTAAACCATAAACACCCAAGTGTTTAACAAGTATATATGTATATAACTACTTAGAAAAATAAAAATATGCATATTTTGTCACCAAGAACCATGTGTAAATACTTGTGTGTATTTATGTTTATGTATTAGAAAGTTAGGAAATACGAACTAAATACCAATACACCACACATGAGAACCTTCAAATACTTGGAGATGAACAAATGTCACACCCCGACCCGCAGCGGAAAAGGTGATCGGGGCATGATTGGGTTATCATCAAAGCTCATGACATTTATTAAGCGTTTCATATTCATTAATACAAATTAAATGGAAATTTACAATAAATGTTACATCATGATCTATCTAACAATCTAAACTTCTTTGTTCTCTTCTAAGGCATATCCTATGTTTTCCTTGCTTCAACCTGTTCACCTGTATCATGTGTAAAAGGGTTTTTTGGATCAACATAATGTTGGCGAGTGAATCCTATGGAAAACATTTGAACAAATTTATTTAAATTGATTATGAAATATGTGCACAACCAAACATGAGTAAAAATAGATGTAACTTAATCAACAATCATAAGATATTGAATGAAACACTCATGAATAATAATGGAACAATTAAAGGCACGCGATGCTCAACTCGTCTCTCACGAGGAACTGAGGGGCCTGATGAATGAATTGCATAAACATGATAATATGAATGACACAACTACAAACAATATAAACTCAATGATACACACATGAACAATAATGAATTTGATGTGAAGCACGCGATGTTCTACTCGTCTCCCACGAGGAACTGATGGGCTTAATGTATGAGTTTCATATAATTTGATAAAAGGAAATAAGTACATCACAACAATAAAAAACAATCTAAGTTTAGGTCATGATGTGGTATGGCACAAGTTTAAATAAATAAATTAATTAATTTCATAACACATGACACACCCCAAAACGTGTAATTTAAAAGGGGAGTTGTAAGATTCACTCACAGTGGGTGCGTTCGGTTGATGACGTTGAATGCACGCGAAGTGGTTTTAACCACGAGTGAGATTTAACCTAGATAAATCGCATTATGGTTTGGTAAGTAAACGGATTTTATTAATCTATTTTAGTAGGATTGTTGGGTGTATTTTTGTGAGTTTGAGGCTATTTTCTAACCTTAAAAATGTTATTTTTAAGTATTTATAATTGATTTTTAATTAAAATAATTAAATAAAAATAATAAAAAAATTTATTTTTTCTGACCGTTGACCGGCCCATTGACCGTTGACCTGACTGTTGACCGGTTCAATTCGGAATACAAGTGCGCTGAGTGAGGCTCGAACCCGAGACCTCTCGTACGCGTGCACGCAGCTCTACCAACTGAGCTACGTGTCTAACCCGTTATATATCTGATTTTAATTATATATATATATATACTAATTAATTTAAACCGAAAATCATTTTATTTTAAAAACAGTTTTAAGCGAATCGGACATGCACTCCACAGGTCTCGAACCCGGGACCTGTGGTTTAATCTAACACACAGTCCACCGCTGGACTGTGTGTTCAACATGTTATATAATTCGATTTTTATTATACTTAAATACAAATTAGTTATTTCTTTTTCTGCCTTATTTAAAAAGAAGAGATAATTGTCCGAGTCGGTGCTGAAGACCGGACTCGAACTCGTGACCTGTGATATAAACAAACACACAGTCCACCGCTGGACTGTGTGTCTAACTTGGTTATTATTCGGTTATTAATATACTTAACATATAACTGTGGCGACTCCGGTTCAGTTTAACAAAAATGATTTTTATTAAGGCAGCGTGTGTGAGACGGGAATCGAACTCGAGACCTTTGCATGTTTAACGTGCACACAGTCCACCGCTGGACTGTGTGTCTAACCCGAGTAATATCCTGATTTATATTATACTTATATGATACAGAAAAACATCGTCTTCCTCGCTGAAATATAACCAGATATAAGGTCTGACTGGTTCGAGTTTTATTCAAGTTTCATTAGCGATTTACAGTCCATTAAGGTGAGATAAATGAGAAAAGAAAAAGAAATTGAGCGGAGAGGTATACCGACTGGACTCTCTGTTTTCCGGCAGAAACTCCGGCGACAGAATTCACCTCCGGCGACGTGTTCCTTATAGCAGCGAGTCTCCAGGAAGCTTACAAAGGGTGTGGGTATCTCCGGTATAAGCTCAGAGGCTCAGTGAGGCTCAGGGATGGAGAAACCGGTTTTCCGGCGATGAGCAGGGAAATTCCGGCGAGTGGAATTACGCCGAGAAGAGGTGTGTTTTTGAGCGAAAAGGTTTGCAGTCGTTTGTGGGTGAATTTATAAGGCAAAACGTTAAAGAATCTGGTCTGATTTCCGACTGGATTCACTGATTTAAATTTCCCGGCGGTTATGGTTTTGGTCGCGGACTTCAATCATCGGTTATAACCGATGTCTGGTTAAAGGTTTACGTTATAACGTAAATTGTAGTTAAGACTCGCGAGATTTCCGGGATTCCGACGACTGAAATGTTTGGGCGCCGGTTTTGAATTCGTAAAGTCACTTTATCAATTAAATGATTTCAATAATTACCAAACAGAACAAGTGGCGCAGTGGTTTGTGTGTGTGAGATAAGTCGCTTTGCTGATTCGGTACAGACCCAGGTTCGAAACCCGGCAGATGTATAATATTATTTTGCGATTTTTGACAGTTTTTCAAAAACTAATTATATATTCTTGTATAATAATTGATTACGGATCGTTTAAAAATATTTTGGGCATTTAATTCGCAACGAAATTTTTGACTGACTGTTCGGTTGATAAACGGAGCGGGTTTGGTAAATCCGTTTTTGACGGATGTTACAGTATCCCCTGCTTTTTAGAAATTTCGTCCCGAAATTTAAATTGTGATATATTTGACTAAAAGAATGATGATGTTTTGTTTGACAGTTGTATGCTCAGAAAAATGAGGGTTTAAGTTTTTGTTCGAGGCGGTAACGTTCCTTGTAAGGGTTAAGCACCCTATTCAGGAATCGCTTTTTGTTGCCTACTGTATAAGTATTGATAAGCATAAATGATTTGCTAAAAATGATATCATGCATAAGAGTTTAGATACGTTTGGGAAAGTATGGTTATATCCTAAGGCAAAACTTTTAACACTACAACCTATATGGAACATAAATAAAACACAACAGCTGATATTTGAACATAAATAAACACATCAGCAAATATTTGATCATGAATAAACACAACAGCAAATATTTGAATCCACATTCTGATAGCATATATGTTTGAATGGTGGAAGTTCCTCTCTCGTTTGTTATGATGGAGAGGTTAGTTTATGTAGAAATGGAACACATTCCAATCTCTTTAAATAACATAATGATATAAATGTAACACAAATTCCAACCAAGGCAATACTAAATCCTACATGGAACTTCTCATAACCGCCTGATAATGCCTCTGATCCTTTGGCAAGAATACTTATATATAGGAAGTACCAGCGGCGTATCCACCATATTCTTGCCAAATTTTCATTAGTTTTATCCACAAGTTATGATTGGTTACCAAGAAACTAATAAATCCTACATAAAACTTCTCATAACCGTCCGATAATGCCTCTGATCCTTTGACAAGAATACTTATATATAGGAAGTACCAGCAGCGTATCCTCCATATTCTTGTCAAATTTTCATTGGTTTTATCAGTGAATTATGATTAGTCCTATAACTCTACAACCAATACAACAAACATAAAATACTGAAATGAAATATATCTGGGCGATCAAGGCTCAATCGAACGGAGCCGATCGTATTGCATGTACTGAAAATGAAATGGATGTGCGCTCAAGGCTCAATCAAACGGAGCCGAACGTATTGAATGTACTGAAATTGAAATTGTGTGCTCAAGGCTCAATCGGGTGGAGCCGAGCGTATTGCATGTACTGAAAATGAATAACTTAACCACACAAACAGCCTATGCATGGAACCTCTCATAACCGCCTGATAATGCCTCCGATCATTTGACAAGAATACTTATATATAGGAAGTACCAGCGGCGTATCCACCATATCCTTGTCAAATTTTCATTGACTTTATCCGCAAGTTATGGTTAGTTCGATGCGACTCTACTACAAACACCACAACCACAAGATACTGATAATGAAATTGTCTGTGCGCTCAAGGCTCAATCAAACGGAGCCGAACGTATTGAATGAAATTGTATGTGCGCTCAAGGCTCAATCAAACGGAGCCGAACGTATTGAATGTACTGAAATTGAACAACTTAATCTAAACAACCATCACACAATCATCCTATGCATGGAACCTCTCATAATCGCCTGATAATGCCTCCGATCATTTGACAAGAATACTTATATATAGGAAGTACCATTGGCGTATCCACCATATCCTTGTCAAATTTTCATTGACTTTATCCGCAAGTTATGGTTAGTTCGATGCGACTCTACTACAAACACCACAACCACAAGATACTGATAATGAAATTGTATGGGCGCTCAAGGCTCAATCAAACGGAGCCGAACGTATTGCATGAACTGGAAATGTAAATTGAAATGTGCGCTCAAGGCTCAATCAAACGGAGCCGAGCGTATTGCATGTATTGAAATGTAAAATGAAATGACCGATCAAGGCTCAAACAACGGAGCCGATCGTGCGGGCACGCCCTGATCAACCGCATAATAAAATGGGGATCAAACTCAACCTCGATGGATGGGGAGCTACGGCCTCGGCAAAAGCATATACTGAAAACAATATATAATATATAATATACCATAATTACTCTAACAGTCTACACATGTGATAAAGAAAAACATAAAACTAAACAATAGGAGTTGAATCTGGATCTTCGGCGAAGAGGACTAGCTGAGTATCTTCATCTGGGCCGTCATTATCTTCGACAGGGTTGGCGTTGATATTGAAGACTCTTTCTCTTGCTGATGGCATAGTGGTTGGGTTTTCTTGGTTTACTTGGTTAACTGGGTTTGATTGGGCTTGAGTGTTGATAACATTAACCAATTGAGGGCATGTGTTTCTAAAGTGGGTAGGATCGCCACAATTGAAACAAGCTCGAGCATATGGGAACATGGGGTATTGGGGTTGTTGATAGGCTTGGGCCATGTTTTGAGTAGGGGAAAAGGTTTGGTTTTGAAAGGTGCGACAAACATTGCTCAAATGACCATAGCGTCCACAAGTTGCACATAGACGACAAGGTAGGGTAAGGGGATGGTGATAAAAACAGTTGTTGCATCGAGGGTGAGGTCCAAGATATGGTTTCTTATTTGGGTAAGCTGAGTCGGGTGCCACTTGGGTGATTGGGATAGCTCGGATGGGTATGGCGTGTAAAACTGGTTGATTTCGTTGGGTCGCAGCGAAAAGTCGCCCGACTCTTCTTCTCTTAGGATTGGGTTGAGAAGGGGATTCAGTTTGAGTGGAGTCGGAGGTTTCAGTCGATTCTTTATCCTTCTCCTTCTCCTCCTTGAAGTCTTTGTTTCGGATTCGGTTCTCGGTGAGCTCTGTTGCTAGCTCCATTGCTGCTTCCAAAGTTGCAGGCTTGGTACTTATTACAGGGTCTTGAATCTTTGACGGAAGACCACGAATGTAGTGCTCGATCAAACGGTAGAGGGGGGTGAACATGTTGGGAACCATTTGATGTAATTCGAGGAACCTTTTGTTATAGGTGATGTGGTCTCCTTCCATTTGCTTCAATGAGTAAAATTCATCTTCTAACTTCTTGATTTCGCTCCTTGGGCAAAAACGTCTGGTCATGATTTCCTTCAATTCGTTCCAAGTTAAGGTCATAGCATCTTCCACACCTCGTTTGGCCTTCTCTGTGTTCCACCAAGTAAGTGCTATCCCATATAATCGACCGGTAGCATATCGTACTTTGCGATCGTCAGGGCAATCGCAATTTAGAAATGTGTTCTCCATTTCTTCAAACCAATGGAGGAGAACGGTGACGCCTTCAGTCCCTTTGTATTTCGGAGGGTCGCATGATTTGAAATGCTTGTAGGTACATTTAGTGGTATTTGGGGGAGAGTTGAAAATGTTTTGGTTTGCTTGATTGACAGGATTATCGGTGAGTGCTTGTTGAACTTGGATTACAATGTTGGGTATTACGGCAGCCATTTGTTGAGCGATTAAGGCAGCCATGCGCTCGCGGGCTTTTCTTGCTCTCGTCTTCCTACGGGCGAGGTTAGAAGACATCTACAATGAATACATGACAAGAGTATGAGTTGAATGCTTTTGGGATCATGGGTCGCATTAGGGATGAACAATCATAAAATAAAATTACAGAAAAATACTACATCCATAGGATGTCTTGGGCTTTGCTCGCTGTTAGGCCCTTCATGCCGCCATACTTTACCTGTGTAATCATGTGGGCCCCCATGAATACCGGTTTTTCATATGGTTCGCACGGTTTCTGCCTGGTTGCGTACACAAAAACCCGGAGAAAATCGAGAAATATGTATACAACGTGTGATATTCGGAATGTGTCCAGGTGTAGACACGGCGACACCTCAAAGTAGGATTAGTTCGAACGACGTTTGGTGTGGCATGCTTTGGCCTAATAGGTCCTTCGTACTCTCATCGTTGGTCCCCAGGTAGGCAAACTGGTCCGTTATATTGGATTTATACGAATGCCAGCCTAGACAGGACGTTCCGACTACCGGTACTTGTACCCTTCCAGTTACTACATGCCCGTCGCAGAACTTACTTTGATGAGATTTGAAAATTGCACAAAATCTTTGGATAATGAGAGTATGAAAATAAGTTGAATACATGAACATCGATCTATGTATAATGAATATGTATATATGTATGATGAATATGTATATAAGCATGTATGTTTGACTGAAATGTAAACAAATATGAAACAAATAAATATCACAAGTTTGTATGTAACCATCTAATCAATTAAAATTTAGGCAGACTATAGTATAGGCTCTAAGGGTCTAATAATCTATCCTATATCCCTATAGTCATGGCTCTGATACCAATCTGTCACACCCCGACCCGCAGCGGAAAAGGTGATCGGGGCATGATTGGGTTATCATCAAAGCTCATGACATTTATTAAGCGTTTCATATTCATTAATACAAATTAAATGGAAATTTACAATAAATGTTACATCATGATCTATCTAACAATCTAAACTTCTTTGTTCTCTTCTAAGGCATATCCTATGTTTTCCTTGCTTCAACCTGTTCACCTGTATCATGTGTAAAAGGGTTTTTTGGATCAACATAATGTTGGCGAGTGAATCCTATGGAAAACATTTGAACAAATTTATTTAAATTGATTATGAAATATGTGCACAACCAAACATGAGTAAAAATAGATGTAACTTAATCAACAATCATAAGATATTGAATGAAACACTCATGAATAATAATGGAACAATTAAAGGCACGCGATGCTCAACTCGTCTCTCACGAGGAACTGAGGGGCCTGATGAATGAATTGCATAAACATGATAATATGAATGACACAACTACAAACAATATAAACTCAATGATACACACATGAACAATAATGAATTTGATGTGAAGCACGCGATGTTCTACTCGTCTCCCACGAGGAACTGATGGGCTTAATGTATGAGTTTCATATAATTTGATAAAAGGAAATAAGTACATCACAACAATAAAAAACAATCTAAGTTTAGGTCATGATGTGGTATGGCACAAGTTTAAATAAATAAATTAATTAATTTCATAACACATGACACACCCCAAAACGTGTAATTTAAAAGGGGGAGTTGTAAGATTCACTCACAGTGGGTGCGTTCGGTTGATGACGTTGAATGCACGCGAAGTGGTTTTAACCACGAGTGAGATTTAACCTAGATAAATCGCATTATGGTTTGGTAAGTAAACGGATTTTATTAATCTATTTTAGTAGGATTGTTGGGTGTATTTTTGTGAGTTTGAGGCTATTTTCTAACCTTAAAAATGTTATTTTTAAGTATTTATAATTGATTTTTAATTAAAATAATTAAATAAAAATATAATAAAAAAATTTATTTTTTTCTGACCGTTGACCGGCCCATTGACCGTTGACCTGACTGTTGACCGGTTCAATTCGGAATACAAGTGCGCTGAGTGAGGCTCGAACCCGAGACCTCTCGTACGCGTGCACGCAGCTCTACCAACTGAGCTACGTGTCTAACCCGTTATATATCTGATTTTAATTATATATATATATATACTAATTAATTTAAACCGAAAATCATTTTAT